>CM064903.1:31297448-31720165 GCA_030347415.2 Decapterus maruadsi
CCGATCACAAATCGTGTGCTCGCAAGAAAATCAAACTTGTTTGAAATCCTGGTCGCTCCTCGTGAAGGTATCGCACAGTAGAAGCAGTGCCACGACCCGATTTGCCTCATCCTCTCGCAGAGAGCATGCGCAATCAATCATGTCACGTCAAAACACGGAGGAACATGGCGGCGCAGAGAGTGATCTGGACTCAGGCAATGGAGGCACAGCTGGTGGAACTGTGGCAGGCTCACCCAAGCCTTTCTGACGTGGCCTCCCAGACTTATCACGACCGGAACAACCGGGAAAAAAGTTGGACGGAGATTGCCGCACAGTTGCAGCTGCATGGTAAGTTAATGTTAACATTAGCTAATGCTAGCTAATTAAGGAGCTATTGTTTTTAGCCCCTGCTGCTGTCATTTCGTGTGTGTGTGTCTGTTGTGTGTGTGTGGCTGTTGTGACTGCTGTGTGTGTGTGTGTGTGTGTGTGTGTGTGTGTGAGTGCTGTGTGTGTCTGACTGTTGTGACTGCTGTGTGTGTGTGGATAAAAGATAAGTCAGGTGTGAATCAATCCCTAGCCCTATTGTTTGAAGTCACAGATTGCAGTCATTAGGAAAGAAAATGGTACAACAGACCGAACAGTGAACCAGCAGTCTCACTTCAACTTTGGTCTCTGATCTACCTAGACCATGTCTGCCTGCCACGACACACTCCCTGCAGGTGAGATAAAGTACTGGCAAAGGGCCTCCCGCTGCTTCTTTGCTTCCACTGAGGGGTTCCTTGCCCGGCTCTTTGACACAGACTGGAGTACTCCCTCCATTCTCCATGCTCCTTCGACCAGCTGATGGTTTGCGTCTTCAGAATCGGCATAACCTGGCGGTACATAGGCGTCAGATCTCTGCTGGCGAAGGAAGTTGTGAAGACAAAGGCATGCAAAAACAATGCTGACAACCTTGTCTGGTTCCAGGCACAGAGTTGTACGATTGGCCAGATTTCCAAACGCGTTCTCCACGACACGGCGTGCTCTGGAGAGACGATAGTTGAAGATTTTCTGATTGGTGTTGAGGTTTCTGAAAGGATAGGGCTTCATGAGATCGGGACGGAGGGGATAAGCCTCATCACCAATGAGCATGTACGGCATCATGACATCTGTGCCTGGCAGATTATCATCAGGAGGGAAGTTCAGCTTGCCTGTGTCCATAGCGTCTCTCAGGTCAGAATATTTACGTTCTGCATGCACATTTTGCTTCACACATTCACTGACTTAGGCCCAATCCCATTTCTCTTTTATACACAACAAACCCTAAAAATGTCTTGCCCCTCGCCCCTTGAAACGGAGTAAAGGGGTTCTGGAGGGGAAAATCAACCCCTATGAATTGGGATACAGGGGCTTCAACAATCACATACGTCATCACGTCCTCTCACTGGCAAACGAAAATAAAGCTTTTAAAATCAAATAAAATTGTACCATATAACTTAATAAATATAAGATAGAACTTAATGCAGGCTGATCGGTTCATTGTAAAACATTAATTTATTGATGTAAATGTGGTGATTTCCGTGTACAGAACCCAGACGCAGCGGATGTCTGATACCTACACATACATTCATTCTTTTCATTCAAAATAATAATGCTCCAGTCAGATTATTTATTCATTAATGAGACTAATATTTAAATGCTAAAAATAATTTAACCAGCCGGTGGTAAACCAATCTTCTTCACCTGTTCAAAAGCTATGTTAATTAGCGACCGTTTTTCTCCCAGGACGTAGGACGTAATGCGCCGGCAGACCGGCGCTGAAGACCGGCTGCTGCCTCAGGGTGAGGAGCCGTAACCTGGAGCTTTCTGACAAAAAATTTCACTCATTCTGTTCAACTTCAACCAGCCGTCATTTGGACAAACTAACCGCACATTTGGGACCTAAACCGCTACTTTCTCGCATGAAAATGTTTTAAAATGACATAATAACAGCGCTGCAGTGAGAAATAAATCAGCTTTTCTATTTTTCAGCCACCGCTGCCGGTTGCCGCCAGATGCATTCTGGGAAAAGTTTCAACCCCTCCGTTTGGGACACCCTCTGAAAAATCTCCGTTTGGAGGGGCATACATACCCCTTTCCCCTACCCCTCCGTCCTAACGGGAATTGGGACACCCCTACCCCTACACGTGAACGCGCAAAACGGAGGGGTAGGGGTGAGGCGTAGGGCCAAGGGGTGAAATGGGATTCAGCCTTAAGACCACATTTTCATGCACAACAAACAAAAATGTCGGCGGGATTTCCCGACTGAAACTTACCCTCAGCCATAGTAAACGTTTCTGTGAGGGGAAGAAGGGAGGGGCTACGCAAACCTGGAGGACTACAGGGGCTCAGGAGGGACAAAAAGAAAGCAAAACGTCCTCTCACAGGCAAAGAGAAAATAAAGCTATTTAAATAAGATAAAATTCACAGTCAAAATAATATAGTAAATAATATAGGTGCAATTTAACTCTATAGCACTATAATCATATTGTTGTGGCATTTAAAATTTTACACGGTACCTCTGACCATCAGAACATGTATCATGCTAATCACTAAAATGATTATTGTTTCGTTTCATCCCAACCTGTGTGAATGGCCTTTGTTGTCTTCTCTAGCTTTTGCAGAAAACCCCTGTCAAGAACAATCTTCTTCAGTTGTTCAAAAGCTAGATATGGCAAGGTTACTAGTCACATGACGTAGCTACAAATGCGCCGTTATGCATCCGTTTTCAGCACCATGGACAGCAATGTGCAGGGTTAGAGAGCAGTAACAGCCTTTCTGACAAACGCAATTTCACTCATTCTGTTCACTTCATTCACTGTGTAATTGCAACAACATCACATGAACATGCCAGGTAAAATTATAACTGTTAAGTCCAAATGCAAAGAGGGGAGGGAGAACAAGAGAGAAAGAGAGAACATTTCTTACCTTAAGATGAACTTGCGTAACTAATCCATCGCCAAGGCAAAGTCATTACAGCCATTAACATGAGGGGCGTCAGTCTGTCATCACCCATTGTGGTCCTCAGGTACGTTTTCACTCGTTTTAAAACAGAAAAAAAATCTCTCGTTTGATGCAGTGGAAACTGGTAGTGTTGCTGCAATCTGAAATAGTTTTATCACTTCTGAAAAGACAACAGACATGGTAACATTGGACCCATCACCTGCCTTTTTTGTTGATGAAAAATCATAACAAATTTCTGTTTCCTTTTTTAAAAATTATTTTCTCTTGTCTGTATTTGCATATTTGGTCAGTAATCCTTCCAGCCCTGCATGGTACGGTCAGGTCAGGTCGTCCTGTGGCCCCCATGAGTCTGCCCATATCATGTGGCATTGCGGGCATGGCATCCATTTCACTTTGACCTCCTTTTTTCCCTTGCGAGTCCTTCGTGACACTATTTTTGAGTAAGGGAGGGAAGTGCTCCAAGGTCTTGTGGAATTCACAAGCAGAGGGTTGAGAAGTAACGATCTGTTTCGCTGGAGTTAAGCAAGGCGTCACATGCCCACTTGTTCTGCAGGAAGTCACACTCATGGAATTCCTCCTTCCCATGCGAGCTCTTGGTGTACATGCACCTGGACCCACGCCGCAACTGCACTACTTTTATGTCTAAGAGTTTAGGCATTCTCTTTCCCTTTACCGTGGACTCCTTCATTCCTTAACTCAACCACTTCCACTTTCTTGGAGTTATACTCTTCCTGACCACAGAGAGGAAATCCTCGAAGTCATAGACCCCTCCTTCTGGTCTATTCTTCATTTCTAACTCCACTCCATGGTGCATACCTGTACTGTCTGCAGGAAAGTTTGTCCAGATTCGAAGTATTTTAAGGTAATGTCCTCTGATACAATGGTGTCGGACTTAACAACGGAGACAAGAGACGACAGCAGGCACCGGTTGTTATTTTGTGGGCTGCAATTATCTACTCAGTAGACTGTGCTTTGAATCCCTCTCCCTCTTAAGTGCTGCAAAGTATGCCAAGGTTTTTTTTTCTTTATTGTATTCAAATTTACATACACTCTCAAATAGGAACATATATTGAATTCTTTTTTCCAGAAAACATTACTTTAATGTATGGCTTAATAAACCCTGGTGTCATCCAGTGATCCGGTGAAAAAGTTATCACAGGTGATGGTCACTCCCTGCTGCCTCTCCGTCATCTGCAGCTCCTCCCACTTGTCTTGCCCCACCTCTGCTGCGTCGTCACTTTTGCCCGTGTAGATTTGGCACTTCCACGCATATGATGTGTTGGTATCCGTGGTGATCCAAACCTTGATGCCTTATTTTGCCGGCTTGTTTGGGATGTATTGGCGGAATCTGCACCAGCCTCTGAATGACACCAACTGCTCATCCACGGTCACATCCACACCAGGGTTGTAGAGGAGGGGGATGGGGGCCCACGTGGTCCTGATGGAGGCCAGCTTGCCCTCACGATGACGAGCAGGTCTCAGCAGCCTGTCATCAAAGCGCAGAGCCGCGCTGATCTCCCGAAACCTGCACCGTGGCATTGTGGCTCGGAAGATGGCTCATCCCACAGGCTGCGTGCATCCTCTCCGCGGGATTTGTACACCCCAGCCAAGATCAAAAGCTCGTTGACATACGCCAGCATTTGTGTGGCATCCACCTCCCTCCAGGTCCTGTGTGCGCTTACCTTGTAGGTTCGTCATGGCAAACATTATCTCAACCATTTTATCGCAAAAAGAGGAGCACACGTTGTGGAGCCTGACTCCAGGTGTAAGACCTCTGGCCAACACAGTGAAGTGTGTGGTGTCCGAGTTGAGAGATCCAGCCGGATCGACGGCTCTCGGCCTCCGTCTCGCTCTCCGTGGAAAAAGACGTTATAGGGGACGACATAGGTGCCATGAAATCCGGATCTGACTCCGATGAGTCTGTCAGTGGGTGATGAGGAGCAACTCTGGAGCTCGCTGGCTTCATCCAAGACCATAGCCGCAGCTTCGGTGAAGTCTTCTCTTCATGATGCTCTCCTCTCTCACAATGACATGACTGTTATTTCTCTTTATATACCCACTTGCTTTGTTTGTCTACACAACACAGATTTTCTGTAGTTCATTCCTCACCATGATCAAAGTTCAATGCGCACGGGACAAGATTCTCACTCTCTACTTTTTATTTTATTTTATTAGCACAGCACACATGGAGAAAGCCCATTGAAAAAGCCTAGAATTTCCCGTCTGTTTCCATGGACCTGGATAGAAGGTAAATGGCGCCATCCAGTGACGGAAGGTAACATCTGCAACTTGATGAAGCTTTGTTTTTGCTGCTATTCCACAAGAGACATGTTTTCTGTTATTTATTAGCACACAACTTCACACTTCTGTACATGGGTGACAGTTCAGCACAATGTCAGACAAATTGAACACCAAATAGCGATTGTAACGTAACCGGGACAAAAATAGACAATAACTGCCAATTTATGACGACAAAATTTCATTTAATAATCGCAAATCAAATCATATGAAATCATAAATGTCACAAAAAGGATCAGATCACTAGACTAACGTTTGTATAAATATTAGTCTTTTTTCAGATTAATATAGCCTAAATTAGTGGAAGAACATTAGAAATATTCAAAATTCATCAACCAAATCAAAACACACCAATGGGAACCTTAAAGGGATAGTTAAGCTTGTCGAAGTGGGGTTGTATGAGCTACACATACTGTTAAGTACACTAGACTGCAGTAGAAACGTCTCCTGGGTGATGTCAATAAGAGAATTCACTGGTGTGATGTGTATGTACCCCCCTGCTTCGCTGGTTCCTGCACTAGATGGCTGTCCCTGCTCCATCTCTGGACCCAGCACCTCTGGCCTACAGACAACCAGGCCCCCCTCATTGTCACCCACAACTGGAAATTCTATGTCATACGAAATCCACCTTATCAACGCTCTGGACCTTCGTCTGAAATAAATGCCATTTGGTCCTTGCACAAGAACAGTGAGTTATTTTATTATTATTTATCTTCAACAAATGCAGCACTTGCGTTTCATCATCTCATGGAGGGTCTTTTGTAGAAGCAACTGAGAGGATGCATATAAAGTGCAGTAACTGGTGGACCTGAGATTTTGTGCCTTTCTCCATTTTTTCTTCAAAATGACTGACATTCAGGACATCTTTCTGGCCTCACACGAACCCTTTGCATCTGACTAAATGGGATGGCTGCCATGGTTCCTGCCACAGTGGAGGGAGGAGAGGGTGATGGAGCTGCCACAGGGGTGGCCAATGAGGGTAATGGTGCTGATGGCGATGGAACAACCAACTGTCTCTTTTTGCATTGTCAGGAGAAGTGCCTCCTGTGACCTCCTCAATCACCCTCAGGAGCTCAAAGATCTATTGAAAAGAAAAATACAAAGTAAACAAATCCACCTTTTTAATGTTACATTATGTCTCTGTGAACACACATACACGTGACTTATGGTTGAGAGGGTGAAACTGATGCGAGTTGGGCCACATCACATTTATTTTGGCACTCTGTCAGATGTGTGCTAATGGCATCTAACCAAATTACTGTTGTAGCACAAAATGGACAATGGAAACTGTTTCTGCACTGCAGATTATCTTTTCTAAAAAGGGAGAGTAATTAGTCTTAAAAATCATACAGTGCCTGAGAAACAAATATTTATTTAACATCTTACAGAGTATGTGTCCTCATTATAGTGCTGCACGATTTGATGAAAATATGCGATTGCGATTAGTGTGGACTATATTGCGATTTGCGATTGCGATATTATAAATGAACGGTGTCATGAGTCTATACTTGCTTGAATATCAAAGACAACACAGAGAATTACAATAGTTTGTATATTTTTTTTACTCAAAACATACAAATGACACAAACTGACACTGTTTTTCCCAAAATAACTTAATATCAAAAAATAAATAAAAGTTTGAAAATAAAAGATATTTCTGCATATTGCACAATGTCATTATTGTAAACCTGTTCAGTACAACTTGAAAAAAGTTCTTACAGTACTCAGCACACTTAACATAACAAGGGCATTCCTTCAAAGTGCAAAGGCTGTGTTACTTTATATTATAACTTGAGGCCTTTCTGTGGAGGCCTTTCTCTAAATACGAAATACAACTACAATAAAAGAATACAAAATACATTTTGAATCCTCAAAAAAAGGACATTAAAGAGTGTAACAAAAATCAGTGGTTAAATTTCAGACTATAGCCTAATTTGCGTCCCACTACAACTTTCTCTAAAAGTAAATCAGTCAATCAAACCAAAAACAATAGAAATGTTACCACTGCACATTCTTTCTAAAATAATCAAGTTGTTCTTCCACTTTCTAAAAGGGTACAACTACCACCATTTCAGAGGTTCTTCGATAAAAAAACCAACATATCCACCATTTCTGGTTTCAGACAGGAGCGATGGGCTGTTACAACATTACCGCTCGCACTGAAAGCTCTTTCTGACGCAGAGCTTGTTGCCTGTATGCAGAGATATTTCTGAGCTAGTTTGGACAGTAAAGGAAAATTTATTTTGTGGTCCTTCCACCATTTCAGTGGATCTTCTTCATGATCTACAGCAGGCATGTAACTGTATGTGTTGAGTTCAGTAGTCACTGCATCCCTACACTGTGCCAAAAGGGTAGTTGGTGTTGATGTTGTTAATGGCATGCATGTGCTGTTCTGGAAGAAACTGGCTAAAGTTTTCTTCTTAGCTTTAGCTGCAGGTGGTGAATCCGAACTCTCCGGATGATCCTCCATCACCATGGTGCGCTGGGGTTCAGGCTGCTGCTGGTGAATTTCCACCACCTAGAAGAGGAAGATATTTTAAATTTATATAGCACACTTTCGAATACATAAGAATCATATCATGGCGGCAAAAGAGAAAATTATTATTTATCACCTCAGAGATCACTTGTTCCTTTATGGTCCTCGTCTCCTCTGTGCTCATGTATTTTGCTTTGAACCTTGGATCAAGGAACATGGTGATGTTCAGCAGGTCCTGTGTAACTTCATATTTTTCATTGAGGTATCTTAGGATTTTAGCTTTCAGTGACTTGGTGAGGTCGGTGTCCTGTGGGTCTTCGGCCAGTACTGAGGTGTTCAGAATATGGAGAATGGGTTTCAGGTATGATATGCTTACATATTGCTCGGCTGACAACGCATCCGTGAAGTCCTGGAGTGGGCTGAGAGCCCTGTTGATGGATTCCAGGACATCCAGGTCTTGCCATGAAGGCAGCAGGTGTCGTGCTTTGCGGTCAGTAGAGAGAACCTTGGTCAAGGCATGTTGTTGTTCCAGGATTCTTGATATCATTTTCTGTGTGGACCCCCATCGTGTTTGGCAGTCTGTCACCATGGCATGTTCTGGAAGGTTGAGTTCCCTCTGTGCCTCCCTTAAAGCTTCTCTTTTCTTCCAGCTATGGGAAAAGTGGCCCACAAGCTTCCTGCATGTTCCAATAGCCTTGTTGGTGCGGTGAGCTTCACTTTTTACAGCATTTTCTGTGAAAGAGAAGAGTGAAAGACACAAAGTCACATGCATCTGAAACAACTGGGTCTTATAAAGTGTGTGTGTGTGTGTGTGTGTGTGTGTGTGTGTGTGTGTGTGTGTGTGTGTGTGTGTGTGTGTTTCTTTTTCCTTGTAGCATATTTGTAGCATGATTTTTGTCAAAATTGAAATTTAAATAATTTGGTTTTCAGTCAGTGCATGGATCATTTTTACATGTACACTACAGAAGGACACAAAGAGCAACAAGAAGTGTAGAAAATATTAACTTACCAATGGCAAGATGGAGTCTATGGCCAAAACAGTGGAATCGTTGCCAGTCATTAAGCTCCACAGCCTTCACGACGTTACTAGCGTTATCTGTTGTTATGGTAACCTGGCGTTCCTCACACAGCTCCCACGCTGCCAAAGCCTCCCTTAAACCCAAGGCGATGTTCTCTCCCGTGTGGTCCTGGGGAAAATATGATGTTTGCAGGCACCGGCTTTTTAGCGCAAAGTCATCGTCAATAAAGTGGACGGTCAAGCTTAGATAGGGTTCCATGGTCCTGCTTGACCACAAGTCTGTTGTTGTTGAAAAAAACTTGACTGTAGCCATTTCCATTTCAACCTCACTTCGGCGTTTGTTGTACAGCTCGGGGATGGCGGTGTGGGAAAAAAAGTTCTGCGAGGGTAGTTGATATCTCCTGTCCAGCGTGCGGATCATTTTTTGAAATCCCTCCTTACCAACTGTGTAAATCGGCACCATCTCCCGTGCCAAATAGTGTGTTATGGAGTCAGTGATTTCCTTGTGTCTTTTCGAGGTTTTTTCGTAAGATGTGGTACATGCAAATGTATCCGTAATTGTGCATTGTTGTGGTCGTTTCAGGCGTTTTTCAGTATTTCTCACGTTACTTTGTTGTGCTTTCATTTGAATGCATTCTTCGTATTTTTCTTTGTGGTGTTTCAAATGTTGATATAGATTGGTCGTATTGCAGCGGGACGTAGCGACTTTAGCTTTGCACGTTTTACACAACACATCTTGTTGTTCAATGTCGTCGTACCTGAATCCAAAAAAATCCCATATAATAGAAGTTGCTTTTTTTTTCGCCACCAACTGAGCTTCTCCCTCCTCGAGTTCCTCCTCGACGTCCATGGCGGCTGCGGTGCTCTGCTCTGCTGAAGGCAGGGAGTCACGTGACTATACCTGCAGCTGCAGCTTCACACAGTGTGGATGGAGCGTCAACGTGCTCCACCGCACAGGAGATAGTCCCGTTCATTGTAATAGTTCTGATATCACTCGATTTTCATGTAGGCTACATGTCGACATGAGAGAGAGAGTTCTGTTCACAGACAAGCACATTTGTTTACATTAAATCGCAAATCGCAGTCTTTTATGCAATTACATAATTGCACAGCATGAAATCGCGATTGCGATTGCGATTAGATTAAAGCGATATTCCGGCGTAAGTGAAAGCCATGGTCAAACACACCGTAACACCGAGTCAGACCCCCCCTCGAGAGATCAATTTACCCGACCGCTAGATTCACGAGTTCCACCAACTTCAGAAAAGACCGCACTATCGCCACACACACGGCGCTCTGCGGATCCACTGTAAAAAAAACCGCAAAACGCCACTTTTAGCCACAAATAATGCTCAAAACTGCACCAAAGTTCATCAATAGTACATTACAGGGTCCCAGCACGTCGACGAAAACATCCGCTAGCTTTACCTGCTTTCTTTAGCTCCGCTGCACTCGGTGATCCACTCGTCGGGGCTTCTCCACCAGCAAGCGGCTCCAGGAGGAGAAGTAGGTGAGTTGTGTCTGCTGAAGAAAACAGGTAAAGCTAGCGGATGTTTGACGCAACCCTGTAATGTACTATTGATGAACTTTGGTGCAGTTTTGAGCATTATTTGTGGCTAAAAGTGGCGTTTTGCGGTTTTTTACAGTGGATCCGCAGAGCGCCGTGTGTGTGGCGATAGTGCGGTGTTTGCTGAAGTTGGTGGAACTCGTGAATCTAGCGGTCGGGGAAATTGATCTCTCGAGGGGGGGTCTGACTCGGTGTTACGGTGTGTTTGACCATGGCTTTCACTTACGCCGGAATATCGCTTTAATCGTGCAGCACTACCTCATTATAAACAGTTATGTCGATTTCAAAAATGAAACAACTCCACAGGGTGCCACAAATGCAGAAGATGAATTTCACTGTACTACTGTGTATATGTGACAAACCTCAAAGGAGTGTAACCCAGTATAACACTGGTTAAAATAGACAAGTATCATTAAAAATTAAAGTAAAGGCATATGATCTCAAAAAGATATTTTGCCACTCCGAACGTTTACTTTAATGTGTCGGATCGATGGTAAAGGGGTGCCATTCCGAACCTGAAAAAAGTCTACCATCAAAGCTGACACACTGGGTGCACACTCGCTGGTGCTGAGAGTCACCTCCACTTCCCGTGATTCCTCTCAGTCTCACACACAAACACCTCAGTGTTAAGGTTCCCAGCTGTGGAGAGAGGAGAGGACAGAAATGATGGATCATCAGACTTCATCAGCTTCACTTCCTGTCCTCATGGACTCAAACACCATCACATCAGTTCTCTCTCTGCCCCGATTGGCTGACTACCGTCTCCGTTCTCCAGTCACAGCTTCACTATGGAAGCTAGGGATTCACTGGATCTCTGCTCTCACACTGATTTTAGATCAGCACTGATGAAAGCATCCCCCTACTGACCTCACACTCTCCAGGCTACAGTCTGGACTCTTCACAAGATCATCCAGATCCTTCATGTCTGAAGACTTCAGGTTGTTCCAGCTGAGGTCCAGGTGTCTCAGGTGGGAGGGGTTGGACTTCAGAGCTGAGAGCAGAGAGGAACAGCTGATCTCTGACAAACTGCAGAGCTCCAATCTGAATAAAGAATAAAAGAAGTGAGTTGAGGACAGAGTTCCTTGTTGACAGTGTTCATTATATCATCATGTGTTCAGAGCTGAAGAAGCTTCAGAAAGTTTAGAAAACCAAACAGGGAGCAGGTTAAAACTGTCACATAGAGAGAAAACAGCTCATTAATATTCAGGAGAACTACTGCTGCTTCCAACACAGGTGCTTCACCTCTGGCTCCATTTATACGACCTGTCACTAAGCTCAGTCTCTCTCGAACAGCTGATCTGTACTGTACTGTGCCTTCTGGTGCGCGTGTTCAATGGCTGACAAACATCCCACGACCTCCTGCACCGGAGGCGACGATGCTAACTGCTTCATGGGTGAGTGAGTTTATTTCTACCACTACCGCTATCGCCACAACCCATCACTTCACCTTACTGGTCCCTCCACCCACGGACCTCCATTACATAAAGACCTTTGAGACAAAAGGTTTATACTGTACTCTTTGTTCTTTTTTATGGCTTTTTTTATGAGCTGACAGTTTCAACTGCTGTCTGCAATCTTCTTCAGAAAGTGTGATGTTATTGTGTCCTTTCACTTGTGTGGTGGGAGGCCAACTCAAGGTGTTTCTCTCTGCCAGGGGTTGGATGTCCGGGTGCGTGATGGGTGTCAGGTAGTTTATTGTTTTATTGGCATGTTTTCTGATTTCTACTGCTTCCCTTTACAAATAAGGAAACATCATGCCCATAAAACAATGAGCTGACCTCTGACAGGTCAGCTCAACTCAACATCTGCTCTCAGATCAGTGCTGCATGTTTATAACAACAAGTCTGAGTTGAAAAGAACAGTTTTAGAAACTGAGCACGTTCTCTGCTGCTCTGATTAACAAACACTACGACTGTTCTCACCTGCTCTCTGAACTCAGCTCTGCTCTTTTCTCTCTTCAGCTTGTTGCTAAAAATTCAACTACAGTCAGTGAACTCACCTCAGAGTCTGCAGTCTACAGTTTGGACTCTCCAGTCCAGCACACAGAACCTTCACTGCTGAATCCTTCAGGTCGTTCTCACGCAGGTCCAGGTGTGTCAGGTGGGAGGGGTTGGACTTCAGAGCTGAGGCAACGACTTCACAGTGAGCCTCTGAGAGTTCACAACCACTAAGTCTGTAATTAGAGAAGAAACAAAATGTGTAACAATCACAATCACTCTGAAGCTGTTTAATAAACTAATAATTGAAATTTAATCAAGGTAAAAGTCTCGCTTCGTTACATAGTTCCTCTTTAACTCTTTCGTGACCTCAATTAATTACTCATCACATCTCGCTGAGACCGCATGGTTTTAAAGGGATAGTTCAACATTTTGGCAAATTGGCCCATTGCCATAATCGCTATAGTCATAGCAGCAGGCTGCTCAGGGCTACGCTATGGAGGCTAAGGAAATTTCTTGGTTTCCCTCATCAAACTCATCAAATACAAAATCCCAAAATGCTTTTGTGGACAAGTTGTGACTTGCACAACCACCACGCTATGAGATAATAATGGAACGATACCAAACGGTAGCCTGATGCATCAGCCGCTTATTTCATTACATTTCATAGAGCGTCTGAACACGAGCCATAGGGATTCGTTTGCTTCCGGGAGGCGGTTGCTTACGTTTGCTTCACCTAATCGCTGCTGCTTGGTGGTCACGTGTGCTATACACCGGTTAAGCTCATAGGTTAGCTTGAGTGCTTGAGTTCAACGGCTTCGCCTTCACTTCCCCATCTGTTCGCTGATTGGTAACTAGTAAGGAAAACTAGTAACACATTTTCTGTCAGGTCAGGTCACCTCAACATCTGCTCTCAGATCAGTGCTGCATGTTTATTAAGAGTTTGAGGTGAAAAGAACAGATTTAGAAGTTTAAGTTTAAGTTTAATTTATTTATATAGCACCTTTAAAAGCAAAGAGCATTTGCACCAAAGTGCTTCACAGTCAACAGATCACAGTAACATCAATAGAATACAATAATATAATACATTTCAAAAAAGACAAAATACAAATTATTAAGTGCCAGCAATATATAAAAACAGATTAAATGCTAGTTAAAAGCCAAGACGTAAAAGTGGGTTTTAAGGAGCTTCTTGAAGGCTTCAACAGAGTCTGCTCTTTTAATGGTCTCTGGCAGGTTGTTCCACAGTTGAGGGGCTGCAACGGAAAAGGCCCGGTCCCCTGACCTTTTCTTCTTCGAGCGGGGGACAGCCAACATGCAACGGTCTGAGGATCTGAGGGTTCTGGTGGTAATGTGGGGGATAAGGAGTTCAGAGATATATGAAGGGGCAAGGCCATGAAGGGATTTGTAGACGATTAAAAGAATTTTGAAGTGAATTCTGAAATGAACAGGGAGCCAGTGTAGTGATGCCAGAATGGGGGTGATGTGGTCTCGCTTCTTTGATCCTGTTAATAACCGGGCGGCAGCATTTTGAACTAATTGAAGACGGGAGATGGTGGTTTGATTGATACCTGAATAGAGAGAGTTGCAATAGTCCAGTCTTGATGATATGAGTGCATGAATGACTCTCTCTAGGTCGGAGCGGGATAGAAAGTGCTTAATTTTTGAGATGGTTCTGAGCTGGAAAAAACTGGACCTAACAACTGAATTTACATGCCTGTTAAAACTTAAGTCAGTGTCAAATAAAACACCCAGGTTTTTCGCATGTGGTGTGATGAAGGAGGAGAGATGGCTGAGGTTGTGGGTGATGGCAGTGGTGTGATGTGGGGGACCAAAGAGTAAGACTTCTGTCTTGTCCTCGTTCAGCTGGAGGAAGTTCTGAGCCAGCCAGTTTTTGATTTCGGAAAAGCAGTTTTGTATTTGGGTGATGTCAGATTGGCTTTGCGAGTTCAGGGGGAGGTAGATCTGTGTGTCATCCGCATAGAAATGAAAGGAGATGTTGTGTTTTTTGATAATATTTCCAAGTGGAAGCATATACAGACTGAAGAGAAGTGGACCCAGCACTGACCCCTGAGGAACCCCACATGTAATATCTGCGACTGAAGAGGAGGAGCTGCCAATGGATACTGTGAATTTTCTGTTTGAGATGTATGAGTGGAACCAGTCAAGGGCAGGACCGGAAATGCCGACCCAGTGTGACAGGCGATGGAGCAGAGTTTTGTGGTCCACCGTGTCGAAAGCTGAGCTAAGATCCAGCAGAATAAGGATGGAGCAGTTGCCGGCATCTGCTGCATGGAGGAGGTCGTTTGTCACCCTCAGGAGAGCTGTCTCTGTGCTGTGATGTTCACGGAACCCTGACTGGAACTTTTCAAACATGTTGTTTTGGTTTAAAAAGGACAAAATCTGATTAAAAACTATTTTTTCTAAAACCTTGGACAGAAAGGAGAGCTTAGAAATTGGCCTAAAATTGTTTGGAATAGTCGGGTCGAGATTAGGCTTCTTGAGGAGTGGTTGGACTATGGCATGTTTAAAACAAGACGGGACAGCACCTGTGGCTAAGGAACTGTTGAAGATTGCCAGAATGCTGGGGCCAACTGCATCAAGTGATTGTTTTAACAATTTTGTTGGAATGATATCAAGTTTACAGCTGGTTGGCTTCATGCCTGTAATTATGCGTCCAAGTTGAAGTGGTGAGACTGGGACAAAGTTGTTAAAAACAGGAGGGTTCAGGGTAACGGTAACAGGCAGTGAAGCCAGGGTTGAATTTGGAATGTTTGACCTGATGCTATCAATTTTGTTCAGAAAGAAGTCTTTGAACTGCTCGCAGCTGATTTGGGAGGGGCTTATGGAGGAATCAGCAGGAGGGTTGATAACCGAATTTATGGTGCTAAACAAAATTCTGGAGTTATGATTATTCTTGACAATAATATCTGAGATGTATTTTGTTTTTGCATGCCTAGCAGCGGTTTGATAAGTAAACAAGAGTTCTTTGTACATTTCATGTGATACATGTAGTCTGTCTTTTGCCCATTTACGCTCTGCTTTCCGACATTCCCTGCGAATGGAGCGTGTAGATTCATCCAGCCAGGGGTTCACAGCTTTTTTCCTAGCTTTGACTTTGAGAGGGGCGATGGAATCTAGGATATGCAGGCATGATGTATGGAACAGATCTAGCAGTGCATCGGTGGTTAAGTGGGTAGAGGGAGATTCAATAACAGGGACATTGGGATCAGCAGTATAAGCTCTCGAAAATAAACTAGGTGTGGTGGAATTTAGTGTACGGGCGCAGGTTGGGACAGGGAGCTTTGGTGCAGGTAGGAAAAGCTCAGTGTCAAATAGAATAACCCTGTGGTCAGACACACAGATATCATGAAAAGCAAAGTTGCTAGGAGAAAGACCAAAGGATAGTACTAGGTCCAAGGTGTGGTTTTTCACATGTGTTGGGAAGGTAACAGATTGCACTAGGTTAAAGGAGTCTATTAAGTGCAGGAAATCAGTGGCCAGCGAGTTTGTAGGGCAGCAGACGTGAATATTGAAGTCACCTAGTATTAGTAGCCTGTCATATTTTGGCATAACAACAGATAACAATTCAGAAAATTCACTCAAGAAGGCTTTGTCCTGGCTTGGTGGCCTATATACAATAATGCACAACACAGGAGTTTTACTATTTAGTACAAAGCCAAGGAGTTCAAAGGTAGAAAAGGAGGACGTGCCAAAGGAGACAGGAGAACAGGTTATACTATTTCTATAGATGGCAGCAACACCACCGCCGCGGCCGGAAAGCCTGGGCTGATTGAAGAATGAATAATCCGGAGGGGTGGCTTCAACTAAGGGAATAATATCCGTGCTTAACCAGGTTTCTGTCACAAAGAACATGTCTAGCTCATTGGAGGATATAATATCTTGGCAAATAAATGATTTATTTGATAAGGACCTCACATTCAGAAGCGCAGCTCTAGTTGCAGCTTGAGGAAGTAAATTGGTTGGTTTAATTGATACTAAATTATCTAGAATAATCCCTCTGCTGGCTTTATGATGGTGGTAACTGTTGGTGACAAGGACAGGGATAGACAACACAGGCGCAGCATCGTGCTCTACCCACCAGGGGGAGCTAGTATGGGACGACGATGTGACAGAGTTAGGTTTGGACATGGGGGAAGAGGAGCTATCAAATTGGCCTGTGTGTGATACTGGCAGTCAATTGGGGGTATACTGTACAGCAAGCTGTAGGTTAGTAGCAAGTGTGCGGGTTCCTAACGTGTTGAGGTGAAGGCCGTCTCTGGCAAAAAGGGAGGGGCGTTCCCAAAACAGGTCAAAATTGTGGATAAAGGTGACTCCGTGCTCTGAGCAGGCAGACTGCAACCAGGTATGAAGATAGAAAATCCTGCTAAAACGATCCGAGCCGCGACCCAGAGTAGGGATTGGACCGGAAATAAAAACACTTTTTCCACTGTTATTGAGAAGATTAAAAAGACGGATGAAGTCTGTTTTTGTCAGCTCTGACTGTTGCTGAGCGGTGTCATTTGTGCCACAGTGAAGTATGATTTTGGTAACTGTGGGTGGGGAAGAGGCCAGGAGACCAGGGAGTCTCTTCAGGATATCAGAGGTAGTGGCTCCAGGAAAACAGTGCGTAGTCGCGTTTGCAAAGCGGATATTTCGGACCATAGAGTCTCCAACAATTAAGGCGGTGGGGGGGAAGAGAGGCAAGGGGCCAGGGGTAGTAGCAGCGGGAGGCAGGACAGGTGCTGCAGCGGATGGGTGAGTGAACAGTCGAGTGGACTTCACAGGTTGGGACTGTGTTGATGGAGCCGGTTGGACAGAGGAGGAGGCAGCACGGCTTGTGCGGCCTGCACGGGGAGCCGGAGTGAAACAGGGTATGGAGCGACGGGTCCATGGACGGGACCCAGGAGGAGGGAGTGGTAGTGAAGAGGCGCCCTGTAACCTCTGGGAGAGTGGGGAAGTAGGTTGAGAGGGTGCCGGCAGAGGGGGGAAGTCCTGTTGACTAAGAATGTCAAATTTGTTCTCCAAATGGAGAGTGAAATGAGGTGCCTCAGGTGTGTGTGTGCGTGCGTGTGTGTATGTGTGTGCATGTGTGTGTGGGGGGGTGTCTTTCTTGTTTTTACCACAGGCCCTGGTCCAGCTGTTGTAGTGGTATGGGGTAGAGCTGGCCAGGCCCTTAGGTTTAGCCCCAGGCCCTGACCATGACTTCTCCAAGGCAGGGAGGGAAGGAGAGACGACCTGGGGATGAGCTGTGGCAGGAGGGGGCGGGGCAAGCTCCGGGGCAGAAGGGGGCGGGGCAGCATCCATTGGAACGGTGGCATCTGGTCCCAGCGCACTGCCTGTCACCTGGGCTGGTCCAAAGACGATAGTATCCAGGAACTTCTCAGCTTCCTGGATCTGGTACAGGTTGGAAATTCTTTTTTCCAGCTCCAGGATCTTTCCAGCCAGGCGGGCACAGCCGTCACAGTCCGGCGGCGAGATGAGGGGAGGCATCGATGCGGATACGGGCACGCTGAAAAGAGAGAGAGGGAGCACAGCAGACAGCCAGAGACAGCCGGAGAACTGTATGTAGACCAAGGCAACAGGGGAGAGACGTGCCGTGCAAAAACACTTACTCGCCAGGGCTCCGTTCGTCCAGGAGCCCGCAGCGATGAGAAGGCGAAACAGCAGCCAGCTGCAGCTTGCAGCTTGCAGTGGCAGCACACTCCGGGGTCACCTGTTGCAGGATCTCTTCAAACTGCCTTCAGCCGTGGGCCGTAATGTCCGCGAGGGGATCACCCACGCAGTGGTGTGGCGACTTGTCCGTATAGTGGTGATGGAGACGCCAAAAACTGAATGCGAAACCAAAAACCGGCGTCACTCTGATAGCGTCTCGGAGGTGGCGGCGAGTCGCAGCGAGCCGTGCAATCTCTGATAAAAGTAGGGCGATCAGACTTTTCGATCGTTAAAAACAGAGGTCCGGCCAAAAGATACACAGTTCAGGGTGTGGAACACGGACTTGGATTATCTTAAAAGGCAGCGGAATTAGTTAAAATAGTTATTTCAGATGGACCGAACTGGCGGAGCTTGAGAGACTGACGCCATCTTACTTCCGGGTTCCGGAAGTCATATTGAAGCTGAGCACGTTCTCCGCTGCTTTGATTCACCAACACTACGTCTGCTTTTACAGTACCTTCTCTCCTCAGCTCGTTGCTAAAAATCCTCACACAGAATCCTGACATGAACCAATGACAAACTGAAGCTTCAGCTATAAAAGCTCCAGTCAGTGAACTCACCTCAGAGTCTCCAGTCGATAGTTTGGACTCTTTAGTCCATCAGACAGAAGTCCCCCTCCTGCGACCCTTTTGGTTATTTTAAAACCAGCAGCTCATTAGCAATGCACCTCTGGAGGGTGGGCGGAGACTGCGCTGCTCTGCACCCGCTCAGTCACCTCCTCGCACCCCATCCCCCGCTCGCTGACAGCTGGACACTGTACAATTACCGATTCAGCGTGTTTAGTGTAAAATTGCGCAGTGGGATTCGATCTGGAATCGAATGTCTGGAATATAGTCCTTGCTCATGTTGCGAGCTGCTCTACCAGGTGAGCTATACCTTTTATATCTTGAAAGCTACACTGAGCAGTCAAGCCTTTCACCTGTGAGCCAGATGCACTAGTGCCCTCCCCTGGGGTTGTGACACGTCAAACCCAGTCTACCTGAAACTGCCAGTTTGTGTCTACCATTGGTTCACAGCAGTTTGAAGGCAGAAAAACTCAGAAATGCAATTTTGCACTTCCTTTTCTGATGATATGTCCTCTAACACAAGAAAAATGCCACAGGAACATGTGAAAAGCACGAAAAACCCGATTTTCGTGGGAAGGGGTCTTTAAGATCGTTCTCTGTCACTCTGCCGTCTGTGGCTACAGTTGTAGACTGGGCTTAACTTCAGAATCATGTGACCTGTGGGCAACCAGCATTTTTTGAAAGTTCAAGGTGTCCCAAATAAGGCCCCTGGTTTTCTATATTTCCTCTTCAAACGTCCATGGTAAATTGAAGGTTAGACGCTGTTGCCTATCCTGATTTAGGCTCATAGTTATGGTACTTCTCAATGTTCAATAATATTGTGTTTCGTATCACACAAATTAATTGGTCACACAAATTAATATTATCATTGGTGACATACAACACACACATTGCCAGGAAAGGTCTGATCTGTCTGTTAAGTCTACAGACATAGTGGCAGATATCCGATTTGTATCTGTTTTATTTCCACATACTGTATGACAGGGCCTGAATCTGATCTGACAGTATCTGATTTATTTACACGTTCATGTTACAAATCTGTTCTGTGCTACTTGAGAAGAAAGAACTCAGAATTGGGCCACTTGAAGCAACCAGTCTGCATCATCTATTGCTACATTTAAAATTAAATGCATACATTTAAATTTATCCAGGTATGATCAGGAGGTCCATGTGTGCCTGGCAGGTGTGACCTCATAGCAGCAGAAGGAAAGTACCATCCAAGCTGCTTCAAGAAGTAAGCGAAAAGCGTCAAAGACCAAAGATAGCTGAGAAGACATGGTCTTGTAGGGAATGGCTTGTCAGTGAAATGAAAGAATCTAATGCTGACCTGTGGCTGCACAACTGGGTGCAAGACAGTCCAATACCCGTGCACTGCATCTTGTCAGTCCCAAAAGTCAAGCGACCATTGCATGAATGCACTGACGAAAATAAAAAAATGTGATCACAAATAAATTGTACATTAGTATTAGTAATAATATCATAGTTACTGTAAGAATAGTAATAATAGCCAGTTACTGCTATTTTAAGGCTCACAGTAACCTCTCACAAAGAAATAGTACGGGTTTGTCATACATTTCCTGAATCCTCAAAGTATTGAGATCGTTGGCTTTTGTCTCCTTGATATCCCTTGATCCCACAGGGATATCAGAAACTATACAATTTAGGCGAAAATTGTGGGGAAATGTGTGTAATTTATTGTTTAAATAGGTCATGTGACCTCTGTGTTTGTCAGAAAGATACAAATATGGGCTTAAATAAAAGCCTAGAAGGTCCCCTTTACAATGAGACCAAACAATAAAATATTGACATTGATAGGCATGTGTAATCAATCAATAATTATGCTAATTAATCAATAACTATGACTAAATGGTAACTTTTACAGCTGGGCAACCGGCAGAAATGGATTCAGCACAAAAAAATCTTATAGAAACAATGCTTAAAGTGCTTTTCCTCAAAAATGCCTACCATGTTGTTTTCTAGGGGGCTTTTTCAATTTTCGGTCCTGACTATAACATTATACAAATGGGTCTGACATAACCTGACCCTTTCATCCTGGCCTGGGCCGGGTTTGAACTCTATAGTCTCCTAGGTATGAATCATGTGTGCTGACTGTTCATATCGCAACCGGTGGGCATCGCCACTGGTGGGCAACCGACATTCCACCAGTCCGAATTAGGCCTCTCATAGTCTAACACTTAATTTTCTATTAAGTGCCATGTCCCATCATTCAAACAATTCTTGCCTCCTATGGTCAGACTGACGTGTTTTTTTTTGTTGTTTTTTTTTTAAACATCCTGCCTTTCCTTTAATGAACCTGAGACGCCCATTGATTCGTGCAGTGTTGCTGAAAATCCTCAAACTTAAGAAACTTGATGTACGGGACGGAACAACAGGCTACTCTTAAAATGTGGTTGTCAAAGTGGTTCTTTACATGAATAACAGCCCCTGTGGCTGTGGCTATGATAATGGTAAAGCTAAGCTACTGCACTGTTGTTTAGAGTAGTTTCTGTAAACAATCGCCATAAATCATCAGCTGATGCAGAAACAGATGAAAGTGGAAAAACTTGAAAAATGAAAAACCAACATGATATCAGCCCAGCTACCAAAACAAGGAAGCTGGATTGGTATAGAGCAGATATCAGTTATTGATTAACCAGTTTGACATACATTATGTCAAGCATTAACAACTGCTAAGAAATCATAAACAGTTACTGCTTCATTGCCAGTTTCCTTATTATGGTCTTCAGTCCATGTTAATTTTTAAGTCTTTCACTAATGACATCACTTCAAACCCTCCTCTGATTCGTATAAAAGAAGGTGGCCTTACAGCTGTTCCTTCAACAATCTTGATCTTCCTCCATCCAACACTGCAGGAAAGCTCCAACCAAGACTTCACCTGCATCATTCTCTAAAGACTTAGAGAGAGACTCTGATATCATCATGATCCTGCTCCTCTTCCTGTTTGGTCTGGCTCTGGGTGCTGAGTTGCCTTCAGCTGAACCTCTAGTGAAGCTACAGCGTGGAAGCTGTCCCCCATTCTGGTACAACTTCAACGGCCGCTGCTACAAGTATGTTGCCACACATCTGTCCTGGGCCGATGCAGAGCTCCACTGTGTGTCACAGGGTGCCAACCTGGTGTCCGTCCACAGTCTTGCCGAACAGAATTTCATCAAAACCTTGATTGGAAACTTTGACCACTCCGAGGGATACACCTGGATCGGACTCAGTGATGAACACAAAGAAGGATCGATGATGTGGTCTGATGGTTGTGCTGTGAAGTATCAATACTGGGCATCAGGAGAGCCAAACAATGGCGGTGGAATTGAGCACTGTGTCCACACTAATGATGTGGAGCAGAAATGGAACGATGTACCTTGTTCTCGTACTTATCCCTCTGTTTGTGCAACTCGCATCTTCTGTCCTAATTAAATAAATTATTGTTCAAGTCAGTCTGTAAACTTTGCAGATTTCCTGTGCAGATTGAGAGTTTTTGGTGCTGAGCAGAAGTTTATGTTGTTGTTTTATCATGCCGTACTGGAGAGTACTATGAGGTACGGAATTACAGCCTGGTACGGCAACCATGCCACGAAAATTATGTGTTAAAGATCATGTTTCTCTTCAAACAATTTACGAACAATCCATTTTGAGACATGCACGCAAACTTCTGTCTGATCAATCTCATATTCTCCACTCAGAGTACCAGCTGCTTCCCTCTGGGAGGAGATTTAGAGCAGGTTGAACCATTACAAACATTATTTTATTCCAACATCTGTTAATATTCTGAACACACATGCAGTATGTAGTTTCTTTGATAATGTAATTTTTTGTTGCTGTGTGCTGGGATGTTTAATGTGTACTGTATCAGGTACAGGTTTACTGATTGATTGATTGATTGATTGATTGATTGATTGATTGATTGATTGATTGATTGATTGATTGATTGATTGATTGATTGATTGATTGATTGATTGATTGATTGATTGATTGATTGATTGATTGATTGATTGATTGATTGATTGATTGATTTTTAAACTGTAGACCATCTGGATAGCCCACAACGAATTTCCCCACGGGGACCATTAAAGTATTGATTGATTGATTGTTGCTCTGCAGAAAACATGTCCATAATCAGCAGAAAACTTGTGTTCACAATAAAAATACAAGTGAATATTAGTATGTGTGTTTATGTTATATGTGTAAATATTAACAAACAAAACCAATTTTCACAATTTTGATGTCCTCAAATTGGTTTTCTCTTTTGCTTTTTTTTAACTTATTGAACTTCTAAAAAGTTCCCAGAAGAAAAGGCTTCAGACAGTGCAGTCACATAAAGGGATTGTCTGACAATATTAATGTTTTAGTTTTTCCACAAGGTTTAAAACATTGTGTCCTTTTGTGTTACTCTCCGATTCCACCACCAAAGGTTAGTTGTCTGTTGGGGTTTTCCTGCAGCTTCTGGGTGTTTAGACTTTACCAAAGTTATTGTTGTTCACAAATATTTGATAAAACATGGAAGGTTCATAAACTTTGAGAGTTGATTTCCTCTTCAAAGCTCAGACTGTTTAACTTTTAACAGCCACTGTGTTGGAGCTGGGGAATGATTCCATGATCAAAGTAGTTAAAGTGGATGTAGATTGGGCTATTAGAATAGAGATAAATTGCAATGACAAAGTTTATTATTTTGAATATCTATACACCTTACGAGTGCTATCAAAATGAGGGGGGATTCCTCAATAGATTAGCCTTTGTTAGTTCCTTTATCCAAGACAATTGTTCCAGCTGCATCTGTGTGTTGGGAGACATGAATGCAGATATTTCTAACGAGAACTCTCTGTTTGCAAGACATTTAATACAATTTTGTACTGATGGAGGCTTGACCCTCTCAAGCAAAGTGCTTCTGCCTGGAAACAGTTTTAGTTATATCAGTGAAGCATGGCATACAACTTCATGTTTGGACCATTGTGTTTGTACATCTGATGCACATGCCTCCTTGGAAGCCATGGAAATTTACTATGATTATGCCACTGCCGATCATATACCGTTTTCTATATCTTTAAATGTGGAAAAATTGCCAATGGTGTCTCCTGTAGAAAACAACACAACTATAGGTAAACTGGAGTGGAGTAAATGAACTCAGAATGCAAAGAATACATACACTATCAGGACAGACAACCTCCTGGGAAATATTGAGCTACCCAAGGATGCAATAAGATGCTGTAATGTGAATTGTGGGAACCGGCAACAAGGGAAAGAACTGTGTTTTTTATTATTCTATTGTGGGGTCACTTTTTACCTCCAGTAAAGCATTCAAAGCTTGGGTAGATTCAGGAAGAGGCAGACAGGAGCCTCTATTTGAAGAGAAGAAATGTAATGTATGAGCGGATTTTGTCTTTTGTGATGGGCTTGCAACCCTTTATATTTCCCTGACATGTTTGACGCATTATCATATGCTTGCCTGCGTCAGTCAGTGAGATCCAGCCCCAAATCACTGACCATCTTGTGCACACATGCTGCCAAACTTGTCCCTGTGTGACTGTGAATGGGTTCAAAGGTGATAAAGCGTTCAACAACTCCGCCCTTCTCGCTCACAAACGGAACACAAATGTCAGTTGGTCCACATGAGACATGTCAGGTGTAGAGTCTACTATGACAGAGAAATATTTCACCTATTGTAGTTCAGTTGCGATTGCTTGTTTTGTTTTGTCACCCATCATGCCAATAAATTCCTCACATAAGGGTGAGGATAAGTAGGATGTACTTCCACAGTCTTTTCCACCGTAGGTCTCCATATGCTCCTTCAAAAATGGATCAGACTGTGCGATCAGCTGTAAAATGCAGAGATAATTCCCATTGTGTGGAGAATGTAAAAGTTCATCATCTCCGCGGAAAGGAATTCACTCAGGAATTTGACAAATGTAACTATTTGCCGTAACACTTGTTTCCAATATTGGCCTTCTGCTTCAGTTTGTCTTGCGAGAGAAGCATCCATTTCCTTCTCGGCACAAACGGTTAACTTATGTTGCCTCACAGCAAGAAGGTCCTGGGTTCGAATCCCGGGCCGCCCAGGGCCTTTCTGTGTGGAGTTTGCATGTTCTCCCCGTGTCTGCGTGGGTTTCCTCCGGGTACTCCGGTTTCCCCCACCACCAAATCCTCCAGTCAGCGCCCCTGACCAAAAGCACTGGCTTAAATCTGGAGTTGGTCCCCGGGCGCCGCACTGTGGCTGCCCACTGCTCCTCAGGGATGGGTTAAATGCAGAGAAAGAATTTCACCTGTACACCTGTATATGTGACTAATAAAGTACCTTTACCTTACCTTCTCAGTACGACGCATGAGATCGAGCATGCACTTTCTGTATTCAACACCTCTCTCATGTTCCCTGACTCTGTCTCCACCATGTTTCCAGTCACAAAACCAACTAACAAAAGCATTATGTGATGAAAACACTTTGCATGCAAAGCAGCAAATTTCTCCAGTGCATAAGTTAATAAATTATCCAGTCACGATTAATAGTTTCCCCATTTTGAAGCATTGTAATGAAAAGCTCATTCGTGAGGGAGTGAGTTTCCCCCGCCCCCTCCTGCTTGATGCTGGGTACTCAATTACTTTTTTAAGAAGTAATTTGTAATTGTAATTAGTTACTTTTTCAAAGTAATTTGCCCATCACTGCTGACTACAAAAATAAAAAGCACAGTGGCATGAGCGTCTCTGCCTGCAGATGTTCAGCTGAGGGGATATGCTGCTCAGCTGTTGAACTGAGCGTCAGGAGCAAGATGATAAGCTTCGTAGTAGCCTACCCTGTTAACTCCGGGGGGCTAGAGGTTTTGTTGAGCTAGAACATGAACACAAAGCAGGAGTCGGTGTTTTGTTTTTTTTCGTCTGCCTTTATTTTGAAAGGACAGCTGGAGAGATGGGTAGGCTACGTGGAGATAAAGTGAGGGGGGATTGACATGCAGTTCCATTATTATCTGAAGCTTTTAGGCAACGTTATCACCCCTAAAAATATTGGTGAGAAATTAAGGAGGAGGAGGGGAAAAAAAGGCGTGTAAACAATTATTGATTTTTCTAAACGGTTATGGGAAAACTCGATGGAAAACCCTTTTAACAGGGAAAAATTGGAGAAACCTCAGGGTGAGCAATAGAGGAGGGATCCCTCACCCAGGACAGACAGACGTGCAATAGATGTTGTTACAGACAAGACAGTTTACAGTTTATGACACAGAATGTGCGAAATTATGCATATGATTGTTACCTTATCAAGGTTATCGACACCCCCCTTCCGCTGGTTGTCGAAAGCGATTATCTCCGGCTTCTTTTCTCCATCGGTCACCTCTACCTCCCGGTGCCTGCTGCTGATCATTATTAGGTTCTTCCCTCGTTTTGGGACGTAGCTCACTGCCGTCATTTTCTTAGTGAAGGTGAAGGTGGAAGACAGTGCTTCCCCTGTGCTGCACCAGTTTGAGGGGAAGTTCAGCCCTGTTCTTACGGATGGTCCCCACCAAGGCCACTTTCCACTGGAGCAACTCCTCTGCCAGTGGGACGGAGGTGAAAAAGTTATCACATGTGACGGTGACTCCCTGCTGCCTCTCCGTCATCTGCAGCTCCTCCCACTTGCCTTGCCCCACCTCTGCAACGCTGCTTTTGCCCATGTAGACTTGGCACTTCCATGCATATGATGTGTTGGCATCCGCGGTAATCCAAACCTTTATGCCTTATTTTGCCGGCTTGTTTGGGATGTATTGGCGGAATTTGCACCAACCCCTTAATGACACCAACTGCTCATCCACGGTCACATCCACGGCCGCCAGGGTCCTGATGGAGGCCAGCTTGCCCTCACGATGACGAGCAGGTCTCAGCAGCCTGTCATCAAAGCGCAGAGCCACGCTGATCTCCCGAAAGTTGCAAAGTGGCATTGTGGCTCGGAAGATGGCTCATCCCACAGGCTGCGTGCATCCTCTCTTCGGGATTTGTACACCCCAGCCAGGATCAGAAGCCCGATATACGCCAGCATTTCTGTGGCATCCACCTCACTCCAGGCCCTGTTTATGCGGTTACCTTGTAGGTTTGTCATGGCAACCATCATCTCAACCATTCTATCCGTAAGAAACAGGCGAAAAGAGGAGCACGTTGTGGAGCCTGACTCCAGGTGTAACACCTCTGGTCGGCACAGTGAAGTGTGTGGTTTCTGAGTTGGTGGGAAACCACTGCATGCCGTTTCTCCCCATCCAGTCGGATCGACGGTCCTCGGCCTCCGTCTCGCTCTCCATGGAAAAAGACGTTACAGGGGACGACAGAAAGAAAGAGGTCAAATCCATACCTATATAGCCCTTCTATGTAAAAGCCCATTGAAAAAGCCTAGAATTTACAGTACAGTCTGTTTCCATAGACCTGGATAGAAGGTAAATGGCGCCATCCAGTGATGGATGGTAACATCTGCAACTTGATGAAGCTTTATTGTTTTTGCTGCTATTCAACAAGAGACATGTTTTCTTTATAGCACAAAGCAATGTCACACTTTTGTTGATGAAAGACAGAGAGCTGTGCGCTGCTCCATGCTGACACGGGTTTAGCACCATGGACAGTTCAATGCGCACAATCAGCTGAAATGTCAGACCAATTGAATAAGTTTAAGTTGAGAACTTCATTACACAATCATAACATGTCACGGTGGGCCAGAACACTTCAAGCACAAAACAAGCAGGGATTTGCTCTTCATCAGACTTTGTTCTTCTGATGAAGAGCAAATCCCTGCTTGTTGCTTGAAATGTATGTCACAATAAAATATCACACTGAATCCTAAAGTGCTGCGAGTATTTCTGTTTTCTTCAAGCTGTTCATTTTTTCTACTCAGTACCTGCCCGTCTTGGTATGAAGTGCGTGTCCACTAGGGCTGATCCGTCATATTTTGATAATCGAAGCTTTGCGGAAATATTCAGAATTCATCAACCAAATCAAAACACACCAATAAAAATCTTAAAGGGGTAGTTCAGCTTTTTTGAAGTGGGGTTGTATGAGCTACACATACCGTTAAGTACACTAGGCTGCAGTAGAAACGTCTCTCCTGGACTCCTGGATGATGTCAATAAGAGACTTCACTGGTGTCATGTGTATGTACCCCCCTGCTTTGCTGGTTCCTGCACTAGATGGCTGTCCCTGCTCCATCTCTGGAGTCTGGGTTTCATCTGAAATAAATGCCATTTGGCTTTGTAGGTGCGAGGGACAATTATTTGGTCCTTGCACAAGAACAGTGACATGAATTATTTTATTTTTATTTATCTTCAACAGATGCAGCACTTGCGTTTCATCATCTCATGGAGGGTCTCTTGTAGAAGCAACTCAGAGGATACATATTAAGTGCAGTAACTTATGGACCTGAGATTTTGTGCCTTTCTCCATTTTTTCTTCAAAATGACTGACATTCAGGACATTTTTCTTTGGCACTGGCATCACACGAACCCTTTGCATCTGGCTAAATGGGATGGCTGCCATGGTTCCTGTTACAGTGGAGGGAGGAGAGGATGATGGAGCTGCCACAGGGGTGGCCAATGAGGGTAATGGTGCTGATGGTGATGGAACAACCAACTGTCTCTTTTTGCATTGTCAGGAGAACAGCAGTTGGGTCCCTCTCCAATACTGCAAGAAGCTCCCACCTGCAAGCAATGTTTTAAGAGTGCAGGGCTTTTGCGACAGGATGGCAATAATATAAGGGTTATGAAATAATAATATAACCTGGATCTGCAAATGTTGATAAACCTAAAAGATGAAATGCCTATGCAGAAAGCGTAGGCACCAGACGCAGGACTCAGATTGTGACGGAGACCAGAAATGACCTTTATTTTACAAGAACATTCTGTGAATCTGCTGCTGGCTGCGTGGACTCTTTGTGAGCCAAGCCACAGTCACCATTGGAGCAAATACATGTGATACACAGACAATTATAAGACTTTTATACATTTATCGTAGAAGTACAAAAAACAGTGATAAAGTAAAAGATAAAAAATATTAAATATACATCCAAATAATATATCATATGAAAAACAGTGTTTTTGTAGGGTGAAGGAAAGTCAAGATTAAAAGCATGGTGCAACAGGTAATTTAGAAAAATAGTGTCCTGTAATGTACAAAGAGGAACAGAAGGTGCAGCACTGCCACCTGGTGACCCAAACAGGTAACTGTGCATATTTTCACTGTGTAAAAACTCACCACCAACCCTCCTCCCTCCACCCAGCCATGTGCATTTGTTTTTTGTTTTTTTTACAAAACTGACTAGAAGTCAAGCCATTGAGTGATGTCTACTGAAGCAGGTAATACTTAAGAGGACTTCTTATGCTCATTTCAGGGGCTTTTTGATGTGATCTTGAAAGTTTCAATCGATAAAAAAACCCTCCATACTTATCGCATACAAGCTGTCTGTGTACTCCTCCATTCTGACTCTTTCCTGCTTTAACCTGAAACTCTCACAGGGATGATGGTGGACTAAACTCTGTGTGACAGTGAAGCTCTTCTCAGATCAGTTAGACTGCATTGCTGACAGTCACCTCCACTTCCCATGATTCCTTTCAGTCTCACACACAACCGCCTCAGTGTTAAGGCTCCCAGCTGTGGAGAGAGGAGAGGACAGAAATGATGGATCATCAGACTTCATCAGCTTCACTTCCTGTCCTCATGGACTCAAACACCATCACATCAGTTCTCTCTCTGCCCCGATTGGCTGACTACCGTCTCCGTTCTCCAGTCACAGCTTCACTATGGAAGCTAGAGATTCACTGGATCTCTGCTCTCACACTGATTTTAGATCAGCACTGATGAAAGCATCCCCCTACTGACCTCACACTCTCCAGGCTACAGTCTGGACTCTTCACAAGATCATCCAGATCCTTCATGTCTGAAGACTTCAGGTTGTTCCAGCTCAGGTCCAGGTGTCTCAGGTGGGAGGGGTTGGACTTCAGAGCTGAGACCAGAGAAGAACAGCTGATCTCTGACAAACTGCAGCTCATCAATCTGAATGAAGAAACAAGTAGAAGATAAGTTCATTGATGATCAAAAAGGACAGGTTTTCTTCAACAGCTAGATTTTATATCTTTGTGCAAACATCAGTTGTGAGGATGTACTCTGAATAGACATTAGGTGAGTTGATGAGCTGATAGTGAACATTTTGTCCAGACTGAAACTGACCTCAGAGTCTCCAGTCTACAGTCTGGACTCTCCAGAAAACCACTCAGATCCTTCACCCCTGAATCCTGCAGCTTGTTGTTGTAGCTCAGGTCCAGATGTCTCAGGTGGGAGGGGTTGGACTTCAGAGCTGAGACCAGAGAAGAACAGCTGATCTCTGACAAACTGCAGCACCACAATCTGAATAAAGAAGAAAAGAAGTACTTAAATTCACTGAACAGCGTCTAAATGAGTTCTTTTATTGTGGGTCATCACTATGGCTTTACCACACATCACCCACAGTCAGGACTAAGGCATTCCTTGGTTCTGATCTTATGAAACTGTTTTCATCACAAATTGCCGATAATTTAAAACTTAACTTTAGAAAATTCTCAGCATGAATGTCAAATACAGAGAAATGTGTGGTGGTCTGGGAAAACCCGTCGGAAGTCGCCAACGTTCTATTCTGGCAAACAGCCAAAATAGGTGGAAAACTACTATTTTGGTGATTTTTATATTTTGTGTGATTCTGGTACTTTAAACCCCCACTACATTGTGGTGAATAAATATTTTCAGACAACAAAAGGGAAAGTACTTATTACACATTTTAACAGATTCAATTTGCCAAACAAAACATAATTTGAAAGCGTTCAACATAGATTTTGAAAGTAAAACACACATTTCTCGTTATAAATGTCATAAAAAATATGTTGAAATGTTATTTTTGCGGCCAAATTGCTGAATAAATATTGTATTATTCACGTAGAAAATGTATTCATTGATTGAAGCTGAAAATGGTACGAGGTTCAGTTATCCAATGGGAGGGGAGCTCACGGCGTCTTTCAGCACCACGGCCGGATCGGAATAGGAGTGAATGGATGGCTGGAGCACTTGCTCTGAGCGCCACACATCGCAGCAGAGGGGATTGCATTAAAATCAATTGAAATCCCTGTGCGTTCGAGTCTGACGCTGAGGGAGACCTTGGGCGTCTGGAACGCGAAAGGGCCCTGACCAAACGTCGTTTTATTACGTGTTGGGAGTGAGATTGTGTTGCATAAACTGTAAACTGTCTTGTCTGTCAGTGACAACATCTATTGTACATCTGTCCGTCCTGGGTGAGGGACCCCCCTCTGTTGCTCACCCTGAGCTTTCTCCTGGTTTTCCCTGTTAAAAGGGTTTTCTATGGAGTTTTTCCTCAGTCGATGTGAGGGTGTAAGGATAGAGGATGTTGTTATGATGTCATGTTAAGCCCTTTGAGACAAACTGTTTGGTCATCTTCCTAGTTTTCTTTTTCTTTTTTGTCAATGATCTTCTGACAAGCATTTGTAATTGTAAGCATTTAAGTAATTGTCTCTCCTGAGGTAAAAAACAAAAAACAGTTGAATCTTTTAATGTCTCGTAACATCTTTATTTCTTAAAATGTCTTTATTTCACTGCCAATTTGTTATATATACTCTCTACATTTTATCTGCCCAGACTTATGATGATTGTTGTTTATAAAAGCGATTACATGTTTGTCAAACAGAAAAGCAGTAATTAAGCATTTTGCATGTTAATTGTTTAATTTTTTAATTAATTAATTGTCTGATGTAGACACAGTGGCTGTTGTTTTTCAAAAGTTACACAGTCTGAGCTGTGAAGAGGAAATAAACTCTCAAAGTTTATGAACCTTCCACATTTTATCAAAAATTTGGAAACAACAATAAGTTTGGGAAACCTGCCAGCTCTAAACACCCAGAACCTGTTGTTTGGATAAACTCAATCCAGTAAAACAGTAAAACCCCAACAGACAACTAACCTTCGGTGGTGGAATTGGAGAGTAACACAAAAGGACATTTTAAACCTTGTGGAAAAACTATTACATTAATATCGTCAGACAATCCCTTTACGTGACTGCACTGTCTAATGCCTTTTCTTCTGGGCAACTATTTAGTTCAATAAGTTAAAAAAGCAAAAGAGAAAACCAATTTGAGGACATCAAAATGTTGTGAAAATGTGTTTTATTTGATAATGTTTAATGTTCATGAACATATAAACACACACATACTAACATGTTCATTTATATTTATATTGCAGACACAAGTTTCTGCAACATTTACAGCTTGATTTGAACAGTAATTTATTTACTAATTACAGAAGATGCGAGTTGCACAAACAGAGGGATAAGTACCAGAACAATGTCCATCATTCCATTTTCGCGCCCTCTCATAGTTAGTATAAACACAGTGCTCATTTCCGTTGCCATTGTTTGGCTGTCCTGGTGTCCAATATCCATACGTCACAGCACAGCCATCAGACCACATCATCGATCCTTCTTTGTGTTTATCACTGAGTCCAATCCAGGTGTGTCCCTCAGTGTGGTCAGAGTGCTTAATCAAGGATTTGATGAAATCTTCTTCTGCAAGACTATGGACGGACACCAGGTTGACACCCTGTGACACACAGTGGAGCTCTGCATCGGCCCAGGACATAGGTGTGGAAATATACTTGTAGCAGCGGTCGTTGAACTTGTACCAGAATGGGGGACAGCTTCCACGCTGTAGCATCACCTCAGGTTCAGCTGAAGGCAACTCAGCACCCAGAGCCAGACCAAACAGGAAGAGGAGCAGGATCATGATGATATCAGAGTCTCTCTCTAAGTCTTTAGAGAATGATGCAGGTGAAGTCTTGGTTGGAGCTTTCCTGCAGTGTTGGATGGAGGAAGATCAAGATTGTTGAAGGAACAGCTGTAAGGCCACCTTCTTTTATACGAATCAGAGGAGGGTTTGAAGTGATGTCATTAGTGAAAGTCATTTAAAAATTAACATGGACTTTAGACCATCATAAGGAAATTGGCAATGAAGCAGTAACCGTTTATTATTTCAGTTGTTAATGTCTGGCATTATGCACCATTTATGGATATTGATATCTGTATGCCAATTTCCTTGGGTCTGCACGTGATGCATTCATGCTGATGAATTCTGTCATCCCTACAGTCTTTCAGGGGCACCCCTCACTGGAAGGGTGCCTGCTAGGAGACAATGGATATCCACTTAAAACGATGTTGATGAGCCGTAGCTCCAAGGGAGGCAAAGCAGCAGTGGTTTACAGGCGAATTAGCCTGCACTGTGCCGCTACACGGTCATCTATAACCCTATAGTAATAATAATAATAAACACAAACATAAGCAATGTTCAAATGGCTAGAGGAGGAAGCTAAGTCCACTGCACTACATCCCGGTCAGGCAGTCCCGGACAACATGGTGTGGAGCAGAGAGTTTGGCGCTACATGAGAGTGAGCTGTAAACAAACACACAAATGAAAGGACATGTGTAAATAAAAATAAAAAAACTAATGCACCTACCAGCAGCAAAAAAGCAAGTAGTATACGGAGCAAGCCTCTACTGTATAAGAACAAAATAACTAAAATGAGCACTGGATGGACAACATGGGAGAGAAGTGCAGCCACTGCCAACAGACTACCTGCCACCACGCGGAGGTGGAAGTGACATGACCAAGTCTCCATCAAGCAAGAGGGAGACAGATGCTCTACCCCCGCCTTTATGCAGCGTTCTACCACAGAGATTGGCTGGGGATGCAACGTGAACATCACGGGACCAATGACTCCTCGGGCCTCTGGATGCAGTAAAGGATGCCTCTCATTACACGTTCCTGATGTGTTGAAGTTGAAGTGAAGTGTGTTGAAGGCACAGAAGTCAGCCCAAGAAATAACATGGGTGTCGAGCATTCTGAACAATTTCTTTGGTTCTAGGACATGAGGGAGCTCTCTTAGAAGAACCTGAGTTTCTGAAAGGTTAACAGAGGACCTATAGGTATTTCCAGACTTAACCACTCTTCTGGATGAATCACACCATCACCAGTGAACACGGGGGATTCAAGTGTAGCTTAGTGCAGTGCAGCTGTGAGAACTCTGCCTGTATAGCTCAGTTCACAAGAATGTGGCTGAAGGTGTGAAGCAGGTGTATGTGGCGTGTAACCGAGTGTCAGTGTTGAAATCTTGAGGTCTCCAACTGGAAAGGAGAGGTGCATAGGGTGTTGATGTGGCCACTGGGACAGGATTATTGTAAACTCTTCACTTTCGCCTCAAGGTCAGTGTTAGGTTGACAGGGGACAGCTCGGGGTCGGAGAGGTATAAAATCAGTTTCAATGTCAGAGTCTGCAAAATCAGGATTAGATGCCATAGTTTTTTCTTTGATTGTTTTCAAGAGTCAAATATCATTTAATGTTCAGTCTGATGTGACTATCAATTACTGCACTTAAGATTTACAATATCACATAGGTTCAATGTTCAAAAGTCTTTATTATCCCCTAGGGGCAATTAGTTTCACAGCAAGTAGCAAACATGCATACTAGGGATGCACATGATTAACCATTTAACCGTTAACCAATAACAAGAACTTTGACTGATTGATGCTATCGGTTATTTATTTATTTGAATAACTCCTTATGTTGTCAACACGTGAGGGCATGTAGACATGTGCAGACTTTCACGTGCCTTCAGTCATATTTCCCAGTAAAAAGTTACATAGGAAGATGACAGTATGTGCAGCAGCCCTCATGAAGGAAGATCAGACAATAAATGAAGCCTACATGGACATAGATGTGCATCACCTGTAACAACATACAGGAGCTGCTCCATCTCTCTGCTTCCTGCTAGTTATAAACGGACGTGAAAGTTAAAACCCAGACCTGACGTGGTCTGTCTAATTAGTGATCATTCTCAGCCTAAACCCGGCTGAAAAAGCAAAAGCAAGAGTAATCGCCACTGTTAGCGCTTGCGCTTGCGGCCAGTGTTTAGGTCTATCGACCACGTCTCATATTACTATTGAGTAAAAGTTATTTTGCGATATACGTATATCGATATCGTTTTAATATCGCAACATCTTCCAGGTATTTGCGAATACCTAGCCGATAACCAAAGTGCAGCCAAACACCAGACTGAAGAGAAAGGAACAGCAGTGGCTCCTCTGTGGAGCTGCAGGTGAACCGGAGAGCAGCAACGTCTTCTCCCCTTAGCAAAAAGTAGTTTATTAAAGTGTACTACAAGTTTAGTCATTTTATATTCAAACTGAGGCAGTACACTTGAAAGTGTACTTTTGTAAACTTAAAATGACCTTATAAAGTATACTTTAATAAACTAAAATGTGGACTAGAAGTACATACTTGGTACACTAGGAATATGACAGCAAGCAATTATGGAATACTTTGAATAACATAATGGGCAGGAAATCTAGATCTACTCCTGCATTTCTTGAATCAGAGGGACAGTTTATTACCAGGCCTTTGGATTTGCAAATCATCTCAATAATCATTTTGTAAATAAAGTAAATAAACTCAGGAATGAGCTGAGCCTAGTAAATAATGTACAATGCCACTGTATTATAAGAAATCAAATCATGAAAGGCAAAAAGTGTGAGTTTGACTTTACAACAGTTACAGTCAAACAGATTGAAAAACTATTACTTGGATGTAAAGATAAACCAGCTGTAGTAGATAATATTGACATGAAATTGCTCAGACTGGTAGCTAACTCTGTACCAATTTGCCATGTATTTAATTCAAGCACTAAGAAAGATATTTTTCCTCAGGCATGGAAACGGCAAAAATCATTCCATTTCCATTCCATCCATCCTCAAATGCCTGATGAGTGGCTTTGAGAAATCAACAATAGACATTTGGTAGGAGCAGTACTATTAGATTTCAGTGCAGCTTTTGATAGTATCGATCATAATTTGTTGTTACAGAAATTAGTATATTGTGGTTTCAGCTCGAATGCAACTCGATAGCTAGAGAGCTACTTGAAAAACAGGAAACAGACAGTGTTTTTTTTTGTGATCAATTATTTATTGATGTATGGACCGATTAGCAGTTAGACATAAACATAATTTCTCTTTTTTGTGTGTGCATGCACAACAAGAGTAAAACAAACAAAACAACAACAACAAGAAAACAATCCCACCCCCCCACCTCCTCGGACCAACAGTGAGTGAAAATTAAATATCAGCATACCATGCCAAAAAACAAAACAGAAGTGAAAACATACTATCAGTAGAAAAAAAGAGAAAAAAGTAAAGTAGAAATAAAAATACTAATAACAACAACAACAACAACAACAACAATAATAACGACAACAGCAACAACAACAATAGGAGTGACAATAATAATTAAACAGACATTTTGTTGTCCTTGAGCGCATTTGCAAGTTGAGACCACATATTAATATTCTTCTCATTAGCTCCATGTAGTCGAGCAGTTGATTGTTCCATGTATACAATATCCAGAAAAGTAAGAGCCCATTGATGGAATGTAAGGCTATGAGGAGACTTCCACCTAGTAGCCACAAGTTTCTTTGCTGCTGTTAATCCAGCAAAAAAGATGCGCATCTGTGTACATTTCAAATGCAAGTGGGAAATGTCGTTAAGCAAAAATGTAACTGGGGATGGGAGAATATTAATAGATAAAAGCAAAGAGAGTTTTGAAGCGACCATATTCCAAAACTCTAAAACCTCAGCGCATTCCCATGTCATAAGTGCATTTGATGTACAGAGAGTGCAATATGGAGTATCTAATATTTTCATAGCACATAGCCTTTGGGGAGTTAAATAAGTTCTGTGTAAAAACTTAAGATGAATTAATTGATGATCTGGATTTCTGGAGGTCAGTAAAATATTTTGCCAAAGGTATCCCAATCAAACTCTGCATTTATGTTGGAAATGTCACTCCTCCATCGAGCATCCACTGTTAGTGGCAAATAACTGAACTTTAAAAAAAAAAGAGTAAAGCGAGGACAGTGACAGACAGACAGTGTTTTTTTACACAATTTGTTTATTGACATTTTGCCATACAGTTTGCAGAACAACAGTGGAACTTCAGATACCCCCCAAATCCACCCCCCTCCCAAATCAGGCCCCATACAAAAGTGATTGACTGTGGCGTCCCGCAGGGTAGTAGTCTTGGTCCTTTGCTATATTCAATATTTACCAACGCCCTACCACTGACCCTAAAAATTCCAATGTATGCAGACAACTCGACAATATATACAGCTAAACCACAATAGACGAACTTGGCAGTGAACTTGCTGAGAGTATAGCCTCAGCCATCAGCACCAGCAGACACCATCGTGCTCCTAAGGCAGTCCCCTTCGTCAAGGCCGGAGAGAGACCGCGGGCTCACCCTAAAGCAACAACAGGCCTCCTCCACACAGCCCCTGATTGGCTGCTGCAGGTTGACCTGGGTAAACAACTGAGGTTCCCACAGCATATTGCACCAACATCCCTCTGACTAGACATAATTATAACATCTGAGGTCGCAAAACACCTGATCATCCTGGAACTGACCGTGCCCTGGGAAGAGCGGATCGAGGAAGCCAACAAGAGGAAGCAGGAGAAGTACCAGGAACTGGTGGAGGAGTGCAGAGGCAGAGGCTGGAGGAGAGTCTACGAGCCTGTAGAAGTCGGCTGCAGAGGCTTTGCGGGATGCTCGCTCTGCAAAGTACTTGGTCGGCTGGGCATTACAGGGGCGGCCAAGAGGAGGGCCATTCAATCAGCTAGCGAAGCTGCAGAGAAAGCCACTAGGTGGCTATGGATTAAGAGGGGTGATCCATGGGCTGCTACTGGGACGCAGGTCGGGGCCTGATCACCCCCGGCTGGGTCGCTTGGGTGAGGGTGTCTGTTGCAAGACCCGAAACACCCTATGACCCCAGGAAACAACACTGATGATGCGTCCCAGTGCATCCAGGTGATGTTTCTTCAAGAGCTAAACCCTGGCCTGGCCAGTGACTCCTAGGAAGAGACTGAGTGACAACCAAGAACAGATTGGTGACTACTGGAGAGACAGCTGACGGCTCGGAAAGACGGCATCAGGGACAGGTTTGGGTTAGCACCCCAGCCTGTATCTTTCGTGAGGAAGAACCCCAAGAAGCTACGGAAAGCCCTAAAGAGAAATACCCCCAGGAGATCCCGAGAGGGGGGGAGGATGAGATCTCCAATCGGATAGACCTAAGGTTGACGACCCCCGCAAATGAATTGACTACGACGATGAATAACACATGTTTCTGCAGCAAGCTGTGCAAGAACCAGCGTGGCCTAAGAATCCATCAGGCCAGAATGAAATGTTTGGAGCGGGAGCGTGAGGAGCAACGCACAGGTCCTGGACCTGGTGAGACGCAGGAGGAGCCCGGCCAGGAGGCACCCCACAGAGCCCAGTCCCTCCACGCACCAGAGCCTCCCAATCCCAGCAGAGTAATTCCACAGCAGCGGATTAAATGGCCCCCAGCCAGCAATCGGAGCGAGTGGCTGCAGTTTGACGAGGATGTGTCCAACATCATCCAAGCCACCACCAAAGGAGATGCCGACAGCAGACTACACCAAGACCTCCTACACCATGAACCGCAGGGCCACCAAGATACACCAACTGCGTCAGGAACTTCGAACCCTCAAAAAGCAGTTCAAAAGAGCTACTGATGAGGAGAAGCAACCATTAGCAGAGCTGCATAACACCCTGCAGAAGAAGTTGATAACTCTTCGCAGAGCAGAGTGGCATAGGAGGCGGGGAAGAGAGAGAGCCAGGAAGCGGGCGGACTTCATAGCCAACCCCTTCCGCTTTGCTAAACAGCTGCTTGGGGATAAGCGCGGCTTAGCAGAGGAAGTGAACCGCTTCCTTCAGACAACCATGAGTGATCCCATGAGGGAACAAGACTTGGGACCCAACAAAGCTCTCATCAGCCCTGCGCCACCAACAGCGGAGTTCAAGCTGGCGGAGCCAAGTCTGAAGGAGGTCGAAGAGGTCATCAAGGCAGCCCGATCAGCATCTTCACCAGGCCCCAGTGGCGTACCCTACATCGTCTACAAGCGCTGTCCAGAGCTTTTAAGGCACCTGTGGAAGATCTTAAAGGTGATTTGGCGAAGGGGGAGAGTGGCTGACCAGTGGAGATGCGCAGAGGGAGTTTGGATCCCCAAGGAGGAGGACTCGAAGAACATCGGTGGCGCCATGACCAGGTGCTTAAGGCAGTTGCTGAGAGTATAGCCTCAGCCATCAGCACCAGCAGACACCATCGTGCTCCTAAGGCAGTCCCCTTCGTCAAGGCCGGAGAGAGACCACGGGCTCACCCTAAAGCAACAACAGGCCTCCTCCACACAGCCCCTGATTGGCTGCTGCAGGTTGACCTGGGTAAACAACTGAGGTTCCCACAGCATATTGCACCAACATCCCTCCGACCAGACATAATTATAACATCTGAGGTCGCAAAACACCTGATCATCCTGGAACTGACCGTGCCGTACTGAAGTACCAAGAACTGGTGGAGGAGTGCAGAGGCAGAGGCTGGAGGAGAGTCGATGAGCCTGTAGAAGTCGGCTGCAGAGGCTTTGCGGGACGCTCGCTCTGCAGAGTACTTGGTCGGCTGGGCATTACAGGGGCGGCCAAGAGGAGGGCCATTCAATCAGCTAGCAAAGCTGCAGAGAAAGCCACGCGGTGGCTATGGATTAAGAGGGCTGATCCGTGGGCTGCTACTGGCACGCAGGTCGGGGCCTGATCACCCCCGGCTGGGTCGCCTGGGTGAGGGTGTCTGTTGCAAGACCCGAAACACCCTATGACCCCAGGAAACAACACTGATGATGCGTCCCAGTGCATCCAGGTGATGTTTCTTCAAGAGGTAAATCTGGAATTTCAAGCAGTGGTGAAACGGATAGCTGATAATAAATTAGTTCTTAATACCTCTAAAACAAACAGCATTGTGTTTGGGACGAAAAATGTTAACAAATGAGCTAAAACTGAAGCTGCATGTGAATGATGTGATTGTAGAACAAGTACACGAAACCAAGCTTCTAGGGATAATATTCGTAATATGATAGTAAATTAACTTGGGCAAAACATATTGAGAAAGTAATAAATGAAATGGGCAGGAGTCTGTCGGTGATAAGGAGATGTGATTTTTTACCTGTAAATGTAAGGGGAAACATAATTAAGACTCTTGTGTTATCGCACCTTGATTATTGTTCGGGGGTTTGGTCGTGTGCTGCTTCATCACTGGTATAAAGAAACTGCAAATTGCTGAGAACAAGGCAGCAAGATATTTATTGCGCTGTCTATGTAGAACCAATGTTAATAAAATGCATGGATGTCTTGCTTGGTTGAACGTTAATAACAGATTTACTGCCTCTGTAGCAGCTGTTATTAGAAGAGTGTGATGAAATTGTCATGGGTTCTATACAACCGTTTGTCTTTCAGTTCAGATGAACACTGTTCCAAAACAAGATATGCTACAGTGGGTAAATTCACCTTACCCAAACAAGACATGCTACGGTGGGTAAATTCACCTTACCCAAAGTGAAAACAAACAGGGTGAAATGTACGGTAATGTATACGGCCCAGGTACTCCCACATCGACCCGAGCCCACTGCTGAGTCACCACAAGCCCCACCTCAAGAGTGCAGACCCCCAAAGAAGAGAGGATGACAATGCAGTGGCAGAAACACATACAGCCTCTCTCTGACTCAAGTCCTGGACTGTAATGTGTCGTCAATGAGGTCAAAGTGGCATCCATGGCGAAAAGCTATGTCATGTAGCCTATGGATGTAGTCATTGGTCCCTTGACGTTCACATGTGTTACATTCCCAGCCAATCTCTGTGGTAGAACGCCGCATAAAGGCGGGGGTAGAGCATCTGTCTCCCTCTTGCTTGATGGAGACTTGGTCACTTCCGCCTCCGCGTGGTGGCAGGTAGTCTGTTGGCAGTGGCTGCACTTCTCTCCCATGTTGTCCATCCAGTGCTCATTTTAGTTATTTTGTTCTGATAGAGGCTCGCTTGGGTGTTGCAGCTGGCTGCATGCTGCTTGCTTTTTTGTTGCTGGTATGTGCGGTATGTAGTGCAGTGGACTTAGCTTCCTCCTCTGGCCATTTAAACATTGCTTATGTTTGTGTTTATTATTATTACTATATGGTTATAGATGGCCGTGTAGCGGCGCAGTGCAGGCTAATCCGCCTGTAAACCACTGCTGCTTTGCTTCCCTTGGAGCTGTAATGTATGGCCTCATCAACATTGTTTTAAGTGGATATCCATTGTCTCCTAGCAGGCACCCTTCCAGTGAGGGGTGCCCCTGAAAGACTGTAGGGATGACAGATTTCATCAGCATGAATGCATCACGTGCAGACCCAAGGAAATTGGCATACAGATATCAATATCCATAAATGGTGCACAATGCCAGACATTAACAACTGCTAAGAAATCATATAATAGATACTGCTTCATTGCCAATTTCCCTATTATGGTCTAAAGTCCATGTTAATTTTTAAAAGTCTTTCACTAATAACATCACTTCAAACCCTCCTCTGATTCATATAAAAGAAGGTGGCCTTACAGCTGTTCCTTCAACAATCTTGATCTTCCTCCATCCAACACTGCAGGAAAGCTCCAACCAAGACTTCACCTGCATCATTCTCCAACGACTTAGAGAGAGACTCTGATATCATCATGATCCTGCTCCTCTTCCTGTTTGGTCTGGCTCTGGGTGCTGAGTTGCCTTCAGCTGAACCTCTAGTGAAGCTACAGCGTGGAAACTGTCCCCCATTCTGGTATAACTTCAACGACCGCTGCTACAAGTACATTTCCACACCTATGTCCTGGGCTGATGCAGAGCTCCACTGTGTGTCACAGGGTGTCAACCTGGTGTCCGTCCATAGTCTTGCAGAAGAGAATTTCATCAAATCCTTGATTAAGAACTATGACTACACTGAGGGACACACCTGGATCGGACTCAGCGATGAACACAAGGAAGGATCGATGATGTGGTCTGATGGCTGTGCTGTGACGTATGGATTTTGGACACCAGGGGAGCCAAACAATGATGACAGAGATGAGAATTGTGTCTACACTAACTTTCAGAGGGCACGAAAATGGAATGATGGACATTGTTCTGGTACTTATCCCTCTGTTTGTGCATCACGCATCTTCTGTAATTAGTAAATGAATTACTGTTCAAATCAAGCTGTAAATGTTGCAGATGTTGCTTAACAGAAAACTTGTGTCCGCAATAAAAATATAAATGAACATGTTAGTATGTGTGTGTTTATATGTTCATGAACACTAAATATTATCAAATAAAACACATTTTCACAAAATTTTGATGTCCTCAAATTGGTTTTCTCTTTTGCTTTTAACTTATCGAACGAGACAGTGCAGTCACGTAAAGGGATTGTCTGACTATATTAATGTAATAGTTTTTCCACAAGGTTTAAAATACTGTGTCCTTTTGTGTTACTCTCCAATTCCACCACCAAATGTTAGTTGTCTGTTGTCTGTTTTACTCCAAACAACAGCTTCTGGGTGTTTAGAGCTGACAGGTTTATGTTGAGAGAGTGGAAAATGTCACAAGCATGTACAATGAAGACTCGGGGGCTTGTTAGTTTAATTCAATCCTAACTTAAATAAATAACAGAGCTTCTGAGTTCCAGGAAGTTATGTGCAGACAGGCAAAAACCCAAATATTAAAAAATACAAGTTATAACTTACGACCTATCCATTGAGTCTGTTAACACAGGAACGGACTCCTCCAGGTTGTATGTGGAGTCTTGCGGTTCTGGAGTCACAAAAGCTGAGCTAGCCTCCACAGAGCTTTCCTCATCTTCATCCTCCACCAGATCGAGGTGAGGCTGCAGCAGTGATGGTTTTGTTGGCATGGAGGACCAGGGAAGGTCCGGAACAACAGGATCAATTGATGTTTTTATGAATAAAAACATAAAAGAAGCGTGTGCTGTACTTGGTGTGTTATGATTTTCTATGTGGCAAGGTGAAGAGTGCCCGGTTGGGCTTCGAACCCCAGACTCCGGGTAAGAGTCATGCACGCTAACCACTTGGCCAAAGGGACATCCCCTTGGCCAAGTAGCCAGGGCACATGATCAATTGTTTTGCTGCAAAATATGACTGAAGGCAGGTGGAAGTCTGCACGTGTCTACATGCCCTCACGTGGCGACAACATAAAGAGCCAATAAAATAAATACATAAATAAATAACCGATAGTTTTAACCGGTCAAAGTTCTTGTTATTGGTTAACGGTTAAATGGTTAATCATGTGCATCCCTAGTATGCATGTTTGCTGTTTGCTGTGAAACTAATTGCCCCTAGGGGATAATAAAGACTCTTGAACATTGAACCTATGTGATATTGTAAATCTTAAGTGCAGTAATTGATAGTCACATCATACTAAAGACTAAATGATATTGGACTCTTAAATACAACCCCCCAAAAAAACAAAACTGTGGCATCTCGTGCTGATTTTGCAGACTCTGACATTGAAACTGACTTTATACCTCTCCGACCCTGAGCTGTCCCATGTCAACCTAACACTGACCTTGAGGTGAAAGTGAGGAGTTTACAAGCCGAAGTGGAGATGCTTCAACAATGACTGCATGACTCCCTTGACCTGCAGAGAACTATCCTACAGCACTGGGACCTTAACAATAAGGTAGGCTCTAACCCCCCCTACCAGACCCAATAATCCTGTCCCAGTGGCCACGTCAACACACTGTGCACCTCACCCTTCCAGTTGGAGACCTCAAGATCCCAACACAGTGACACTCGGTTCCATGTCACATACACCTGCTTCTCGACTTCAGCCAGATTCTGCTTCAGGTGCTTCATGCTTGGTTTCACATCCCATACCTGCCCCAACTGTTCTGCATCCCCCCAGGTACTCCCACATCCACCCGAGCAGTAGTCCAGACCCCCAAAGAAGAGAGGATGACAATGCAGGGGCAGAAAGACAGCACATGCAGTTCAGCCTCTCTCTGTGTCAAGTCCTGTACTGCAATGTCTCCTCCATGAGGTCAAAGTGGCATGTTGAGGTTTTACTGCATTGAGTTTTTCCAAACAACAGCTTCTGGGTGTTTAGAGCTGGCAGGTTTCCCAAACTTATTGTTGTTCATAGATATTTTATAAAATGTGGAAGGTTCCTGAACTTTGACAGTTGATTTCCTCTTCAAAGTTCAGACTGTGTAACTTTTGACAAACAACAGCCACTGTGTCTACAAAATGCTTAATTGCGGCTTTTCCGTTTCGCTTCTATAAACAATCATCATAAGTCTGGGTTTTTATGGAACAGATATCAGTTGTTTATTGACCACTTTTATATGGATATTGATACATAGTATATAATGACAGACTAAAATATTGCTTCATGCCAATTAGCTGATAAGTGTTGTAAAGTCCCAGTTTGTTTTCTTCACTGATGATTAGGGATATTGTTAGGATTTTATCGATACCTATACTGATACTGATCGATAGGCTACTCTTATCAATACTACAAAATGTCATTTAGTCTAAAAAATAAAGACGTTACAAGATGTTAAATGATTCAACTGTTATTTTTTATTACCACAAGTGAAACAATTACTTAAATGCTTACAATTATAAATGCTTCTCAGAAGATCATAGATAATGAAAAAAAAAGGAAAAGAAAACTACTGTAGGGAGATGACCAAAGGCAAGAGGCCTTTACATGTATGTTCAACCCAGCAGACTGTTAGCACAGTCACATACATCAAACAGAACAGTATAGGAGACACTTCTACTGCCGCATTTGGCCCTAACAGTTTTTGTTCAGTAAAAGCAACATATTTACGTTTTGTGAATGGATAAGGGCTCTCCATGAGTGGTGCTGGGGTCTTCCCTATGTTGAGAGAGTGGAAAATGTCACAAGCATGTACAATGAAGACTGGGGGCATTTAGAGAACCCATACCTCTGCCTTAGTCAATAGGCTTTACCCACAGCTCCACTACTTCCTGATCTTAACACAGTAACTGACTCCTCCAGGTTGTATGTGGAGTCTTGTGGTTCTGCAGTCACAAAAGATGAGCTAGCCTCCACAGAGCTTTCCTCATCGTCATCCTCCACCAGATTGAGGTGAGGCTGCAGCAGTGATGGTTTTGTTGGCATGGAGGACCAGGGAAGGTCCGGAACAACAGGATCAATTGATGTTTTTATGAATAAAAACATAAAAGAAGCGTGTGCTGTACTTGGTGTGTTATGATTTTCTATGTGGCAAGGTGAAGAGTGCCCGGTTGGGCTTCAAACCCCAGACTCCGGGTAAGAGTCATGCACGCTAACCACTTGGCCAAAGGGACATCCCCTTGACCAAGTAGCCAGGGCACATGATCAATTGGAGGCATAGTGACAGGAACCTCAAATGTCACATATGTAAATTAATCCCAGACTGACCTGTACTTTTCTCGTGAGGTTGTAACGTTTTGAGAGACAACTGTGTGCCAGTCCATGCCAGTGTCATGTATTCTATAAGCAGCAACGTCATCTTTTCTTTATTTTTTCTCTTTTGCAGCGCTGTTACAGGTGATGCACATCTATGTCCATGTAGGCTACATTTATTGTCTGATCTTCCTTCACGGGGGCTGCTGCACATACTGTCAGACCTCCTGTGTAATGTTTTGCTGCAAAATATGACTGAAGGCCGGTGGAAGTCTGCACGTGTCTACATGCCCTCAAGTGTCAACAACATAAGGAGCCAATAAAATAAATACATAAATAAATAACCGATAGTGTTAACCGGTCAAAGTTCTTGTTATTGGTTAACGGTTACATGGTTAATCATGTGCATCCCTAGTATGCATGTTTGTTTTTTGCTGTGAATCAAATTGCCCCTAGGGGATAATAAAGACTCTTGAACATTGAACCTATGTGATATTGTAAATCTTAAGTGCAGTAATTGATAGTCACATCATACTAAAGACTAAATGATATTGGACTCTTAAATACAACCCCCCAAAAAATCAAAACTGTGGGATCTCATCCTGATTTTGCAGACTCTGACATTGAAACTGACTTTATACCTCTCCGACCCTGAGCTGTCCCATGTCAACCTAACACTGACCTTGAGGTGAAAGTGAGGAGTTTACAAGCCGAAGTGGAGATGCTTCAACAATGACTGCATGACTCCCTTGACCTGCAGAGAACTATCCTACAGCACTGGGACCTTAACAATAAGGTAGGCTCAAACCCCCCCTACCAGACCCAATAATCCTGTCCCAGTGGCCACGTCAACACACTGTGCATCTCACCCTTCCAGTTGGAGACCTCAAGATCCCAACACAGTGACACTCGGTTATTGGCCCATACACCTGCTTCTCGACTTCAGCCAGATTCTGCTTCAGGTGCTTCATGCTTGGTTTTACATCCCGTACCTGCCCCAACTGTTCCGCAGCCCCCCAGGTACTCCCACATGCACCTGAGCAGTAGTCCAGACCTAGCCTGACTCTCGCCAGACCCCGACTCCACCAGAGGCGCTACACTGAGCTTCACACAAGGGTCTGGACTCGAGGGCAATGCAAACTCCTTCACGGGAGCAAAAAATAATGAACCAATCAGGATCGCCGGGCGGGACTGTTCGATTCAAACAACAATGGCAGCTCGCAGCGAGGAGTCTGATTCTGCTATTTCAACTGTTTTGTCAAATGTATCGAATATTAATACATCGCCTATGGAGCAGTCCCAGACCCTTGTGTGGAGCTCAGCGTAGCTTTGCGGAACTACAAGGATCTGGCGAGAGTCAGGCTAGACCCCCAAAGAAGAGAGGATGACAATGCAGTGACAGAAACATGGCACATGCAGTTCAGCCTCTCTCTGTGTCAAGTCCTGTACTGTAATGTCTCCTCCATGAGGTCAAAGTGGCATCCATGGCGAAAAGCTATGTTGTGTAGCCTATGTAACAGGATGTAGTCATTGGTCCCTTGACGTTCACATGTGTCACGTTCCCAGCCAATCTCTGTGGTAGAACGCCACATAAAGGCGGGGGTAGAGCATCCTTCTCCCTCTTATTTGACGGAGACTTGGTCACTTCCGCCTCTGTGTGGTGGCAAGTAGTCTGTTGGCAGTGGCTGCACTTCTCTCCCACGTTGTCCATCCAGTGCTAAGTTTAGTTATTTTGTTCTGATAGAGGCTCGCTTGGGTGTTGCAGCTGGCTGCATGCTGCTTGCTTTTTTGCTGCTGGTAGGTGCCGTATGTAGTGCAGTGGCCTTAGCTTCCTCCTCTAGCCACTTGTCAATTGCTAAAGTTTGTGTTTATTACAGTATTATTATAGGGTTATAGATGACCGTGTAGTGGCACAGTGCAGGCTAATCCACCTGTAAACCACTGCTGCTTTGCTTCCCTTGAAGCTGCAATGTATGGCCTCATCAACTTTGTTTTAAGTGGATATCCATTGTCTCCTAGCAGGCACCCTTCCAGTGGGGGTGCCCCTGAAAGACTGTAGGGATGACAGAATTCATCAGCATGAATGCATCACGTGCAGACCCAAGGAAATTGGCATACAGATATCAATATCCATAAATGGTGCACAATGCCAGACATTAACAACTGCTAAGAAACCATATAATAGATACTGCTTCATTGCCAATTTCCCTATTATGGTCTAAAGTCCATGTTAATTTTTAAAAGTCTTTAACTAATGATATCACTTCAAACCCTCCTCTGATTCGTATAAAAGAAGGTGGCCTTACAGCTGTTCCTTCAACAATCTTGATCTTCCTCCATCCAACACTGCAGGAAAGCTCCAACCAAGACTTCACCTGCATCATTCTCCAACGACTTAGAGAGAGACTCTGATATCATCATGATCCTGCTCCTCTTCCTGTTTGGTCTGGCTCTGGGTGCTGAGTTGCCTTCAGCTGAACCTCTAGTGAAGCTACAGCGTGGAAACTGTCCCCCATTCTGGTACAACTTCAACGGCCGTTGCTACAAGTATATTTCCACACCTATGTCCTGGGCCGATGCAGAGCTCCACTGTGTGTCACAGGGTGTCAACCTGGTGTCCGTCCATAGTCTTGCAGAAGAAGATTTCATCAAATCCTTGATTGAGAACTCTGACCACACCGAGGGACCCACCTGGATCGGACTCAGTGATATACACAAAGAAGGATCGATGATGTGGTCTGATGGCTGTGCTGTGACTTATGGATTTTGGACACCAGGGGAGCCAAACAATGTCGACGAAGATGAGCACTGTGTTTTCACTAACTATGAGAGGGCGCGAAAATGGAATGATGTACCTTGTTCTAGTACTTATCCCTCTGTTTGTGCATCTCGCATCTTCTGTAATAAGTAAATAACTGTTCAAATCAAGCTGTAAATGTTGCAGATTTTGCTTAACAGAAAAATTGTGTCCGCAATAAAAATATAAAGGAATATATATATATATATATATATATATATATGATATAAATATTGTTAAATGTGTTTTATTTGATAATATTTAGTGTTCATGAACATATATTATCAAATAAAACACATTTAACAATATTTTATGTGTTAAAGTCTGTGTAAAGTGAATTCAACAGTTTTCTTCTAAACACATTAAATAGGTCATAAATACATTCCTCTATAACATGTAAAAAGCATTCCAACCATTTAGATTTGAATTTTGGTGCTAGGGGTTCACAAACTGTTCCAAATTTTCAGTGTTCAGGATTTATTGGGCGTAAAATGTACTGCTGTGTTACGTAACGCGGCAGTAAATTGTATAACCCCGCCCCTGCTGCTGTAGCAGTATAAATACTTTTCCGTGCCCGCTCGCTCCGAGTCTCGGAAAGCAATGCCGACGGGACGACCGTTTGCTGCCTCTACAGTTGGAGCTACCAGTGCCACCTGAGCTACCAGTCCACTAGCATGGTCTCTGTCTTAATAAAATGTACTAATGCAGACTTATCAGGTCATTGTAAAAGATGTATTTAATTATGTAAATGTAGTGTTACTTGAACATAGTCTACACAGATCGCAGTGGCAGCGCTGCTCTCATATGAAACATGAAGCTCCACTTTTAATCCAAACAAACTAATGAGACTCCCACAGAGGGACCTGCCTCTACAAGCCAATGCAACCACATCCAGGTGAACCTCTGCAGCGTCTGTCCCACAGCTAACTGCCGCAGCAATGGCTACACCTGCAACAAAACTGAGGGCCGCCGCCGTCAGCAGCAGCAGAGTCCTGGCAGGGGAGAGCTCTGCAGCTCCGTTTGCCCTGTTAGCGTTAGCTCGGCGGCTAACGCTAGGTCAGTTTGTCCCATTGCCGCCGCGGTGTAGCCTTCATGTCGCTGTTTCCTGTCTCCAACCTCCCACAACACTACTATTCCTCTGGTTCCTGTCATTGGTCTGAAAACAGCGTTTCCCTGGCTCAGATGAAAGAGTTGAGATTTAGAGAAGGCCCCTGAAATTTGTCTTTTGTGTGAAGTAGGTGTAACACGCCTGGGCCATTTTGTATTACAGCCTGCTTGTATCATTGCACTAGTGTGAGGCAGTAGTAGACACTGTTGATTATAATCAAAATGTCCAAATGCCTCAGTGTAACATTTTTGGTTACATTCAGTCTTAGTGGAGACACAAATCTTTATGCAACACTTTTAACTTTTGTTTAGTAGAGTATCTATTATTTCTTGACAGTATTTAGAAGGATGACTATGTTTTATGTTGATCTCATATACAGTAAATGTTCTTTCATTTTGTTTGTAATACTCACAAAATGACAATAAATCTTGATACCTGATTTGGCACCCTGCCAAATACATTGCCCGGCCAAAAAAAAAGTCACCACCAAAAAAAAAGGCCATACACTTTTAGCTTTGATTACGGCACGCATTCGCTGTGGCATTGTTTCGATAAGCTTCTGCAATGCATTAATTTTTCACCAAGATCTTGCATTGGTGATGGCAGAGTCTGACCGCTGCACAAAGCCTTCTTCAGCACATCCCAAAGATTCTCAATGGGGTTAAGGTCTGGACTCTGTGGTGGCCAATCCATGTGTGAAAAGGATGTCTCATGCTCCCTGAACCATGCTTTCACAATTTGAGCCCCATGAATCCTGACACTGTCATCTTGGAATATGCCCGTGCCATCAGGGAAGAAAAAATCCATTGATGGAATAACCTGGTCATTCAGTATTCAGCTGACCTAGACCTGTTGCTGAACCTAGACCTGACCAACTGCAGCAACCCCAGATCATAGTTGCCCCCACAGGCTTGTACAGGAGGCACTAGGCATGATAGGTGCATCACTTCATCCTCCTCTCTTCTTAGCCTGATGCGCCCATCACACTGGAACAGGGTCAATCTGGACTCATCAGACCACATGACCTTCTTCCATCTTTATGCTCCCTAGAAAATTGAAGCCTTTTTTTTTTCCAGTTAGCCTCACTGATTAATGGGTTTCTTAAGGCTCCACAGCTGTTCAGTCCCAATCCCTTGAGTTCCCTTCGCATTGTGCGTGTGGAAATGCTCTAACTTTCACTATTATTGTGTCTTTCTACATGGTTGTTTAGGAAATGTGAAGCAACTCATTGCACCAGTTGGGAGTAAATAACTTGTTGCCAGCTGAAACATAATCGCCCATGCAGTAGTTATCCAATAGGAGGCTCATACCAATTCGCTTAATTAAATCCAGGTGGCGACTTTTTTTTTTGGCCAGGCAGTGTATTTTTGTACTAATTTAGTTGTATCTATAACCTTACAGGTCGAACAACTCGACGTCTAACCTGTATGCTGAGCAGTGTCTTGAAGCCGAGCAGTGTTTGTCACCACAGGCTAGAGCTCATGCCTGGAAACCTGTTAAAAAAGTTTCTGGGGCTTTTTTTCTCCCTGGCATCATTCGCAAGCCTGAGCTGGAGATGTACTGGTCTTCGGAAGAAATTTTAGCGACCTCCTACTTTAATAAGGTCATGTCTTGCAACCGATTTCAAATAATATTGCGCTTTCTTCATTTCAGTGACAATCAAGCAAGGCCAGCCAATTGCACTGACAATCTGTATAAAATCCGCCCCGTCTTAGATTATCTCATCTCAAAATTTCGTGAAATGTATCAGCCCAGTGAAAACATTTGCATTGATGAGGGTATGCTTCTGTGGCGTGGCCGCCTAGTTTTCAGGGTGTACAACCCCCAAAAGCCAGTCAAGTATGGCATAAAATCATACATCCTTTGCGAGTCAAAAACAGGACGCTGCTTTAACTTAAAACCCTATGGTGGACAAGCCTCTGCCCTTGGAGACACGGTTGTCTCTCTTCTTGATCGCCTAGCACGTCACGGCTACAAATTATTGATGGACTATTACTATTACTAACTATTACAATTGGGTTTCATTATGTGAGCGCCTACTTGATCTGGAGACCCATGTCTGTGGTACATTGAGGAAAAACAGAGGTGAACCAAAAGTCCTCCAAAACAGCACTAAGGCTGACCTTCAGGCTGGAGAGACAATCATGCGTCACAATAGTAATGTGATGGTGATGGCATGGCATGACAAATTTGACCAGAAAATTTGTAACATATCTCTTTGAGATCAGTCTCTTTAATTCTTTTGTTATCTATAAAGCAAAGAACCCACAGGGCAAATTCAACACATTTCAGTCCTTCATTGAAAGCCCTAAGTCTTAGACTAGCCAAGAGCCTGTGGTACAAGCTAGTCAAACTGTGGCTGAGGGAGAAATACCTCCACCTCAAAAAACACCTAGAGCCGACCCAAGGAGCAGGCTGGATAACAGAATTGATGCTCATGCTCTTGTCCAGATCTTTCCTACAGCAAACAAGCAGAACCCAACCAGACGGTGCAGAGTATGTGCACGAAAAGGGGTACGTGGGGAAACATCTTACTACTGTAAAGGATGTGGTGTCCCCTTACATAAGGGGGTTTGTTACACTGACTCTGTCCTTTCCTTTGGTATTTTAAACTTTTACTAAATCATACCACAGCATAATCTGTGGGTCCTCAAAGATTGTTGAAAATTCCCCAAAATGCTGGCACTGGCTGGCCACTTTTAAAGAAAATACTGGCAGGGAAAGAGTTAACAAAGGCCTGGTTACACCCACAGCAAGAGCTAGGCTAACCTGTTAGCATCACAAACTGGAGTATGATAATTATCCATTAACAATGTGTAAAAGGCAATTACATTTCTCAACAACACAGCCTTAGGTACGTTATCTACAGTAAACAACTTGACACCCCCAAATCCCCATTGACAGTAAACCCAATCATGACAGTAAACAGAGCTGAAGCACATAGCTAGCACTCACTTAGCTCCAATGCTAGTAATAAGCTCAGCTAACAGCTAATTAGCTGACTCACGGTACACACAAAATATCACCATGTTATGTAACATGAATTGAAATAATAATAGAAATATCCACAAATAACAAGCAGAGTCATTTACATTTCTTCAGGAATGTGCACAGGATAAGGAACAAACGAACACCCATAAAGTCTGTGGAGCTTCAATCTGCTCTGCTGCTGGTATCCCCCAACTTCATCAGCCCGCTGTCTCTGACCGGAAGGTGGTGCCTCACTTCTAGGGCTTTCTCACAAAGAGGGCTGCTGTCAGTAAACACCTTGAGTCACTGTCATTAGAAACTAAAGACCAAGTCTGAAACCTTGGCATGCTCATAGACTCAGATCTGACCTTTAACAGCCATATCAAATCAGTCACCAAATCAGCCTTTTATCAACTTAAGAACATATCTAGAGTTAGGGGTTTCATGTCCCAAACTGATCAGGAGAAGCTGATTCATGCTTTTCACGCATGGCGTGCATTCGTTTGTTCTTTGTATCTCGCTATTCCTAGCCAGCCCGATCATGTCGGATTCCGTCTCGGATGATCCCGTTGAGGCTTTTAATCTGAGCGGCGAGCTCATTCTCAAAGTAGCGCAGTCTCCCTCAACTCAGCGCAGGAGCGCTCGCCTTGCTTCCTCTCAGTCTGAGTACCAGTCCCTCCTGCAGCAGCTAAGGGCCCAAGGAGTCTCTCCAGCCCCGGGGCTCCAGCTGTCCCAGCTTCAGGAGCTGGCAAGCCTCATTGATTTCAGTGATTCCGCAGCGGCGTCTTCAGCTTCTCCAGAAGGAGCAGCCCCGTCCGGAGCAACCCAGCAAGGTCAGCAAAACACGGCATCCTTTCATCCCGCGGCTCCGGCCATCGCAAGCTCATCATCTCTGGCTCATTCGCTGGCATCCGCGATCCCCGCACCCTCCGTAGGTAGGGCATACATCTCATCAGCAGCAAACATCTCACCCCGGCTGAGGCAGAAAATCCTGCAGGGGAAAGACATCAATCTGGTCCGTCTCATCCTCCCCTCCCCCGAGTGCGATAGAAAGATCTCTGCCTTCCCCTCTGACGCCTCGACCGCCACCATGATTAAATCAGCAGACCCCCGGCTGATTAGAGATCTCTCCATCGGGGAGTTCGTTGTTGCTTTCGGGATCTTTAGGGATGTGGTGTGTTCCGTTTTTCCTGATAGGAGGGCTGAGCTCGACGCTTATCTGGCGCTGATCGGAGACCTAAACCTCAGATATGGCAAAAACGTATTTTACCAGTACCATAGGGCTTTCTCCAGCAAGGCAGCACTGTATAGCTCAGTCCAATGTCCGCCTAAACTGGTCAATTCTGGATTCTGAGATCCTCCTAATGATTGTCGGCGGATCCCAGGCGGTAACCTGCGCCACTTGCGGTAATGTCACCATGAGTCGCTAAGGATCCAGAGAGCGTTTCACAGCTGCTAGGGAAAGAAGTAAACAAAGGCTACGTCATTGGCCCGTTCGACTCCCCTCCTTTTCCCATGTTTCACACTAGCCCCATTGGCATCGCAGTTAGGAAGTACTCCGGAAAGAAGAGGCTGATTTTCGATCTGTCCGCCCCACGGTCAGGCCCGGTCCTAAGCGTTAACGACCTCATTCCTCCCGTGCCGTTTTCGCTTCATTACGCTACGGTGGATAACGCGATTAAACTGATAAAACTAGCTGGTCAGGGGGCCTGGCTGTCCAAAGCCGACATAACCGACACCTTTAAAATTGTCCCCATCCATCCGTCGCAGTGGCACCTTTTCGGCGTAACTTGGGAGTCAAAATTCTATTTTGCCGTCAGACTCACAATCGGGTGCAGAAGCAGCCCATGTCTCTTTAACATGGTGTCAGAAGCCCTATGCTGGATTCTATTGAATAGGCTCCTTCCATGCGCCACCTCCTTGATGATTTTTTACTCATTGATCCCCTGATCCATGATCGATCCGGCTCGTCTCTAACCAAATTGAAACATCTCTTCAATTATCTAGACGTGCCGCTCTCGGAGGAAAAAACCTCAGGGCCCACGACCTCCCTGGAGTTTCTCGGCATCATACTCAACACCACCGACATGAAAGCTTCTCTCCCGGAGGAGAAACTGCAGAGAATCCGCGAAATCAGCCAGTCATTCATTGCGGAAAAGATTATCACAAAGCAGCAACTCCTGTCATTGCTGGGGCACCTTAACTTGGCCATGCGCGTAATTCCCCAGGGGCGCTCGTTCATTTCCCGGCTGCTCGATCTGGCCTCATCCGTGCCAAAATTGCAAGACCAAATTATACTGGATGACGGCTGCCGTTCCGATTTGAAGTTCTGGTCCCTCCTGCTGGAGAAGTGGAATAACGTCTCCTTTTTCTATAATGACATCGTGCATTCCTCTGACTCCATGCAGTTTTTTACGGATGCGGCTCCATCCGCAGGTTTTGGGGGGTTCTTTCAAGGCCAGTGGTTCGCCGGCCACTGGCCTCCCGAGTTCTCAAAGTTTGAATCCTCCTCTGCTCTTCACAAGATCTTCCCCATTGCCGTAGCCTGTCACATCTGGGGCCACCGCTGGCAGAGAAAAAAGATAGCAGTGCTCTGCGATAACAAAGCCGTAGTAGATATTATCAATAAAGGGCGCTCCTCCTGCAGAGACATCATGCCCTTCATGAGACGCATCACATGGCTGGCAGTAATTCATAACTTCATCATCACCGCTCGTCACGTGCCCGGTCATTTAATCGCTGACGCCCTGTCCCGCTTCAACTTTCAGATTTTCCAGAGCCATTGCCCAGAAGCCTGCAGGCGCCCGACGCCCATTCCTCCCCTGAGCGAGCTATCTCTGTATTAGATGCCCAGCTTCAGAATTATTTAGATTCAACTAGGGTCTACATGAGGAAGGGATTAGCTGTCTCCACTGTTAAATCCTACGATTTTGCATGGGTTACGTTCGGCACTTTCTGCTCCTCTCTGAACATCCCCTTGTTGCCTGTTCATATGCGCCTTCATCACACACTGTACCGATGTTCGTCATTTCAAGCCTCAGTATATTCGGGGGCTTATCTCAGGCATTCAATTTAATGTTCGCTGCTCAGATCCCTCTTTTCCCAGTTTGTTCACCAATCCATCAATTAAATTACTTCTAAAAGTTATTGGTAAATGCTCCCCTCTAGCATCAGATAACAGACGCCCCATAATTCTGAATATTCTGCACATCATGATATCTACTCTGCGCAGGGGGCTGTTTTCCCCTTACGTAGATGCCCTCCTCACCAGCGTTTTCCTGCTGGCTTTCTATGGTTTTCTTAGGATTAGTGAGTTCACTACTTCTTCGAATCTATTCGATCCAGCTAAAGATATTTGCTTCTCCGATTTGACCTTTCTCCCTTCTCACTACCAGCTGTTCCTAAAACACTCTAAAGGTAAAGGAGCCTGCTCTATAGTTGTTACCTGCACCGGTGCCCCGTTCTGCCCCTTCAAAGCCATGATTAAATATATTCGGCTCAGATCTCCCTCCAGTCCCTCTCCTCTCTTTATAACTCCCAGCAAAAACCTGGTTCATGCTGCATTTTCGTAATGTCCTCCTGCATTCAAATCTCCCGCCTAGCCAGTTCTCAGGCCATTCCTTCAGAATAGGAGCCGCAACCTCGGCTGCCATACAAGGCATCTCATCCGCTTCGCTTCAGCAAATGGGGCGTTGGTCGTCTGGCGCCTACTCATCGTACATTCATCCCGACTCTTCCTCCATACTGGATGCCCAAAGATCTCTGAAACCCTAGTTACGGTAAGCATGCCATTTCTCTGGTGGTGGTACCTCAATCTGGTGGTTGGCTTTCATTTCTTCATCCGCAAAGCATCACTTTCCCTCGCTCCCTCTCCTCCTCGCGACGAGCAGCGTCGCAGCATCGCACCCATCTCTTCTGCATAGCGTCGCAGCCTCGCATTCCTCTCCATCCTCTCAGCATTCAGCATCGCAGCCTCGCACATCCCTTCTGCCACATTGCATTGCGGTCCCTCGCACTCCTCTCTCCGCATAGCATTGCGGCCTCTAACCAGATTTCTCAGAGCTCTCAGGTCCTCTCTTCTCACAGCTCATGCCTCCTACCCTGTTCAATTTTTTCGCTGTTCTGAGTTCTTAACCTTATCTGAATGTGCTTTTCCATAGATTGACGTCTCCAGCCAGGTAAGCTTTACCTTTTCTTTTTGGGGGGTCATCTTCCTCAGATGCAAGCTCTCACCCATAGATCATTACTCCACGATGATCTAACCCCCGGCGTCTAAGCGCCAAAAATATATTTGTATGCACAATAAATGCAACTTCACTTTTCAGCCCGACTTTGTTCTTTATTAGTCTCTCCTGATTGAAATGTAATGTGTGAAGGGATTTTGTCTTTTGAGATGGGCTTGCTGTTAACTTGTATTTCCCCTCTTTGTGTTTTCCCCTTTAACCCCGAGGTCATATGTACGGAAGTGCGCATGCGCAGGTGTGTGTGTTTTGGGGAAGTGTAACACGAGTGCGAGACTCGGTGTGTTGTATTTGCCTGATTCGGCGGAATAAAGGCATGAAAGACATGAAAGTCATAAACGTCATGTTTATTAAGACCTAACATTGGTAGCAGAGGATGGCTACGAGTTACAGAGTTACGCCGAAGTTTGACGAGGCCAGGCCGTACGAGTGTTGGAAAAATGAAATCAGTATCTGGACGCGGGTTACTGAACTCGACAAAAAGAAGCAAGCCCTCGCAGTCGCTTTGGGGCTCGAAGGAAAAGCCAGGGAAACAGCCATGGAAATACCCGCAGAACAACTGGACGGCGATAATGTATCTACCCTGGCTAAATGACTGACGCTCCATACTGATGTCCACAACCATTTTATTCTCTTCAAGTTACGGAACACCGTGAAAACTGTAGCAAAACAAAACACATTTCACATACATTATTTTCACAGTATACTCTCTTATACATAAGTACATAACTTCAATATTCAAATTAATTACCGTGTTCGCCTGCTAAGCCAGCAGTAGACAGTCCTTTTCGTCCCTTTTCGTCTCTCCCTCTTTCTCTCTTTCTCTCTCTTGGCCCATGCTCTTGGCGCTTGACACTGACAACTTCCGGCTCACGTATTACGTTACTCTGACAGGTAGTTACTTTTTTAACAACTTTAACTTAATATTTTAATAATTTCTAATAGCAGAACTATTAATTTAATTGCCAAAAGTTTCATTTATGCATTTATATAGACATCATAAAGAAAACAATAAGAAAACAAATGTGACAGTTTCATAGTAACCCTCCCTGTCGCCACGGTAACCCATAGCTGTATTATGGCGACAGCTACACTCCCACCAATTACCTTTGATTAACACAAATGGAGATGTGCAATACACTCTTCTTTAGATAATTAATGGTAATTCACAAGCACTGGTCTATTGTTTCCTTTAACACTCTGACACTTGAAAATGAACCATGTGACCATATATGATTCCCCACAACAAATAAATTCCACATCACAGATTAACAGTAGAATTCACCTCTCAACACAGAAAAACACTCAATAGAGAATGAACTATAGCATAATGACCCCTTTTACCTTAGAAAGGAGACTTAAATCAATGACTGATCATTCCCCCCTTACTAGCTACTCTTTACTGCCACCAACTTTGAATGGTGGATAGCTGTGTGAAGCATTCACACCTTTTTCCTAACTTTCCAGTTGAGAGTTTGTTCTCTTCCTTGGTGTGCAATGATGAGGTTTGTGACAGCGCCATCTCTAGGAAAGATTACTGGGTGTCTGCACTTAACCTTTGTCTTTCTCTGTCTTTTTCCCACTCTCATTACACCATCTGGGTTGTAACGCAGCTTTCCTGATTTCTGGCTGAGCATGTTCAGCTCCTCTTGGTAGGCATCTTGTTGTGCAAGCTTGAAATGAGTCGTTGCGGCTTGCCTTCTCTTTTCCACATTCAAAGATTCCGTGGTCTTGACTCTCTTAGCCGACCGTTGGCTGCAATCAGTGCCATTGACCGCTGTGGTCCATCTTGAGAACCTTGAGTGTTCAGTGTCCTGCACCTGTGTAATCCTCATAACTGGCTCTCCCACCATCAGCTCTGATAGAACATGGTTTGCGATCATTCCTCTGTCCCACTTCCTTTTGAGGTGCTTTGGCCGAGCCTTATTGTCAGAGAGGTGAGGATGCGCTTTAAGGGGAAGAGGCTTCTCAAAGTGACCATGTTCATTTTGCTGGATTCCTCCTTTTAGGATCTGCTGGAAGCCAATATCTTCTTGAGCTTTGCTTTTGTCACCTGATTTTGTGTTGAACTCTAGAGCCTTGGTGCCAGAAGATGGTGTTACAGGTGGTAGCTCGCTGACAGATACTCGATGACAAAGACCAGTCACATCTTTAGCATTCACACGCCGTGGCACACTTCCCACAATGCTCCAACCAAGGTCAGTTTTAATTCCGTATGGCTCGTAGTCACCGCCAGTGATGACCTTCCTTGGAACGAGTGCTCTGGAGCAGTCATAGCCAATCAACAACCCGACACCGCAGTCCATTAGTGAGGGTATCTCCTCTGCTAAGTTGACAAGGTGTTTCCATTTTCTGGCTGTTTGACGAGTGGGGATATGTGCACGGTCAAGAGGAATGAAGTCTCTCGTGTAGGCTGGAGGTAAGTCAATGGAAATGTTTGAGGAGAGACCTCTGACTTTGAGATCACACACTCTCTGACTCTTCACAACTGAATCTTTCCCCATCATGGTTGAGAGCTTCAGCTTTACTGGTTGCATTGCTGCCTGAAGCCTTTTACACACCTCTTGATCAACAAATGTGTGACTGCTTTGTGTGTCCAGTAGGGCGTATGCTAGGGTTTCATTATCAGGAGCATTAGGTGCTGAAATCCACACTGGCACAATCATAGTTGTGCTCCCACCTTCTCCTCCATTCACACAGCATGATAGTGAGGATGTACTTTCTTCAACTGCACTTTGCTTTGACTCTGCTTGGAGACGATCTTCATGCAGTGGAGTTGGGTGATTCTTTCGGCATATTCCACACATGGCTCTGTTTCTGCAGTCTCTAGAAGTGTGACCTTTTCTTAGACATGCAAAACACAGTTTATTTTCATGTATGCATTTTTTCTTCTCTTCTGTAGACATTTCTGCTAGCTTCTTGCATTTATATATGGAGTGACTTCCTCCACAGCAGTTACACTCGTTTGTGTTTGAGTTTTGTAATGCTGTACTCTGTGTCTTTGATTTTCCAGTATCTCTCACCTGGATTTCATCCTGCTCTGGTTTGTACGTGGAGCTTGATGGAACTGGAGCTTTCACATCTGTGGCAAACGTGTTTGCTTTGGTGCGCTTCACCTCTCTTACTGGTGTCTCTGCGGAGTGCCTTAAAGCATGTAAAGACGACACTGGATTACATGCGATACGTGCCTCCTTAGCGATGAATGCAGCAAACTCATGAAAGCTTGGATAGTCCTGGCCTCGATCCAGCTGCTCTGTGACGTAACGGTTCCACCGAGACGTCACCCAATCAGGAAGCTTGACCAGCATTTTCTGGTTCTCCTCGCAGTCATTCAGCACCTGTAAGCCTTTTATATGAGACATGGCATTACTACATGTTTGCAGGAAATCACTGAATTCTCTCAGTCTGACAAACTCCTTTCCACCAATCCTTGGCCACATATTTAGCTTCTCTCTGAAAGCACGTTGCACGACAAAGGAGTGACCATATCTTGCGTTCAACCTATCCCATGCTTGTTGATAGGCCTCCTCATCTGTTCTGTAGAAGCTGCCTTCGAGAAAGGATTTAGCCTCCCCAGCTATGTACCTTTGCAGGTAGAACAGCCTATCTGCAGGTTTGGAGCATCGTCTCTCTATAAGAGCCTTAAAGCTTGTGCTCCATTCTGTGAACTTCAGAGGATCACCTGAGAACACGGTAGGTTCTGGGGTTGGAAGGCGAGTGAGAGCTAATGATTCCTGTAATGCCTGGACTAAGGATGCCTCATTTTTTACAGCTTGCTGTTCTTGACCTGAGATGGGATGAATGAATGGGTTTGTATCATTAACTTGGCTGCGTACAGGACTGCATGATCCATCTCTTCCTTTTGTTTCTTCTTCAGTGTAAACATTTAGCTTTGCCTGCATAACATCAATGTCTCTCTGATTTTCAAGTTTTCTCAACTGCTGACGTTGAGCTTCGATAGCAGCTTCCATATCAATTTCAGCTTTCTTTGCAGCCAACTGTGCAGCTATTTCTGCTCTCTTAACTGTTATGCTAGGTGATTCAGAGAGATGCTCTGAATGGTGGCAGCTGCGTGCAGTAACTCTGGAGGCTGCAGATCCATATATGGACCTAGCATATTCATTATCAAGTAGCATGCGTAACCTTGATCTCTCTGCCTCAGCATCGAACTCACCTCCTCCTTCAGTGAGGCGCACTCTCATCAACTGCAGCAAGTCTTCTGTCACAGCTGAGCATGCGTCAACTTTTCTCCGAATTTCTTGACTTGGTACGACTTGGAGTCGGATACTATCATACAACTCCTTCAACTCTGAGTCAAGCTTCTCAGTTACATCCATCATGTTGTACATGTCACTTTCAGAGCAGTTTTGTTTCAACCTTGTACGAATGTCTCTTACGTTGCTTTTCCATTTCTCATATGTTGCTTTAAACTTCTTCTCCTTTTGGGTTAGCTCTTGCTCTTTCAGTTCTTGCATTTTGGGTGTTAATCGTCTTTCACGAGAGGATTTTCTACTTTTTCCCTCATCTAGCTCTCCTGCATTTTGCTCTTGTGGCATAACATTAGACTGATTATCGCCATTTTGAGACATTTTGAATCTTTTAGAATTACCATATAGAGAAAACAAAGTAAGTCATGATGGCTATAATTAGCAGTGAGCAACCAAATAACACAGAATGACACCCTTATTACTTAGTTAGCACCAGAGATTAACTTCTTAGTGCAATCAAACATTGTCAAGCAACAGTCTTTTCAGCAAAACAACAACAAGACGATAGCTGTTATCAGAGCCTTCCTTAGATTCTTCTTTCTTTCCTTTTTGATTGATGAGAATCCTTTTAATGTCTTGGTTGTTATGATTAAACAGTAACTTAAGTTCTATCCATCAATTTCCTGAGGCATAATAATTGCACAGTCAAACCTGTGAATCACGTTGTCACCTGAAGCTGCTCCCTGAAACCTGTAGCTTGCTGCAGGATGTAAAGCAACGATGCTGCCTTTTGCCGTAGCCTGTAGCTTGCTGCAGGATTTAAACACCGCCGCCTCTCGATGTAGCTCGTAGCCCGTAGCGTGTTGCAGGATGTAAACACCGCCGCCGTCCGTAGTAGCTCGTGGCCCGTAGCGTGTTGCAGGATGTAAACACCGCCGCCTCTCGATGTAGCTCGTAGCCCGTAGCGTGTTGCAGGATGTAAACACCGCCGCCTCTCGATGTAGCTCGTAGCCCGTAGCGTGTTGCAGGATGTAAACACCGCCGCCTCTCGATGTAGCTCGTAGCCCGTAGCGTGTTGCAGGATGTAAACACCGCCGCCTCTCGATGTAGCTCGTAGCCCGTAGCGTTGCGGGGATGTGAAGCAGCGTGGCACTCTCAAGCCTCGTGATGGATTAGGACACGTTTTCACTGTATCTACCCTGGCTAAATGACTGACGCTCCATACTGATGTCCACAACCATTTTATTCTCTTCAAGTTACGGAACACCGTGAAAACTGTAGCAAAACAAAACACATTTCACATACATTATTTTCACAGTATACTCTCTTATACATAAGTACATAACTTCAATATTCAAATTAATTACCGTGTTCGCCTGCTAAGCCAGCAGTAGACAGTCCTTTTCATCTCTTTTCGTCTCTCCCTCTTTCTCTCTTTCTCTCTCTTGGCCCATGCTCTTGGCGCTTGACACTGACAACTTCCGGCTCACGTATTACGTTACTCTGACAGGTAGTTACTTTTTTAACAACTTTAACTTAATATTTTAATAATTTCTAATAGCAGAACTATTAATTTAATTGCCAAAAGTTTCATTTATGCATTTATATAGACATCATAAAGAAAACAATAAGAAAACAAATGTGACAGTTTCATAGTAACCCTCCCTGTCGCCACGGTAACCCATAGCTGTATTATGGCGACAGCTACAGATAACGTTATGCAAACTGTCACGTCTGGGCTGGAAAGGAGGACTCAGGTGCAGTCACGAAAAGGCAGGAGCCAGCTTTATTTTTTAACAAAGAAAAACCACTCCGAGGAGGGAAACAAAAAACGCTCACAAGGAGGAAAAAGGCAGGACAGGGGACAAGAAAACTCCATGAACTAGGACTGTGGGGGGAACAAAGGACGAAACACTCAGGCACAAGACAAAGGGAGACACAGAACCTATATAGACTCACACACACAGGGGTAATGGGGAACAGGTGGGGACAATCAGAAATCAAGGAAGACAGACTGGTGGGGAAGGGCAAGGGAAGGGCAAGTCACCTGAAACGAGAGGGCAGTTAAATTTCAAAATAAAACAGGAAATGACAAGAAGAAAACAAAAACACCATCACCGTGTTATGACACAAACATTGTTGGCGAAACTGGACGGAGTGTTCCTGAGGGAAGAAAAAGACCAGCACCAGCAAGAACTGGCACTGACGGCGTGCACGGATTTAAAGTTTGCTGGCATGAAATCGGCCCTGAAGAGGATTTTCGGAGGAAAAAAGCCAGGCATGTCGAGCGGCATTCAAGTGAACCAGCAGGATGTGGCGTTCTTCACGGAGCTAAGACCACAAGGACGAGGAAAACGAACAGTACAGGGAGGACAGAGGCAGCCGTTACTGGGGACCAATCCACGCCATCTGTCAGAGCACATTTCATTGGGCTTAAAGATTGTCCCCACAAGAGGAGTGAACAAATAAAGTGGAACAGTTATTACAAACAGAAATCCCCAGTTGCGGGCCATTTCGATTTGGAGACGGAAACCTAGTATATTCCACCAGAAAAGTGAAACTGCCTGCTAAAATAGGACATTAACAAGTATAGGTAACGTAGATTCATCCACATTAATATGAGACTTTTTTATTGTCGCGTAATTTTTCGTTCTGCCGACGGAGAAACTCCTCGTTGTCCCTTTAAGTAAAAGCAACATATTTACTTTCTCTGAACAGAGTGTATCTCCAGTGGTTGAGAACACTCATTCAGTCGGCGTTGATGAGGCCTGGACGCAGAGGTAGATAAAGGACAGCTGCGGGGGTAAGGGAAGTGTGTCTGTCTTATCCCACCACCAGTGGACAGGATCATGTCAAGTAGGGATAGGAGGAAGATCTTTTTTATTTACGTGCAAATAACAAGACAAGACAGTGACAGTGGTAGACAAACAAGATGACAAGAGACTCATCACGTGTGTGTGTGGGTGCGTGACTGTGTATGCGTGTGAGTGTGCTTGTGTCCATGCATAACATAACATGACATAACATGACATAACATGACGTAGCATAGAATAGCACAATATAAAACAAAACAAAGATGACCATTATTATAATTCGAGTTGTGTATGACTTGGTTGGAGATATTGGATGATGAGGCCGGAGGAAGATACCTCCAACCGGGTCTCCATCTGAGTACCTGAGGGAGTGTTATCCTTCCCTCCAGAGTTTTGAACCTCCTACTGAGAAGGAGATCATGGAGACTGTTGTCAATATGAAGGATTCTGCTGCTGGTCATGATGAGATTAGGACATGTATTATCAAAAAATGTATTCCCTCATTTATCAAGCCTTTGACCTTGTTAAATCTGTAGAGTCTGGAATGTTACCTAAAGACCTAAAAATTGCTAAAGTAACCCCTGTATTTAAATCTGGTGACAAAAGTTCTTTTAACAACTATCACCCAATCTCTGTCCTTCCATGTCTTGCAAAGATTTTGGAGAAATTGATTTACAATAGAATGATGATCCATCTGCAGAAGTTTAACATTCTCTATGAACACCAGTATGGATTCGGGAAAAATTATTCAACAGAAATGGCTGTGCTCCAATTAGTGGACAAAATTCACACTGCGCTGAATAATAACGAATATGCTTTGGGAGTTTTTCTCGACTTACCGGTATCCAAAGCTTTTGATACTGTTAATCATAATATTTTACTACAAAAACTGTCACACTATGGCTTTACTGGAATCACTTATAAATAATGTATCTATTGTCATAGAGAAACAAAATGCTGTTGTTGCAAATAAACAGCAAAAAAGTGCAATTGTACATTTTGTATAAGAGAATTGGAAGTGTCATATAGAGTATGAATATGGAAGAATATCTTGTATCTATGGTGAACAGCCAGCTATGTATGCATTGGGATGATTATGTAGGTTTTGTTTTGTTTTGCACCAGATAATGTCTGGACAGGTCACCCCAGACTTTCTCCTTGATGGTGGCCACAAACGGAGAGTCATCCTTTGCAGTTCTGAAGTGTCTCTCAAGCTTTGTCACTATAGGGATGATCTAGCTGCAGGTGGCCTGTTGGTCACTTGATACAGTCAGGGTGGACATGTACATTATTGTCATCACGCTGACAAACTCCTTGGCGTTTCTGTAGTCATCCTCTGTGAACCTTTCAATTCAATTTATTTTTAAAATGGGACAATGCAAGTTCATGAACGAAGCAATTGTAAACACGCCGGATTGTAGCCACAGGCTAATTTACATCCGCTGTCCCATACATGAAGGCTTGGAGGTGGAGATGTCCAGTCCTTCCTGAGGTCAGTCATCATTGGAAATATCAACTCTCTGTCCAACAAGAGTGATGAAGAGCTGGAGATATTGGTGAAGACCCAGAAAGTAGACATTTATTTTATTTTTTCAAATCATAACAACACTTGCGTACATCCCACCCAATGGCAACTGCTTAAGTTCCATCTGAAGTTCTCCATGAAGTTGTTGCTAGGATACAGACTAAACATCCTGAGGCACTAGAGCATTGAAGAAGGAGGAGGCCTGGATCATCCACTTCATGGCACCTTGACTGGTTGGACGGCTCCTCTCTCCTTGCTGCAAGATGGAGGAATATAGTCGTGGGGCAGATCAGCAAAATGATTTGGCCCCTCCACCAATGATCCTGATCCACCCAGCTGCCCCTTCACCATCTCCTGCTCCCGCTCCTGCTTCATCCAGCGGTCCTGCTGCATCAGGTGGCCTTTCTCCACCTGGCGGTTCCTGCTCCATCCCGTGGGTCCTGCTCCACCTGGCGGTTCCTGCTCCATCCAGAGGCCCTGCTCCATCTTTCTTTCTTATTTATTTATTTTTTTTCTGTGTGTCATTGTCGTATAAGCTACTGGACTAATTTGAATTTCCCTCCTTGGGATGAATAAAGTATTCTCTACTCTACTCTACCATACATAGATGTTCCCTGGTACACACAAATTACAATGAATAAAAACAAAGGCATGTTATAAAAGTCTGAGATGAAATTATTAAACCTGTATTTATTCTACAATCATGCAGTTGCATTTGTTTTACAAATGACATGAATTTTAATCATTCTGATATGAACTCACTTTTTAAATCATTCAATAATTGTTATGGTTACTACTAGGGCTGTAGTGATGCACTAGTGCTGCACATATGGCCTGTTGTTGCTCGAGGAATCTTTCTAACATGTCATGCGCACTATTCCACCTGTAGTTAAATAAAAGAAATACGTTCATTCATAGACCTATGGCGCCCTATACACTTAACAGCGTGGATGCACAGAATGCTGCTTTACATAAATGACAAAAAAATTGTAATAAAAAACCAAAATAAACTATTAAAAAGTAACAGCACACTAACCTCGTCATTACATCTGCCAGCCTGTGCTCTGGTAGTCGTAGAAGCCTTTGTCTCTCTTTCAGAATGTGGTTTGCTGTGGTGCTCCGTCTGAAGAAGTTCACAATGTGTCTCACCCTTCCCACCAGGCGTGCGACTGCTGTAGTTTTGAGAGCACGTTGTGCAGCCAGATTCAGGGTGTGAGCATAGCATTTTACATGAAGTGTGAATGCTGCCTCCTCAGATGCCTCCTGATATTTGACGCATTGTCAGTGACAATTACTGGATCCTTTTCTGTGACTCCCCACTCGGCGAGGGCCTTTTTCAGGTGTTCTGCTAGGTTGTGTCCGGTGTGGCTCTCTGGCATGTCCCTGGTTTGCAAAACATACGTAACGAGCTCCCACTCCTCGCTGATAAAGTGAGCCGTGATGGTGACATAGGCTTCGGTTGTGCGCGAGGTCCAGCCGTCACACCTCAGGGCAACTCTCTTCGCGCTGGCCAGGGAGGCTTTAACATGTGCCCTGGTCTGAGCGTACAACCGGGGGATGCACACTTGGGTGAGGTGTTCACGAGTTGGAAGAAGCTAGCGGGGCTCCATCGCGTTCACCATGCGCATAAAGCCGGCATTTTCCATCACCGAATACGGTCTCAAGTCTTGACAAATAAAGTAGGCAATGGACTCTGTAATTTTCTGCGGCCTTGGCGAAGCAGCGGGAAATTTGTGTGAACAACCGTGGGCTCGTTAGGTCGGCTCGTAGGTTGGTGGTGTTTCCGTTTGTGTGACACAGCTTGCAAACCGCGATGCTTTTGTCTACGTCTTCACTTTCCTTCTTCCTTTTAAACCCAAAGTGCTCCCACACGTCAGCTTTAAAGCATGAAGGTGCTGGATTTATCTTTGCTGCCATTTCCTCTGCCTCCGCAAACCGCAAGCCGCAAACACGAAAAGGTAGACGTCGGCGTCTGTGCAAAGAGAGTATCTAGACGGGTTAACTTACACTAGCGGCTGGCGGACCAAATCGCTCTTCCTGCAAAGCGAACGGGGGTTAACACGGGGGATATGAAAGGGATTTATGTATCGATACTAGCGGCTTAAAAGTCGATCCTCTCTTGGGAAACAAAATATCGATTTATATCGCAGAATCGATAAAATTGCAGCCCTAGTTACTACAATATTATTTAACCTTTAATACTGGAGTTATTTATTAATTTGAAAAAAACTAGTTCAGTGTCATTGTGTAACCTGGGTTAAAGCGATATTCCGGCGTAAGTGAAAGCCATGGTCAAACACACCGTAACACCGAGTCAGACCCCCCCTCGAGAGATCAATTTCCCCGACCGCTATATTCACGAGTTCCACCAACTTCAGAAAAGACCGCACTATCGCCACACACGGCGCTCTGCGGATCCACTGTAAAAAACCGCAAAACGCCACTTTCAGCCACAAATAATGCTCAAAACTGCACCAAAGTTCATCAATAGTACATTACAGGGTCCCAGCACGTAGGACGAGCCGTCAAACATCCGCTAGCTTTACCTGTTTTCTTCAGCAGACACAACTCACCTACTTCTCCTCCTGGAGCCGCTTGCTGGTGGAGCAGCCCTGACGAGTGGATCACCGAGTGCAGCGGAGCTAAAGAAAGCAGGTAAAGCTAGCGGATGTTTGACGGCTCGTCCTACGTGCTGGGACCCTGTAATGTACTATTGATGAACTTTGGTGCAGTTCTGAGCATTATTTGTGGCTAAAACATGCCACACTCCTTCAGCTTTATACTATGAGTTTGCTGCAAGTGTTTGATGATGTTGCTGGTGTTACTCACCTTGGATGCAACCTCTCTCTGACAAATGTTGCGAGTTCAGTTGCCTTTGTCCTGGAAAAGCTGCAGGCCTTGATGGACTCAGCCCTGTGGAGTCTTCCAGCATAAATTCACCTTGAGCCTGAGCCAGATGATTGTTCCAGACAGATGGAAGACCTCTTGCCTGGTTCCGGTGCCCAAAATGAAGCACCCCAGCTTGCCTGGTAACTACAGACCGGTAGCCCTGACATCACATGAAGTCGATAGAGAAGCTCATACTTCAGCACAGTCATTCTTAGGTCTCCTGCAGTTTGCCTACCAGCCCCATACTGGAGTGGAGGATGTCATCATCTTCCTGCTGAACAGAGCCTACACCCATCTAGAGGAGGCAGGAAGCACTGTGACAGTCATGTTTTTTGACTTCTCCAGTGCTTTTTACACCATTCGCCCTGCCTTGCTTACGAGTAAGCTCCTGGACATGCAGGTTGATGCTCCACTGGTGACCTGGATTTACAAAAACCTCACAGGTCGGCCACATTATGTGCTGGGGGACGTAACATCACATACCATCATGAGCAGCACGGGGGACCACAGGGGACGGCCCTGTCACACTTTTCACCTCCGACTTCAGGTTCTGCTCACAGTCCTGCCATCTGCAACTTCTCTGACGACTCTGCCATAGTTGGCTGTATCAGTGGAGGCCAGGAGTCAGAGTACAGATGTGTGGTGCTCAATACCACCAAAACAAAGGAGCTGGTGGTGGATTTCAGAAAACACAGGACCAGTCCCTTTTCACAATTACCTTGAGTTGCTCCTCTACTGTGTGTGTATACTAGCGGCCCCACCTTCCCCCACAGAGACAAAGAGACTAGATGACTGACAAGAGGCTTCACTCCCTTCATTTCATTCTGGTTTGGAACAAACGCGCCCAGTTGCTGAGACCAATGCACAGAGTGAAGCCTCTTGTCATTCAGCCTGTTTAGAGGCCAGAGACGAGGAAAACAAACCACATGCACATGGCAATATATTGAGGCTGGAAACATTATTGAGTTCATTTTTATTATTGTGCTATCATCCCAGGACTAGGGTTAAGGTCTGCTGCCATCTTCTGGTGAAATATAAAATAGCTTTGTCATGTGTTTTTTAGTTTGTTTGTTTTTGTGCATGCTGGCGGACACACATTATTGATTTCATGACAGAGGCTGTGGGCCAGACCTTGGACAGGCCTGGCCTACATTGTAGTACAGCAGAGCTGCAGATGTAACTTGTTTTACAGACTCTTGCACATCTTTGTGTGTGTGTGTGTGTGTGTGTGTTTGTGTTCTTATCAGCCTTGACATGAGTCGGACCATCAGGAGAACTTCCAGTATGCCAGATTATCAGTTCACATACATACTGCTTGTGTGATGTGATGTATTCAGTGACAAGTTTGCGCTGAAGGTTTGGCTGTGTCAAAGTAGTTGTTATGTATTTTGTTATTTAACCACAATGAACTACTTGTCAGATGCAGTCATTTTTATTTAGCATAATAACTCACATGGTTAGCTTAGTCCAGCAGTGAAAATCACAACATGTGCACACAAAGTTAAGGGAAATATAAAACGAACAACAACACGACTCAATACTCACAAGATCTTTACATTTTGATCAGGATCTGCATGCTGTGAAATCATCCAAAGAGGTACATGTTCTGTCCTCTGATTAAAAATGTCAGTGGACAAATGTTCCTTTACATACAGTCATTTGAATTCATGTTTTGCACAACTTGTGAAATTTTATTGTTGCAAGTATTGCAAGAGGCATGCTGTCCATTATGGAACGGGGAACACTCAACATTAAGCCAGCAGTGTGAAGCACAGTTACTGTTTCAATAATTAATAATTACTTGGGGAAACAGTTTAAGCAAGTTTGCAAGTTGTTTTAGCAGTAAATTCTAGTTGTTTTAGAGGTGAATTCATGCATTTTAGAGGTAAATTGATGGAAAACCACTGTTGTGTGTTGTCTTCAGGGACAGTTTTTCATCGAACAGTCTCTGTATTTTACCTCGAAAACAACTCTGTCTTGTAACGTTGTGTTATTATCTCATAGCGTGGTGAATGTGCAGGTCACAACTTGTCCACCAGAGTGTTGTGGAGTTGTTGGATTGTGTATTTAATGAGTTTGATGAGGGAAACCAAGAAATCCCATGAGCCTCCGTAGCGTAGCTCTGAGCAGCTCTGTTCCTCTGTTCTAAAAATAGCTTGCACCGACAATTAGAGGTAACAAACCTACTGCTATGACTATAGGGATTATGGCCCAATGGACCAATTTGTCAAAATGTTGAACTATGCCTTTAGAAAGCATACAACAGGGCAACTTATTTGATTGATTACTTTGTAACTGTTACAGACACAGTGATGAACTCTTCGTGCTGATTTGAGATGCTCTGGTTTTAGCGGCTAGTTTAAAACCAACTTCGTGCATTGTTGAATAACCCCTTGACGGCAGACTTTATCTTCCCCACTGTTGATTTTTCTTTTCCAGTTAGAGGGAGTCCCTCTGCCAACTTTGTCAAGAGAACAGCCCGCTCTCTGACACACTGTAACTCAGCAATACGCTGCTTGAATCCAGGTTTGGCCTCATGCTCTTCTGTCTGTATCAGGAGGTCGATGTAGTCTGGAGTAGCCAAGGGATCTGGTCGAAGGGCGATCTCCTTGAGACGCTGTAAACATTTAGTTAGTGTTTCCATCATTTCAACAACTTTGCCCTGAACCTGCTCATATTCTATTTCCAGTTGTTTGATCATTTTCTCTGAGTTCATCATTTCTCCAATTGCAGCCTCATATTTTCTCTTCAGTTCCAGGTACGTCCTCTTCTCTGTCTCACGTTTGATATCCCAGCGGTACGTCATGTTGAAATGGAAGCTCCATACACATTTTCCCGGACACACTTTGCACTCTCCATTTTTCATTGCAGCGCACCTAAATTTCCAGGCATCACTTGGGATCTTACAAGGATAATGGCAGGTGTAGTTGCACCCATGGCAGTTGGTGATGAATTTTCCTGGAGGAATATCAATCATTTCAGATTTTTCAACCTCTACTTCATAATCAAAGTCTTCATTTTCCTTCATGTGGGTCTCGTGGTTTTGGAGTGCAGCTTTGGTGGTGTTTATCTCCTCAAGTTTCGACAAACCTTTTCGTATCATTGGTTGCACTCCTGTGACAACCACTTCCAGCTCTTTGCGCTCTTGGAGAACCTCCTTTGTCAGGGTCAGACTCTGGGCTTCCATGCTGGTTAAATGTGTAAAGAATGTCTTCATGCTGGCTATTCCCATTTTCCAGAACATGTAATCAAAGTTGTTCTCATCACCCTGGGTACCTGTGCTTTTGGCAAAAAGCACAGAGTTGTTGAATTTGAAATGAAGAATAGACTTATCTTCATTTGTAGCACATGGAATCTGGGCTTCTTTGATGGCCTCCAGGACTGGAGGTGATTTTCCATCAGCGAAGGTCACTAGGGCAACAATATTGCTGGCAATGTTCTTCCCAAAAATGGAGAGGATGGCATCAAAGATGTATTTCTGTGTGTGTGTCAGACGAGCTAAAGCAGACTGAGCTACAAAGCAGACTGCATCAATGCTGTCAATTCCACCTTTGACAGAGAAAAACTCTCTGATTTTGTCTGTGATTTTTTGATCTTCTTGGATTCCCCTTGTGTCCCCAAACCCTGGAGTGTCGATGATGGTGAGGGAGTATGGAACCTTGAAACCCTCTCGGTGGCAAATCTGATAGGCTGTCACCTCTGAGGTCTGACTCTTTGCTTGTGATTTGTTAGTTTCTTCATTAACTAGTTTAAATCTGTAGTTGTCTTCCCACTCAACACCAAGAACATAGTTAATCATGCCGTTGATGAGGGTGGTCTTACCAGATCCAGTAGCACCAACAACCATGATGGTTTTGTTTGATGGGTTTTTGGTTGGTTCCCTACCAAAAACTTTTTTGTTGAACTTAGTATTTCCTGCTTTTTTCAGTTTTAGCCCATAGACTTGTGGATCACGTGAAAGTAAAGTCAAATGCTTTTTATCCACTAGTTGTTTCTTAGTTTTAATCTTTAATTCTTTACCAGGCAGACTTACTCCAACACCAACATCTGTGCGCATCTTGATGGAGTACTGTGTATTCTGTTTAAGGTCTCTCAGAGTGAATGTGTACACCTCCCTAGTCTGTCTGCTCTGCCACTGATGGCTGTTGTCTTCCTTGAACTCAATGATGTACCCTTTAAAAGACTCACAGCGTTGGACAGACGGGTGGTTCCATGTCAAAGTGATAGAATTTGTTTTCACTTTAGTTTGTTTTACATTTGTTGGGGGACCAACGGTTGTGAGGATCACAGCAGTGCAGACATCACTGCTGACAGTGTAGCTGAGTTTACCCACAGCTGTGGCTCTGATCTCATACTCAATGTCTGGCTTGAGTCCTGACAGAGTTACTGCATGTTGTTTCTTCTCCAGTGGGTGAGATGCCCATTCACTGTCCTCTTTCTGTTTCCTTCTGTGTTCTACTCTGTACTCCACAGTTGCAGAGCCTGGTTCAGACACTCTAATAGTGATGCTGCTACTTGACACAGGAGTAGCTGTTGGGGTTGCAGGTTTGGATGGAGGAACAAAGTAGATTGCGTTATCAGACCCATTCTCATATATGAGGATACACATCTTAGGATGACTTCCATCTTGTTTTGATGCTGCTATGAACTTGGTATCATCAGTATTGTTTAACTTTTTCAGTTCTTTAAACAATTCCAGTTGTTTCCTTATTGTTTGCCTGGTATCACTGGAAAGCCAGTGTATGTTTTGGGCCTCAGAGGACTCTCCAGAAGTGTCCTTCACTGCTGCTGGTTTCAGATGGTTTGACATTTTGACCAGGAAAGTGTCAGGTTGGTCTACCGAAGGAAATGAAAAGCACACGACACTTTTGAGATCAGGATCAAACAAGAGGTCATCCAGATCCTCATCCATTTTTGCGTCTAGTTTCTCCAGTTGCTTCTGGATGGATTTCAGCATATGTAACTCCTTCCCTTTGGTCTGTATCCACTCATCCAGGTCTTTGCTATTGAATGGTGACTTGTCATGTGTATCAAGGATGTCCTCCAGGTCACTCTCCTCTCCCCCACCTCTGCGGATTAATGGAACCACTGACCCAAGCTTTTGAACAAAGTCAAGATTACACAGATGGCACATCTGTTTCAAATCCTGAACCTGCTTTATCATGAAAGGAAATGTTGTGGCTGCCTTATCTTCCAGTATGGCGCTGCATTTAATCTCTGTATGGTTCAAACTCTCAATGACTTCTGATGAGCGTGTGACGAGAGCAGTACTGATGTTCCTTTGAAGTGTTGCTGCTCTTGAATCCAGCTTCACCAGCGGGTACAGCCGCACCCCGACTGGAACGGCCTGTTCTCCATTCTGTCCCAGCATGTTGGGAAGGTTTCTATAAACACTCACAGCCTCACTGAAAGATTTTGGGTTGGAGGGTAACTTGAAGTCTCCATGAAATGTGCAGCTGAACTTTTCAACTGCTGCTTTCTCTTCTTCATCCATGCTGAGTGATGTATCCGCATTTGCAGCAAGAACTTTCAGCTTGTTAGTGATGAGGTTCACCTCCCACTCCACTTGTTTCTTATCATCTTCCAACTGTGATTGATGGTCAAACACAAAGTAAGCATCAGCTCCATACAAGATGGCTGTGACCACATGAGTGGCTGAGTCATCCTCAAACACATCTGGACAAGATACCTGTTCAATAGCAAGGGCAGACATTGACAGTTGTTCTAAGTTTGTTGTTGTTTTGTACTGGAGAGTCACTCGAGCTTGTTGAGATTTCTTTGTGTCTTGGAAATAGCACCACGGAGCAGAGCAGCACCACACACAGCACGTTCGGTCGAGCACTCTCTCGGCAGTGATAAGACGAGCTGAAGGATCTTACCAGAGTGATATCATCTCATCGGGCCCTCTCTGGGCCCTCGGTGGTAGGTTTCCTGCTTATCCTCTGCCGTGCTCCTGTAAATCTGCGCCTTCACCGACCTGGGCTCCTCTCGGAGCCCTGGCGTGTTACCCCCTCCTGCTGCACCTCAGGCTGCCTCTCTAGCAGCTGCGGTTGGACTCCTCTGGCTCGTCGCTGGCTCTGTTTGTTTTCTTCCACAGCTCTATCGATGGCTCCTACCACAGAGTTCACAGTCCTGAAAGGGGAACTCCAGTCCATAGAACGCCTCATCGAGGAGCTCCTCCAGCGGCAGTCCGAGCTGTGCTCCCGCTTGGCAATACTTGAAGCCCCGGACGCTCAGCGATCCTCGGCCGCAGTGGCGGCGGCTCCAGGAGATGTCCCCGCCGTATCCGCCGCAGTGGCGGCGACTCCCGGAGATGTCCCCGCCGTATCCGCCAACCCTGATGTTCCCAGTACATCGGACCCTCATTCTTCTTCTTCGTGGACGTCTGTGGATAGGCCGCGGATGAGGGTCTCTCTTCCCCTGTATACGTCTGATACAGAGGATGATGATGGTTTCTTTCCGCTGTCAAACTTCTTCGCCCCGCTAGCTGAGCTAGCGCTATCGGCTACATGCTCAAACACTACGCCGGAGCTTCCAGCCGCGCCTCACCCTCGGAGCAGAAAGCGTCGTACCCCTCCAACTACTCCAGAGATGTCCTGCGGTAAACGGGCTAGATGTTCACCACCTCCACCCATAACCGACGCTGACTCCTGGCCCCCTCTCCCTGCCCCACAGTCCTCGCTCCCTCCGGCATTCGTGGAGACGAGCACCGTGGCGGTGGCGGTGAGTGATGACGTCATCCGTTCAGGTGATCCTAGCTCTTCTTCTACTACTCTGGATGAAGTTGTCATCGCTGATGACGTTGTCATCGCTGATGTATCCCTTTCGCCCAGATTGTCGGTGGATGATAAAGGCTGTAAAAATCAGCCCCCTGAAATTCTTGTAATTGGTGATTCCATTATCAGAAATGTGCAGCTCCCAGGCTCTATAACTTATTGTCTCTCCGGTGGGAAAACAACTGACTTTATAGAGCTAATTCCTACCATTATTAATCTCCATCCCTCTGTTCATCATGTCCTGCTACACATGGGTACAAATGATGTTATGTCCAGACAGTCTGTTAAACTCCATCACGATCTGGAATCACTAGTCAACACAGTTGAAAGTCTTGGTAAAATTTGTATTCTATCTGGCCCAATACCCACACTGTCAAAAAGCTCAGAGCGTTTCAGTCGTCTTTACAGTCTACATCACTGGATGCGTAATTTTGCGACTGCCACTGGGCTTGGCTTCATAAGCAACTTTGACTATTTTTGGACTGAGCGTGACTTGTTCAAACCGGATGGTCTGCATGTGAATAAGAAGGGGGCCGAAAAGTTAACTCGTAACTTTATAAATTTCATTGCTTTTGGTTCACAATGATGCTGTCTTCAGCAAGACCCTGCCCAGTCTACAATTTGCTCACCTCACAGCCTTGTCCCTGACAATGCGGGTCTTGTTGCTACTGCAAAAAATACTGTGCAACATACGATAAAAAATGGTGGCGCTCTCCCCATGTCGGACTTCCTCATTCCTGTGAGGATTTCTGAAAGGCCTGAGCCTGTTTTTACCCCGCTGTCTAGGTATATTATTTCAAATTCGAGTATTATTAATCAAATGAACCCATTCAGAAACCCTTCTAATTTAATTAAGATTCAAACAGTAACTACTCAGTGCTACGATTCACAGCAGGTATCTTCTAAGTCTGTCCTAAAATCTCAGACAGACTTTAAGGTGCAAAATGGATTAAGTTTTATTCATATGAATGTGCGCAGCTTGATTTCTAAAATGGATTACATTAATATCTGGGCCCTTCAAACAAAGGCAGATATTTTTGTATTTTCAGAAACTTGGCTAACTGATCATGTGGGTGATGGTGACATTGCTCTCGATGATTATAATGTTTTCAGAACAGATAGATGCCGGCCTACAAGAGGTGGTGGTGTGGCCATTTTTGTTAAGAACAGTTTTTCTGTCACTATTATTGACGCTGTGACTATCCCAAAATGCTTTGAATTATTGGCCTTAAGTGTCTCCTTAAGTAATAATGCTAACGGTGGAAAAATTATTGTTTTGGGTGTCTATCGTCCCCCGTCAGCACCATCATCTGCCATTTCTGATTTAGCTCATCTGATCTCCTCTTACCTTTCCTCTGAAGTCATATTAATGGGTGACCTAAACCTTGATTGGCTTAGTAATGCATCTGATGGTCTAAAGGATCTGTGCACTGGTTTGAATCTCACTCAACTGATATCTGCTCCTACAAGGCCCGACCCATCAAATCTCGGGAAATCTACATTATTGGATCTTATATTAACAAATAGACCGCATAATTTTAAATCTTCTGGGGTTCTCCCACTTGATTTTAGTGACCATTGTCCAATTGCTTGTATCAGAGATGTTAAACAAGTAAAATCAAAGCCTCGTGTAATTATTAAGAGGAATTTTAAAAAGTTTGTGGACCAGGAATTTTTAAATGATCTTTCTTCTCTTGATACATCTTCCATAACTGACATTTCTGATCCCACCCTAGCTTTAAATAATTTTATTATAGCTTTTAATTCAGTAGCGGATAGACATGCACCTTTTAAGAATTTGAGAATAAAGAATAGATGCAACCCCTGGTTCTCACAAGAAATTGCTGAATTATTGCATACTAGGGACACTGCTTGGAATAAGGCTCGCGCCTCAGGTTCAATTAGTGACTGGGAATATTTTCGTCATCTTCGTAATAAATGTCTTGTATCTATACGTAATGCTAAATCTCGTTATTATGTCAAATCCTTATCAGATTGTTCTGGTAACCCGTCTAAGTTCTGGAAAACAATCAAGACGCTCTCAAATAGGCCAACCTCATCTTTACCCGCTCAGATTTCTCAGGGCTCCATCTCCATTTCTGATAAAAATGAACAATGTGATCTTTTTAACAGACATTTTATTGCTGCAGGTGATATCTTTCATACCACCAGCCCGGTTAGTAATTCTAGTCTTACTTTTGCAAATGTTAGCCCTCATAGCTTTTCTTTAGGCCCTTCACTAGATTTGAAGTTCTTAGTGCATTGTATAGTCTTGATCCTGGGAAGCCTACTGGGGCTGACCTTTTAAATACTAGACTTCTGTTGCTAGCTGCACCTTTTATTGTTGACATCCTTTTGCATATTTTTAACCTGACCCTTTTTACTGGTTGTATTCCTAGCTTATGGAAAACAGCAATTGTAACTCCTCTGCACAAAGGTGGCCCTACAAATGAACTGAATAATTACCGTCCAATCTCTAAGTTGCCCTGCTTGGCGAAAATTTTAGAACGCTTGATTAGCAATCAAATAAGATCCTTTTTATCTGAACTTTCGATTCTAAATGTTTGTCAGTCTGGTTTTAGGCCTGGGCATAGCACTACTACAGCTACTGCCAAGGTCGTGAATGATATCGCTCAAGCATTAGACAGTAATCTTGATTGTGTTGCCCTCTTCATAGACCTCTCTAAGGCTTTTGACACAGTTGATCATTCCATCCTTCTTGAGCGTTTGCATAACATTGGTTTTGATTACAACGCTTGTAAATGGGTTGAGAACTATTTAACTGATCGATCACAAACTGTGTGTGGCGATGGTTTTAGATCAGAAACTTTAAACATATACAAAGGGGTACCACAGGGTTCGGTTCTAGGACCTCTGCTTTTTTCTATTTATATTAATGATTTTAATTGTGGTGTCATAAATAGCTTAACTCATCTATATGCTGATGATTCAATCATATACTCTTTTGCTCCATCTGTTCAACTTGCTCTAAATAATCTTCAAGATGATTTCCGTGTTATCCAAAGAACTCTGACTAGTCTTAAATTAGTTTTAAATCCAGGAAAATCAAAGTACATGATTTTAACAAAAAAACGTAATGTTGACTTAAATAACTTTACCCTGGGCACAGAGGATGGGACACCCTTGGAAAGGGTTTCTTGCTATAAGTATTTGGGTATATGGCTGGATGATAAATTGTCTTTTAAATTACATGTTGCAGAACTTTTAAAAAAGCTGAAGCCTCTATTGGCATTCTTTTATAGAAATAAATCCTGTCTTCCCCAGCACTGTAGAAGGCAGATAGTGCATGCTACATTTTTATCCGTTTTAGATTACGGTGACATTATTTACATGCATGCTTCTCCCTCTGCTCTTAAACCACTAGATACAATTTATCATTCGGCTATTAGATTTGTTACGGGCGATGGGTTTATGACCCATCATTGTCATCTTTATCATAATGTAGGTTGGACTTCCCTAGCCCTAAGAAGGGAGCAACACTGTATACTGTTTATTTATAAGTCACTGCTAAAAAAACTTCCACTGTACCTATCTAGCCTACTGAGCTTCAGAACTTTTAAATATCCCACTCGTACACAAAACCCACTGGCTCTTAATATCCCAGCTGTTAAAACGGAGGTAGGGAAACTCGCTTTTAGTTATTTTGCTCCTTTTAAATGGAATAATTTACTGTCTCAGCTTCAATTGGATTCACTGATTCCTTTTAATCATTTCAGAAACATTCTTGTTGATCTTATGGATTCTGAATGTACATGTGCTACTTAAACTCACAATGTGCTCTGTTGAATGTTGAACATATGTATTAGGGTTATGTATTGTATTGTGTTTGACTGGTATTGATTTGTATTGTGCTGTAATCAGGGCGCCATTGGAAATGAGAGCTTGCTCTCAACTGGCCTCCCTGAATAAATAAAGGTGATGATGAAATATTTTGCTGATCCTTCCACATTCACCAGTCCTCCCAAGAGACTCAGTCTAAGAGAACCAGAGATGTTTAGCAAATTACACTTTTCCTCCATTAAATCTGATGAGATGACATTTAATTCAGTGCTGTTGTGATGTTGCACAACTGTGTTCTTTTGTAGTTGATTTTGATCCCATAAGGTTCCACCTGTTGGCAAAATAATGAAACAAAATTAACATAGACTTTAAAGGCAGCAGTTTTAAAGCTATACCGATTTACCTGTTCGCCTTTTGTCTCTGAAATGAGCAAGATAACATGTGCTGTCCATTTAGCATCTTAGCCTTAATGAATGTATAACATGTACAATATTTCTGTGCAGGTGTGCAAACTACTAGTTAGAAAACATGCAAACACAGTGTGATTTACTAAGCCAAGAAATGAATTACAGTGAAAAAAAGGAGATGGTAATCAGCCCATCATTACACACAATGGCTAATGTTATTGCACTGAGGAGATATAGGTGTAAAGGATGTGCACTCACTCCACCCATAAAGGACGTGCTAAACGGCTTGCCAAGCGGTTGTCAACCTCTTAGTGAAGCGCTTAGCATTGTCGCCTGCCGTGCAAGAGACCAGGCTTCGAAACCCACCTAGTGCAGGCCGTGAGTAAAACATAACACAGAGGGCCAGATAGGAGCATCAGCTACACCTTGGAATAACAAAGAAAATCGGCTCCACCGGCTCAAATTTCATTCAGCATTAAAGGCATTAAGAGCTCTATGTCCAAACTATTCGTGGCAGAAATGATTACCTAATGCAAAATTGCATTTATTCCAATACTGCGGTTTGAAGGATGTTGTCATTTATTTAAAAAAATACTGCTGCAAAACGTGTAGCTAACACCCAAACTAAAAATTCTGATATGCAATTTTCTTATTTCCAGTTCTTAGTAAATCAGGCCGCAAGTGTTCTGATATCCAACACTTTAATTCTAAAGCCTTTGTCACCCTTTTTAAAACATGTCCTGAATTGTTTTTGTTTTTTACACTACACTACATTGACAAGATAAAATTGTTTGTGAGATAATACCTTGAATAAGAGCATCCCTCCGGCAATCATACAGCATGCCCAGCTGGAACGGTCTTCCCAGAGCTGCAGTCTCAATTGTATCCTTATCAGACCAGCCCATGGTGACGATAAATCTCAGCTGAAAAACAGATCAACAATCTCCTTAATTGCTGGTACCTAACAAAAAAGTAAAATAAAATAAAATCTGAAATTAGAAATTAGAAATGTGTTACATTCAATTGGTATACCCCAAACAAACCCAAAATTTGAAACTAATCCGGGATCTACAGACATCAGAAAGTACAGTCCAATCAAACATAAAGAGCACTCATGCGCTTTTGGTCCTGCGCTCCCCTACTTTCTGACCTTAAGCCAGCTCCTTTATTTCCTGTTTTATGTTATTGGACAAACTGATTAATCCAGGTGTGTCTGACCATTGTTAAGAGGTCGTCAGACACACCTGATTAATCAAATTTGTCCAATGTAAAACAGAAAATAGAGCGCTGGCTAAAGTTCAGAAAGTAGTGGAGCTGTGCATAAAAATTACTACAGTGGATGGGTAAGCCCCATGGTGAACTCATTTACGATTCAGCCTCTTAGCTCTTAGCGTTTGTGAGCTGTTGACAGAAAGACTTCTGCCAAATCTGCCAACACTATTATAAGCTCATGCTTCCTAGGAGGGACGAGGGGTGGGCTGTGGGGGGAGGGAAAGGTTTTTTTCTGGACTATATATTTGAGTTAACTTGAATAATTTGGACTTTGTTCAAAAAGAGCTTTCTAACTGTTCTGATTCTTCACTGTTTATTCACATTTTGTTGAATTAAATCAACATGGCTTAATTTCCACTCATGATCACACTCAGCAGGCTGACACACTTTAAGGTGTTGTCATTGCACTCGGAGCGGTGCTGTTGTGTCCAGCACTGGTGCCAGAGGTATTGACGTCACATCTTATCTATGATTGATAAATTAATGATCATAATTTAATATACACAAGTTTACAAGTTTTTACTATGTTTTGTTTGAATAAGCATCAATGTGCTGCGTAATATAAAGATGTCTGATTCCTGTAACTGTTGTAATTATAACATTTCAATATATAAAAAGCCGCCATGAAGATTTGGAGATTCTAACCTACTTATTTATTGATTGATTATTCTGCACCATGATCACTATATAAATATATGATAACCGAAATGACATCCTTGCGGTCAGACACAGCAGCATTAAGGGGGAAAAAAGTTATCCAATGGGACTGACGCTCACTGGCGTCCTTCTTTATTCTTTACTTCTCTTTACTCTGAGCGTCACATATCACCGCGAAGGGGATTGCATTGGAATCAACTGACATCGTGGGGTTGCCCCGCTTGTCACCACATGACGAAAAACGGGTACCTAATGAGTCAGGCATGTGGCGCTGAGGGACAGTGACCGTTCGTCAGGTTGTTGACGCACTGGGAGTGAGAAAGTGTTGATCTAGTTGCTGGTTCCCTCCGAAGAGTTTTTCCATGGAGTTTTTCCTCAGTGGATGTGAGGGTCTAAGGACAGAGGATGTTGTTATGATGCCATGTGAAGCCCTTTGAGACAATCTGTTTGTAAAAACGGACTATACAAATAAAATTGCCTTGCCTTGCCTTGTGGTACCCCAAAGTAAGGGGAAAAAAAGAAGTTTCTGTTCCATTATAGGACATAAACTATGCTGTCTATCTTTAAGAGTGGAGTACCAAAGCAGTGCAATATCTCTTACCCCGAGATGTGAGAGCTTCTGCAGAAGAATGTGATGATATGCCTACAACGATTTCCTTTTTTTTTTTTTTTATCTTTAGCTGTACATACTGATGTGTGTATATGATATAATGCTCATCAAGGTGTTTGACTAGTTTTTGACATGCAAGTTTTTCAAGTACCTTAGATATAGCAGCTCATAGGAATTATTTTGGCTATTTTTAGTTCTGAGGGAACAATTCCCTTTTCCAACAAAAGTAAGTTAAAGGTTCAACAATGTACTGTTGAACCAATACCAGTAATTTGCTGCCAATGTTGTCATAACATGTAGAACAATCCTTTAAATTGGTTAGGGTCTCTCGAACCTCATCTTCTGTAACAGGTAATTGTGAAAATGGTTATTAATTGGGGAATTCATATGCTTCAGAGCATGAGCTCAAATTTTCTCTCTCAGTTCCTGACTGAAATAGAAACACACATGACTACGCTTGCAAATACAGGGCGGAGAAGCAAACAAAGAAACAAACTGCTTGGAAGAAACAGAATGTTTTAATGCTATATTTAACAAAACAAAAAGCGGTTAAGAGCCCCTCATGTCCTATATTACTGGTTACTATTCATCCATCACATCAAAATGCTCAAACTGAAGAAGCAAACCAAATAAACTTTTTATGTTTAGTGGATAGTCGTTATCACATAATAAAAGTGTAATAATAAATACAATTTGCACAGTTTTTTTTTTAAATGTTTGCTTCAATGATGCAGCGGTTTTATTATTCCTATTTTAATGAAAACACTGTGAAGAAACTATCAAGGTGACAACCCTCTTCCTCACCTCCTACAGATGCCCATAACAGATTTCTTACCTGTTTGGTTGGATGAGATCAGGTGGAGCAGAGAGTGGTCTGTGGATGCTCCTCTTCTATATCCTCAGTCCTTTTATAGATCAGGGCTCTGGACTTTGGCTCTTCATACGTAATGGGAGGGGACTGAAATCACACCATTCCTGTCTGATGCGATCTGAATAATGTTAAACTTATCAGAGTAGATTATCTAAGTTCTTCACCTGAGAAGAGCCTGTTTGTTTTCTATGACCAGTAGGTTATTGTAACAAATGTAATATGTTACAATATATGAATTTGTTTTATATTTCAGCACCACAAACAGGGTCATGGCTTCATAAGTACACAGCACAGACAGGCTGTGGGCTGCAGAGGGATGATGAAGGTTTGCATTTTGGCCTTTTTGTGAGTAAAGTAGTAGTAGTAGTTGTGAGCCTTGTTATAGTGTGGCAGACTTTAGAATCCAGCAAAGGGCAATGGAAACTGACCCGTGTACGAAGTGAGTGTTGGATGGCACAAGTATCAGCATGTCATCTCTCCATGTTGTAGCAATTCTACTAATATAATATATTGCACCTGTGCCAGTGATTACAGAATTACTAATACCAAAGTGCACTCATAAAAGATGTTCCATCCTCAAGTATACAGCCCACATAAAATGTAATCAGGTGAATGTTGAGAGAAAAATACCTGTTGAGACCAAAGGCAATGTTACCTGGGAGGCTGGAGCGGTGTGGAGCATTGTGGATAGTATGTGACCGCAGTGGGGCCAGCTGGGTGACACTACTGAAATTTTAAAAATGACCGTCACAACAAATGCAGAGCAAGTGGAGATTTGGTCAGTCACTCTTAAATATCTCAAAACAAAATAAAAGATTTGAATATGGATCCCTCATAGCAAAACACAGACTGGCTCAACAAAAACATGTCTCCATGTCCTCAGGATTGATAGTGGGGAGGGGGCGTTGCTTTGTTTGTCTTTACAACATCAGCCTCTAGTGGACATTAGAGGAACTACAGTTTTGTGTGCATTGGCTTCTTGTTTCAGCTCTGGTGTTGATCACTAGGTAAAAAGTACACAAAAACTGAATAAACTGTGACTAATAGGCTCCATTCTAGTTGAAAGCTGGAACTGAATCAAATGTAACAGAAAATCAAAATCAAAGCACATTTATTCTAAAATCACCTTTCACAAACCATAGGTCATTACAGTGACTTATCAGACACAGAGACATGAAAAGTTGAATCATGAAGTTGAAGTTGAAACATCAGATCAATACAGGATCAGAATATCCCCCCACAACATTCTAACAATCTAACAGAGCCTGAGTATAAAAAAGAAGAAAAGTGTCTGGAAGAAAGAAGCTTAAAAACATCTTCTACACATGATTGTGCTTTACTAATTCAAAATAAAGTATAGCTTATACCATTCCCTGTTATGCAAATTCCCACATGGAAATAAGGCAGAATCAGCCTCCTTTATTGTATTAAATTTCAAAAGGCTTTGCTGTGATACCCAAAATAATTCATTCATTCATGATACATACACACAACCAGAGAATAGTAATGATTGATTGTTATAATTGTTCCGTATGATTTCTAATAAAGGTTTCATGGAAGCTGGAAATACTGTATGAGCAGGTACAACACAGCATGAGTCCTGCTGCTCCGTTGTGTATATAACTTCATGTTTTATTGTGACAATGAATGGTAATCATGTAAGGCCTTGACCTTACCCTGTAAAGTGCCTTAAAGGACAATTCCGGGCAAATTCAACCCTGGGCTGTATTTTCCTAACATTTTAGCTCTAAAAGAAGGAATCTGAAGATTTTCAGTTTCAATTGCTCCTGGCTTTAGGAGTGGATGGACGTTCCACTACTTAGGCTGTTTACATCCCTCAGAACCACAATTTTTTTCCACAGACAGCGTCAGATGGCAACTCAAAGAAGTTTATTTACTTCAAGCAAGCCGACATGTTTATAAAACTAGATCTAATTCAAAGTCTCACATGAGACCAAAGTTGGCACTCGGTGTGTTCAGGTGCAGTCGGAGCTCCCGTTTGTGTCACAGAAATATCAACTCTTGACTTGCTTCAAGTAAAAAAAAAAAAACTTCTTGGCACATGTTCGAGTAGCCATGCTGTCTGTGGAAAAACTTGTGGCTTTGAGGGATGTAAACTGTTTAAGAATTGGAACTTCCATCCGCTCCCATTCATTGCTGCATGTTCAGACCCCGCAAAATGTTAATTAAACTGAAAATCCTTTTTTTAGACCTAAAATGTTAGGAAAATACAGCCCGGAACTGAATTTGCCTGGAATTGTCCTTTAAGATGTATGTTATGATTTAGCACCGTACAAATAAAACTCAGTTGAACTGAATTCATCAAGTAGACATTCACAGGCAAATATGGAATTTAACAGTTGGTTAGATTTCACAGACGTGCATTTATTCCATTTACTCAAAATCTCAGAGGTCTCAAACTTCTGATCAGACACGAAGGAGGAGAACAGAGAAGCTGTCGTTTTTTTTCCCTCCTTACAGATTCATTCACCCCTCCATGGTCTAACTCCCTCTACAGGATCAATTCTCTCTACTCTCAGATGCCACAAACACTAAACTGGTCCATGTGTTAGTCCCATCGTGCCAGCAGTATTCCTAACAAGCCCATGCAGCCGGTCCAGAAGGCTGTGGACTGAGGGGGGGCAGCAGAGCCGGTCAGGAGGTATTCCACCCGAGACCAGGAGCCATTATTGGGCAACGGTGTCACTCCCAGCGTCCGGCACATCACGTTATAGATGTCCACTGATCGGATTGGAGCTGCCCGGAGATTTCGCTTGAAGTCTGGATGAAGTCAAGCAAACAATGATCAGATGTTAAAATATCCTGATGTTATGATTCACTAATAACTTTTCCACAAACATTTCTCCATCACCCCTCACTGGCTCAGTAGAGACAGTGCCAGACAGGAGAGCATGGCTGCTGAGGGAAGCTGTCAAACAAATCTGTTACTTGCTTGACAGATTAAAGATGTCAATAAATGACCCAGAATGCACTTTAAAGAGGACACATTATGGAAATGTCACTTTTTGAAGGCTCTTTAACATATATTTGGGTGTTTGTTTTGCCTTCTGGCCCCAAAATGTGAGAAATGACAATAAAATCTGTAACTTTTAGACTGAAATCCATGTGGTTTTACAAGCTGTTCCCACAGTTGTCTTCCAATGACGTAACTAGTTGTCGAATTTGCATAAACCCACCTCTACCTGGTACCAGTAGAAGGGGCGGGGCAAGCAGTGGTTCATTAGCATTTAAAGGGACAGGCACTGAAAGCAGCCGTTCTGAACAGGACTGCTTAGAGAGGATGAAAAGAGCTGTGATGTTCGATCCTTGGGGGATTTTTACTGAAGCATGTCACAGACATGTCTTTAAGACACCTGGGAACTATTTGAATTTGTGGAAAAAGGGCAGAATATGTCTCCTTTAAAAATATGATGCATGTGTTACCAGGTCCCGTTGCCAAGAAAAAGCCTCTCATGTCCAGGAACTCGTTGTCGTAACCATGCCAGCCGTTCTGCCAACCTGAGGCCGGCCCAGAGCCATTCTGCCAGAACGGGAGATTCGACTTGTTCTGGAATTCACACACAAACACAAACACACAGGAGATCCTGTCTTCACCCACGTGCATGAGATACACGAAGCTAAAACTCCATAAGGATCCATAAATAATGATGAAATAAGTTGCAGCAAAAACAAATGATGATTTTCAGGATTTTCAACCCTCATCTTTGTGTTCACTTCAAGTTTTAGCTGTTCTGTGTCAAACAACCATGAAGAGTCTTGTCTTGGTCAATGTGACAATAGAAGTGACATGTGATGCGTTACCTCGGTGATAAACCAGCCCGGCTCAGCGACCAGCGTCAGGTGGGAGACGAACCTCCCTCCTTTATAATGGAAGCGCTCGGGGATCTGCTGTTTCTTATACACACGCATGTTAGGAACCTGCGACAGTGCATCATACACCTGGAATAGCACACACACACACACACATTGACAACAGCTTTACAAAACCAGTGCTGGTTAATAAGACACCTACATCTTCACATGTCAAAGCTCATCTAGTTCCCTCAAAAAGCTGTCGGCTTCAGGGTATTCAGGTAATCAGGGTATTTCATTAACATTTCTGTTGTCTGTAGCCTTGTTAAAGGGATAGTTCAACATTTTGGCAAATCGGCCCATTGCCATTATCCCTATAGTCATAGCAGGTTTGTTACCTTTAATTGTCGGTGCAAGATGTTTTTAGAATGGTGGAGCAGAACCATGAGCTGCTCAGAGCTACACTACGGAGGCTCATGGGATTTCTTGGTTTCCCCCATCAAGAAATAAATATCTGAGCACAATATAAATATCCCCATGAATAATGTATGATCATTGTTACTGTACAAAGATGCTGGTCCTGGTCTCACCTTCTGGGAGCTGCTGTCTTTGGTCCACAAATTAACCACTGGTCCCCTGTCCATCATCTTGAGGATGTCTGACATGTTGATGAACTTGTTCAGCTCTATCACCTTCTCCATCCACTGGATCTTGGTCATACCGTGGTCTGAAAACAGCACGATGTTCAGCTTGTCCACCAGGTTCTTCTCCTGCAGGGCGAAACAGACCAAACCAGAAACAGATAAAAACACACACAGTGCATGACAGAGGAAGTGGAACTGTAATAACAACATAATAACATACTCACCTTTACTTTCCTGTTGAGCATCTGCAAGGCTCCATCCAGCTGCAGCACAGCTGTTCTGACCTGGTGAGAATCTGGACCAAAGTGATGGCCCTCCACATCCACTTTCTCATAATATATGGCTGCCATGTCTGCTTGGCTTTTGCTGTACACACACACACACACACACCACCATTAGAACAATTTATGAATACCGGTGCTTTCATTACTGCAATTTAATTGTTAAATACATTCCAATATGTTTTGCCCAAGTTGCTGGGCAGTGATTTCTAACCCTAAGAACATTCCTTAAAAAAACAAAAAATATATATAACTAAATATTTTATTTATAGGTACAGATAAACCTCAATACAGGACGACAGTATTTCTTTAATGTCTCTTCCAGAGACAGATTTATTTGGATAAAGCAGCTATTAATCCATCATAATCTTTGTAACCACCATCCCAGACATTGAACTAAGCACAGATACTCCACTGTCCTATTGTTATTACTGACAGAACAGGAACAAACACGCTGATGGGAAATGCCAAAATGACATTTTCATGTTCCTAGTCTAAAAAAAGATCTATGGGGAGGGGTATTTTAAAACTTAAGGGGGGCGCTATAGAGGTATTTTGCCCTGCTCATGGGAATCCCCCCTATCAGATCAAAGAACTTGTCACCCTGGACCTGTTTATCAATTTTCATGATGTTATGAGATGAATAAAGCCATGAAAAAGTCAAACGTATTTTCATGAGCTTCACCGGAATTGACCCCCAAGCAGCAGCTAATTTCATTACATTTCATATAGCGTCTGAACACGATTGGGATTCTCATTGCTCATAGCTTCATAATGTGGCTTAACCAACTAGTTCTTGATATTTTAGAAGTGGAATGAAGTTGATGGGGCTGGTGACAAAATAAAAAGCATACGACAATGATGTGAACCAAAGAATGGTGTTTAGCTCAGTTGGATCAAAGAACTTGTCACCCTGGACCCAATTTTCATATGTTAGAGTTGAATAAAGTCCTGAAAAAGTCAAACGCATGGCGAGGTTTGAGTCCCGTGTCACCACACGGACCCATTGCTCATAGCTTCATCCCCAACTGGTTCTGATATTTTATTTCCTGTCATATCTCTACTGTCCTATCAAATAAAGGCATAAAAAGCCAAAAAATATACTTAAAAAAAAAAAGATGTGAACCAAAAAACTACTGAACATATGAGTTGAGTTGAATGAATTTTTAATTCTAGAAAAGAACAAGGAAGTTGTAGCTTCATCGTGGTGTTTGTGAACCATTCATTGATGTTGTGGTATTTTCTGGCTCAGATGTCCATTTTTATTCTCATGACAGTCACTCTCCCTCTATCTGCTCTACTGCTCAGGACAGGAGGAACAGCTGATGGCTGCAGGTCATGTTGTCTGTGTTGTTACCTCAGGACATTGAGAGCGTTCTCTATCGCGTCTGTGAGGTTCTTCTCTGATGGGCTGCTGACGTATACTTCGCAGAAAGATGGACGGACACCCAGAATCTCTACCTCACAGCCTGAGGACACACACACAGAGACACATGCACAAACATACTGTAGGTATGTAAACTCACTGCAGGTGTTTATAAGAACCAGGCACGCATTTACAACAGGCTACAATTTATTTTTGCAACGAGCAGCACTAGTTAGGCAAAGAACAAGGAGGTCACCATAGGACCACTGCAACAAAACTACTTTTTTCCTCGTCACGTCTTTATTGACATCAGATAATAAATACAAACACAGTTAGTCTGTGTTAGCGTGACACAGGGAGCTGATCAGAGCAGCCAAGCAGATCAGTGTTATGAATGATAGTGGGGGGGGGGTCAATGGCGTGCGCGCCTGCATGCAAGACAGAGAGCGGGAGGAGGGGCAGACTGATAGATGTGAGAGCTGCTGTTAAAAAAACGTTTTTTTTTTTCTGTGCAAGACTATGTTTAACACTCAAATACGCAATCCAACAACTCAAAAGCACTCTGATGGACAAGTTGTCTTACAAGATTACAAGACAACTTGTTGTTTTCGAGGCAAATGCGTAGCCGGAACGACATCCCAAGTATTTGCCTCGTGTCGTGATAAGTAATCGTGTCGTGTCAGTAATCGTATGTTATCATCTCATAACGTGGTGAATGTGCAGGTCACAACTTGTCCACCAGAGTGTTTTGGAGTTCGATTGTGTATTTAGTTTGATGAGGGAAATGAGAACGTCTCTGCCCCGCCGATCTAAAAACAGCTTGCACCGACAATTAAAGGTAATGAACCTACTGCTAAGACTATAGGGACAATGGCAATAGGCCAATTTGTCAAAATGTTGAAATATCCCAGCCTGCTGACTGCAGCTGGAGACAGAACAGGAATCCAGCAGCTGTGGTCTAGAGACGTAGCTACCAGCCATTAAAAAAGAAATCAAGACCTAAACTTAGGATGAAGAGCAGCAGCAGTCAGACCAACATGTGACAGTTGGATGCTCACCAGGCCAGTAGTACATGTAAACCTTCTTTCCCAGCTTCTGCAGGGTGACCCACAACGGCTCGGATCCGTTCCACCAGAGAGGCAGCCGGCTGTCGGCATTTAGCCCGATCAGGAACTCCTTCTTCGAGTCTTCATCCCACATGAAGTTCCCAGTCATCTGGTGGGTTTCACAGTGACGGCCTGGAACAAACCGACACACAGAACATCACAACAACAGTTAGCAATAAGTCTGAGAGAGCAAGCTTAATGACGCACTGTAGTTTTAGGAAGGATATTCAGTTTTATGTTGTTCCAGTTTGTAGACGTTCAGAGCCACAGACTGACACACTACAGATTTTAAACAAAATCATTTGAAAGCAAAACAGAGTCAGCATCAAGCAGGACCGATGTGGCTGGATGTGTGCGTGTGTGTGCATGTGCACGTGCCTGTGTGTGCGTGCGTGTGTGTATCTCTAGCCAGTCATCCTTTCAAAAGAAGCTCCATAAAAAAACACACACATCAGCACATCATGAGGAGGCAGGCTGCAGAGCTCACAGCCCATTGGTCAGGATGGTCTGTTGTTGTAGGGCTTAGAATGATAGGGCACTGACACACACGCACACAGACATACAAACACACACAGCAACCAACTAGTGGAAACAGCCGATAAGTTATGAGATGTTTTCCTCCCTGACATATTTTCAATTCCAGAAAACCAGAACATCCTCATCCGTCTCACTTCTTCACTACAAAGGACCACTTTTTAAAGGTTTGGATTAGATGTTGGACTGTCTGAGTCCATCACCAGGGCCAGACCCAGTCCATCAGGGCCGGCCTAGGTCTATCCAAGCCAGACTCAGTCCATCAAGGCCAGACTCAGTCCATCAAGACCAGACTCAGTCCATCAGGGCCAGCCTCAGTCCATCAAGACCAGACTCATCAAGAATCAGTCCAACAGGCCAGCCTCTATCCGTCCATCTCAGTCCATCAAGACCAGACTCAGTCCATCAGGGCAAGCCTCAGTCCATCAGGACCAGCCTCAGTCCATCAGGCCAGCCTAGGTCTATCCGAACCATACTCAGTCCATCAAGACCAGACTCAGTCCATCAGGGCCAGCCTCAGTCCATCAAGGCCAGACTCAGTCCAACAGGCCAGCCTAGGTCTATCCGAACCATACTCAGTCCATCAAGACCAGACTCAGTCCATCAGGGCCAGCCTCAGTCCATCAGCACCAGACTCAGTCCATCAGGGCCGGCCTAGGTCTATCCAAGCCAGACTCAGTCCATCAAGGCCAGACTCAGTCCATCAGGACCAGCCTCAGTCCATCAGGCCAGCCAAGGTCTATCCGAACCATACTCAGTCCATCAAGACCAGACTCAGTCCATCAGGGCCAGCCTCAGTCCATCAGGACCAGCCTCAGTCCATCAGGCCAGCCTAGGTCTATCCGAACCATACTCAGTCCATCAGGGCCAGCCTCAGTCCATCAGGACCAGCCTCAGTCCATCAGGCCAGCCTAGGTCTATCCGAACCATACTCAGTCCATCAGGGCCAGCATCAGTCCATCAGGACCAGCCTCAGTCCATCAGGCCAGCCTAGGTCTATCCGAACCAGATTCAGTCCATCAGGGCCAGCCTACAGTAGGTCTATCCGAACCAGACTCAGTCCATCAGGGCCAGCCTAGGTCTGCCCAAACCAGACTCAGTCCATCAGGACTAGACTCAGTCCATCAGGGCCAGCCTTCACACTCCCCTGTGAGTCAGCTCCAGCCATGCTGATGACATGGACCTTCTGATAGAACATCCACACAACTGGCTCTGTCATCAACACTAACACTGATGCATGCGTATGATTGAAGTGATACTCAAATAATGTTCCACAGTATATTTTTTCCATCTTTCTTCCAACATTTCCCTGGTGTACATCCTGTATGTTCAATGTCACACTTTCTGTCTGTTTAGGTCTGTCTGTTTGGAGTCAAAAACAAGACCAATGAAAGTTAATGTGCAATGATTTAATTTAACTCTACAGAGAGGGACACAACACAGAACCACACAGCAGTGTAGTAGCTCAGGGTTGAAGCTCCTTCTTATATGGACTCCTAAACCTCTGGTCATCTTATTACAGTCATAAGTCAATAAAGTAGTCAGGGTACAACACATGTTTCTCAGATGTTATCCTACAGGAATTTACACCACAGTTCAAAGACTAAAGTTGTTTTCATTCTGTCATCTTCAAACAGATGGTTTAACATACCAGGGTACAATAGGTTATCACTGATCATTCTAACAGACTTAAACAGAATAAGACCACACATTTTCTACAACATAGACATTCATCGTGTCTTTGTTATAATCAATATAATCTAAAGAGGTGTAATCCACATTCAGTAACAATGAGCTTTCCTACATAAAGAAGTCGGTCTGGGTCTGTGATTGGCAGGAGTCTGGACAAATGCAACAATGCAGGACACCTGGGACAACACCACCCACCCTCTACCACCCTCTCTGACAGGTTTAATTTTGTCTTTGTCGACTCATTACGTCCCACCAGAAGGTGGCGGTGGTGCACCACAAAGCTGCTGCAACATGAGAGACAGAAGAACTGCTTGTTGACGTTAAATGACAGCACAAATTTCACCATGTGACTGTGATGCAGCTGTGGGCGGAGCTTGTACCGGCCTGTGATGTCATCAGGGGTAGGCTAAGCACAAAGCAAATCCCTTATACATCCCTTAATATAAGAGGTTTTTCAAAGAGGAATAATGTGTATTCTGTTTTTTTGGTTGTTGTTGTTGTTTTTTATCCCTGTGTCATTTTATTTATTTGCCTACCAACTTTTTTCATTATTATACACATATACCTAACACTACCATGCCTGTGTAGAATGGCTACCAGTTATGACTGGGGTCACTACAATGACTCTGTAACTTGATTACATTCAGGTAATAAGTAATACACCTGTTTAGTAAGCTTTCGGAAAAGATCATGATTTGAGTCAGAATATGTATATCTAATCATCATTACTATAATATTAACTTTTTCACTACTATGTGAATCAAAGCCCACTCTCCAGATTTCTATTGACCTGACCATTCACCAATTAAATAATGTTTATGATGTTTACTATCAGTTCAGAAGAACGACCTTCAACGCTGCTGATTCTGTACAGTTCACCTTGACTGAACCTCTCTCTCTCTCTCAGTATCTAAGTAATAAAAATGTCCATAGAACTGAATTATATTTGTACGCTGATCATTTATTACATTAAGTTGTAAAACACAAAGGGTACTTTGTGTACTTTGTAATCCCACAGTAGTTTACAACAAGGAACATGAACTTATTGACTTTGATCTGTGTGAACTGAGCCTTGAAGCCTTGTGAAGTTTAATTTGAACAATGTTATCTGAGTTAATGCTACTTCCAGGTAGACCTGGTGGCATATCATATACTGTAATCTGATCAAACTAGACACAGATCTATCAGTCTCAAACACACCTGGCAACTTTGTGCACTGCAAGGCTTAATGACCTCAGTGATGTTTTCATACACAATAGATATTTAATCATGGTCCTGCCACTATGTTCAGTTGCCTTTTAATAATATGTGAATTTAAACATTGCCAAAAGTTTTAAGAGCCCTTTTCAACATCATTTAATAAAATAGCAATTGCAGTTTTAATCCAGTCTTATAGCTGAATAAATCTGTGTTGTTTCTCATAAATTTGTGTAATTTGAAAATGTCAAATGCATGTTTATAAAACTGTTAACTAGATAAGACAATTTGCTCATTTATCAACAAAATAATGAACATTCTCAAGGACAAATACAACCTACACAACAATAACTTACATACACCACATTGCTCTTAAGTGCACAGACACTAATCTTCATGGCATACAACATTAAACAGATGAACAAATCACACATCCTCTTTCATAAACCTCATACATTAGGCTACAAGTTATGCAGATTCACTGGACCTGGATTCACATTGCACTGAATTTCTGTTTAGTTGGTTCAGCAATAAGATGGACTGAGATGCAATAGAAAAAAAGAAGAAACTCCGTAGCGCCTGTTTGAGGGCAGAAGCTGTCTGCTCAGTAAATATGAAGAGTCAGAGGAAATATGTCTGGACAACCTGCTCATTCTCTTATCATGGTCTTCCTAAAATGATGTGCCACAGGAACTCAATAATCTTTAATCAGATTTCAATTTGTCATGTAGCCTAGTTTTTTGACTGATAGGCTACTCAGCCAAGTTGTGCTGCAGTAGAGCATGACGCTCTGAATCACTGACATGAAAAACAAGCAATTAATTTGGCTACTAGCTGCAAAATATTTCAGTCTTCGAAGAAAATTAACGTGCTGTATCTTTTTACAAAGGAATTCTATGTATCATGCTTCATCACACAATCCCCCTTAGTTGCTGGCATTCAATTAACCATAGATGGTGAGGCTAATGCTAACAGTCAGTTTTTTGCCTGCTATGCAATGTCAGCTACAATCATATAGGAAGCCACATTCAAAAGCTAATGGGAAGATTTGTTGCAGGTTAAAGTGATACGCCAACTTTTTTTTTTCCGTGTCTTGCCTCACTCCCAAGTCCATGACCAGCAGATAGACACCATCCTTTTGACTGTGCGTGCAGTAACAAGGGAGATAGACCTATATCGCCCGTAATTAGCTTAGCTCAAACACTGGAAGTGTATGGGTAGTGTTAGCCTGCCTCCTACCCGAGCCGAAGCTGATTTCATTTTAGCTCTAAACTCTATATCACTTTATCGACATTGCAAACATTATAAGGCAGGAAAGTAGCTGTTTAGATCAGCAGTGTGTCGTTAATTTGTCTAAATACCAGCTGTTTACTATTTTGTTCAGATCAATTCGGCGCTACTCAAGCTAGCTGTTTTGACCAACGCACTTCCGATTACTTTCACAAAATAAAACCCCCGTTGCCCTTTACATACATAAGTGCTTTTACTTTGAAATAGGAAGCTAACCTACCCTCAATCACAGAGGTAATTAATTCCTCACTTTCAACAGGTGTGGTCCCTAGATTTTTTAAACATGCCATCGTGGAACCCACACTCAAAAAGCCCAATCTGGATCCATTACAGCCAAAAAATTACAGGCCAATTTCTAAATTGCCCTATATATCCAAACTCCTAGAAAAGGTGGTAGGGGAGCAACTCAATGGGTTTTTGGAGAAACATGAAGTCTTGGACACATTCCAGTCTGGGTTCCGTAGCAAGCATTCCACTGAAACTGCACTCCTCAAAGTTTCTAGTGACGTCTTGATGTCAGCTGACTCTGGTGAGCACACAGTCCTGGTTTTGTTAGACCTCTCATCAGCTTTTGATACAGTTGACCATAATATTTTGATTAATAGACTACGCGACCTAGTTGGGATGTCTGGTCCGGTTTTAAAATGGTTCTCCTCTTATCTTTCTGAGAGAAGTTTTAGTGTCTCTGTAAATAATTTCATGTCTGAAACCACAGGGCTGTCATGTGGGGTACCCCAGGGCTCTGTCCTAGGACCTGTTTTGTTTATTTTATATCTACTTCCCCTTTGACAATTACTCAGACAATTCAAGAATATTTCATACCATCTATATGCTGATGACATCCAATTGTACTGTTCATTCAAAGTGACTGAGTTGCACAAACTGTCCTCCTTAATTAACTGCCTGTCGAGCATCAAGCAGTGGTTAAGTGAAAACTACCTACAGCTGAACTCAGATAAGACAGAGACATTAATCATTGCCCCTGATAACGTTATCCCACAGATCAAGCAGTCCATTGGCACCTTGGGCTCATCTGTCTTACCCAAGATCAGGAACCTAGGTGTTACATTCGATTCAGCAATGTCCTTAGAGCATCATTCAAAACTGCTAACAAAAAACTGCTTCTTCCAACTAAGGAACATCTCCAAGTTAAGACCCCTGGTCTCAAAGACTGAATTGGAATTAATTATCCATGCTTTTATTTCATCTCGTTTAGACTATTGCAATAGTCTTTTTACCTGTTTTAATAAGAAAGAGCTTGACCGCCTACAAGTCATCCAGAACTCTGCTGCTAGGCTTTTAACTCACACTAACAGAAGATCACACATCACTCCTGTTTTAGCTGCACTGCACTGGTTACCTTTACATTTTAGAATACATTTTAAAATTTTAGTTCTTACTTTTAGAGTCTTACACGGTCAAGCCTTACCTCTCTGATCTTATACAGCTTTACACCCCCACCCGCAGTCTGAGGTCCTCTGACCAACGGCTTTTAGATATTCCGCACACGCACTTTAAAACCAGAGGGGACAGATCCTTTGCTGCTGTAGCCCCCAGGTTGTGGAACACATTACCCTCCTCACTACGCTGTCTGGATTCTGTAGATACTTTTAAAAGGAACTTAAAGACTCTCTTGTTTAAACAACCTTTTGGTTAACCTGTGGGTTTTTATTTATTCTTTTCTTGTATATTTTTGTCTTGTTTTTCGTTTTGCTCTGCTTTTTTTTAACACTGTGAAGCACTTTGTGGTTTTTTACCTGTGAAAGGTGCTATACAAATAAAGTTCTTCTTCTTCTTCAATGTAGCTAGCTTGAACCAAAATAAACTGTCTTTGCTTGAACCCTCCGTTTGACCGATCTCGTCCCGTTACCAGGATTTGACCGCTCAAGATGCCTTACCGGAGAGTTTTATCAGCTCTGAGACAAAGATCGGTCCATTAAGAGTTTCTGAAGAGTGTCTCTGATGACTTTAGGTGGAGGCAGGCTACCATTACCCATACACTTCCAGTGTTTGAGCTAAGCTAATTATGGGCGATACGGCTCCATCTCCCTTGTTACTGCACGCACAGTCGAAAGGATGGTGTCTATCTGCTGGTCATGGACTCGGAAGAGAGGCAAGACACACACAAAAAAAATGTTGGTGTATCCCTTTAAGATAGAGAGGCAGTACTGTAGCATTTCACTTTTTATATTCATTTCTACATAGACTCAAAAGACACACATGAATAATCCTCTACAACGACTCTTAAGTCACTTGAGACTTGATTCACATGAATACACAGATGCACAGATACACAGAGCAGCTGCTGAAAGTATTCTAGGAGTAACAATGTATCTTGCACAGTGGTGGCTTAGCTGACTGACATCAACACAGAGACACTCAGTGACCATGACCTAGTCACTGAGTGTCCTGGTTGTGCCTGTGACCATGAGGCCTGCAGGTGAACCTAGTGTCTTGGTTTCTGCTCTGATCCAGACTGTCTGCTGCTCTGAGAGCTGCTGCCACTGTTCTGACATATTCAGTAATGATATGCCTCGTCAGCATTCTGCATGTTCGCTCACAAGGAAGGACAGTGTCGTCCAGCACAATCAGTGTCACCTCAATTCACAGTCTAACAAAGTGAATCCACGCTGCCTCACATTTCTGTCTGTGAGGCAGTAGCTTCAGTTCTCCCTCTGCTCAGCTCTTCTTTTGTGCCTCTCTCTGTCTCTCTATCTCTCACTCTCTCTATCTCTGTCTCTCTTTCACTCCCTCTCTCTGGAGGCACACTGACAGGGTGGGAGTCTTTGGCAATCTCATGATCCACTCTGATTCAGATTTACTTTTGTCCTTATTCAGATCAGCATCACCCACCGAATATTAAACACTGTCAAAGGGATATTTCAACATTTTGGCAAAATGGTCCATTGCCATAATCCCTATAGTCGTAGCAGTAGGTTCGTTACCTTTAATTGTCGGTGCAAGCTATTTATAGAACAGCAAAGCAGAGCGGCGAGCTGCTCAGAGCTACACTATGGAGGCTAATGGGATTTCTTGGTTTCCTTCATCAAACTCATCAAATACATTTCAAATGCATTCACCACGCTATGAGATAATAACAGTACGTTACCAGCCAGAGTTGTTTTAGAAAGAAATTCATTCAAAACTGCTGATGCGCGTTGCCTTCAGGGGCAGTTTTCCATCAAGCAGTCTCTGTATTTTTTTTGTATAATGAATACCACTTTTCTTCATCCAAAAAGACACACCAAAAACCATCCAAATACCTCCATACTGCTTGTCTGTAATGTCCCTTTTGTATTGAGGGTCTATATTTTAAGCTTGTTTGTAGCGGAAGCTCCCAGTGTCTCAGTTCACTGTTTTTCCTGTGTCTGACGGGTGGAATTTCTCATGTCGGGCTTCAATACAAGAGGGACATTACAGACAAGCAGTATGGAGGTATTTGGATGTTTTTTGGTGTGTTATCCCTTTAACGGCACACTCTTCTCAGGCTGAGGACTGGGCCCAGTCTGTTTCCAATGAGTGAGCTAACACACTGGACTCCAGCCTGTGTTATGAGATGACATAGTGACCCCCCCCCCTCGACCACCCTCTGCTCATGCGCTGAATAAGACTTCACTGCACAAAGGCGCAGCTGTGTCAACAACAACTGGCAGCCGTTGTCTGTGTCCACTCGAGTGACACCTTATAAGGGGGGGCTCTCCAGGCCAGGCTGCACCAGGACCGTCTTAGAATCAGCTGAGTCATCCTTTTGGCGTGACTAATCCCGCAACAACTACAGCTATGATGAAGTTTCCACCTCACAGGCCCAGCAAAGAGAGGGAGGGGGGTCTTTGTTTTTATTCCGCAGCGTTGGTCTGAATGATGATACGGGGCCATCAACCGTTAATCTCACTAACCTTGTTCTCGGGCTTCTTACAACAGGAACATTCCAGAATGATGACCACATCTCAGAGCAAGATGAAGTGTCCTTCATGTCATTTCTCCGTTCTGTGCCCAGCTTGTTTAAGCAGTTGTTTTAGCATCTCCAGGTTGCATCTAGTCTGAACAGCCAAAATCCACACCAGATCCGACTGGATCACTTGTTATTATGTAATGTGGACTGTCAGTCAGTACCATCTGATTCTGATCAGATTTGCAAAAAAAAAGACGGCCGTTGGCAAACCAACCGGATGTCATTTTACGGTAAAACGTGTGTCAGGTACACAATACTACATCACCGTGACAACATATTGTCAGGCCTGTATTGTTTTGCCTGGTGCTGGTGGACCACTTGTTTACATAGAGGCTTGTTTATCCTGTTACATGCAGTGTCTGTTGTCTGTCTGACTTCTGCCTGATTTCACCTGAACGCAACATCAAGAATACGTTCAGGGATGCAACCGCACCACTAGATGGGAGGAATTCCTACACACTATACCTTGAGGTGGCAAAAAGCAACTGGCCGACCATGTTGCTGTTTACACAGGAGGGTAATGATCACAGTTACCACTGTGAGTGTTTAACCACACAGACATTCATAGTCTCTGTGACACATTGACAATAAGGGTGATTTCTACTCTTTAACCCTGTCCTCAGTAAGGAAGGAGGGAAACGCACAAACACAGGGAGAGGGCTGGATGATTTGACACAAAACTCCGATCTAAAATATCAGATTATACCAGTCAAAAGTATGATGGTTTTTTAACTCTCCTCTAGCCATATGTGTATTATGATGTCATGTTTTTACACAGAGTCACGTGACCATGTGGGACTCATACTCATTATTTTTTAAATTTTTTTAATAATATTTTTTTTATCCCAAAGCCTGGATGATTTTACTTCAAATAAATATCAGAATGATTTCATTTAGACTTTAGACCTTTATTGTCCCACTAGGGAAATTCTTTTTCACATGACCATATCTTCAGATTGTGCATATCATGAGAATGTAAAAAAAAAAATATTATAAAAATTAAAAAAATAATGAGCTATGAGTCCCACACAAAAAACATGACAACACATTGCCACACGCATTTTTACACTCTGGCCAGGTTATCTTAGCCTTTTGTTATGGGTCGCTATGACGGCCGGTATTAGGCTTCTGCAAAATGAGCCCTTCTGCACCCCAGTGCCCTGTATCTTTGTCCTGAGGGGAGGGGGGCGAGGAGGGTGTTGAGTGGGTGTGTGATGTCCCGATCAAGTGTGAGTTTGGCTTTGTTTTTGATAGATAACATGTTGTAGAAGCAGATGGAACAGTATGATGAGGAGTGTTTAACCACACAGACATTCATAGTCTCTGTGACACATTGACAATAAGGGTGATTTCTACTCTTTAACCCTGTCCTCAGTAAGAGGTGGAGGGGGCAACACAGAGTGCTTTCAGTTTATGGATGGCGGACAGTCTTTGATGGCTTCTTTCCTGGATGTTTCTGGATGTTGATAGATTATTTTGATGCTAGTAACTCTGTTGTCTTATCATGCTGTCATTGGCACATTTGATCAATATCAAAGAACACAAGTTTGTATCTTTTAAGAAAACAAGCTAGATGTTGGCTACATGTAAACTGCATGTCAGACTCAGCCCCCCATGCGGCCCCCCACACACACGCTCACACATGCACAGGCCCTCTGCAATAAACTCAAGTGAGGGATGAGGGAACATGAAATGCACCAGTTGTGTTTCTTCTTCACCATCCCTCTGAGCGTACCATTCAAAACCATGACAAAACTCATTACTCTAAACAAAAAGCTATCGTCCAACTGGAGAAGCCTCCACCAGAAGGAGACAGAAAGGGAGGAATGGGGCTGTGCTGAGCCCTGGCTGTGTGCTGCATGGACTCCTGGCTACACTGCTGACCGGTTGGGCTGGGGACAATTACGTTAAACGCCGAATTGAGCAAATAATCAGAAGATTAACCCAGAATGGAAACAAGGAGGAGTTGCAATTGGGTATAAATTATGTACAGTAATAAGTGCTTCAGCATGATGTATTTAGGAAGTGCAACATAGACATGTCATTCATTCTCACCACAAAATACAGGAAAGCACAAACCACCACCAGAAACATGAGCAGCTATGAACCCTGTCACATCACTGGTTCCTCTGTCATCCCTCACTCACTTTACACTCCTGCTTTATGGCTGCCATAAACAACAGTCTCTATCTCATGTGAGCCCATTAAATATTATCTAGTCCACGTTAAAGGAGAACTATGCAAGTCCACTCGCTTTCCCGCTGTTTGCTCCTCCGTGGCCTCTCTGAGTTACTGCTCGTCTGTAACTCGTCGACATTGAAAATGAGGGAAACCTCAATGTCCCTAGAGGATAAATAAAGGTTATAATAATAATGTCCGTCTTGTATTGAAGCCCTGACATGAGAAATTGTTCCGCCGGTCAGTGCAAGACACAGGAAGAGCAGTGAACTGAGACACTGGGAGCTTCCGCTACAAACAAGTTTTAAATATAGGCTGATTTAATTTTTTTCAGAACAAAACCCTGCAGCCATCATTTTATCAGGCCTATTTTCCGGACAGGAAGTCAAACAAAGAAACACAAGAGAGTCCAGTCTTAACCCTGACCCTTCAAAACAAAACACTGCAATTGACTCCTTCTGAATGGCGGAAATTTCCGCAACCAGGTACTACATTTGTTGCAATGTTGGTTGTCAGCTGTATGACGCCAGGTGAAGACAGAGAGCCTCAGCTGTCACTCGTAGTCAAGTCACAAGTCATGTAGTAAGGCAAGGCAAGGCAATTTATTTGTATAGCCCATTTTTACAACCAGTTTGTCTCAAAGGGCTTCACATGGCATCATAACAACATCCTCTGTCCTTAGACCATCACATCCACTGAGGAAAAACTGAGGAAAATCTGAGAAAGCTCAGGGTGAGCAAGAGAGGAGGATCACCACCCAGGACGGACAGATGGGACAGAGATGTTGTTACAGACAAGTAAACAGTTTATAACAGAGAATGTGAGAAACATGGTAATGTTAACAACAGCTCAAGGAGGAAGCTTCTGGTAGGAAGGGAGGCAGAAAGAGCAGGCCAGCTTAATGGGAGGACTGGATGGTCACATCACAATTACGCCAGAGCTTTTAAATTAAGGTAAAACTGTAGCATAGCCATGGGAGAAATCCTGTTTAGCTCCTCTTTAAAACAGAGCAGGAACATGAATACACAGTGTGGTGGGGGTGATGGTGGATGCCACTGCCAGAGTTTATGATGGCTCAACTTTTTGGAGCAGCCACTGTCTGACTCTGTCACCATGACAGTGACAAAAACTAGACAACAGACGGGCGGGTGGGGTGGGAGGGTCGCGGTTACTGTGTGTGAACTCATTCAGTGAACGATTGACCACAGTTTCACAGTCTATGGACGCGGACACAATGGATGCACACAGCATGTGAGACATGGCAAATCTCTAATTTACATGAAATGAAAAGATGGTTGCACCAGATTTAGCAAAATGCTGCAGTCTTTTTTTTTTCTTTTTCCGGTTATAGCAAGTGTGTTACAAAAAAGTATCATTATTACCATCTGCAGTCCCACATCCAAATACTGACACAACAGACACAGAGCACCAGAGCATCTAAAACACTGGAGAAGAACTGATACATAAATTGGCAATGGGTAAACAGTGCATCACAAAGACAATTAGCACATTGTTTAAGCGACCAAGTCATGTGACAAGTGCAATGTGTAACCAAGGAGACTGGGTGTTCTGTGGACACTGGACAGCATGCTTCACTTATGATGCATATCACTACTATCATATTGCTGCTCGTGAATGTGGAGGTCACGACTTGTACCTGACAGAGTTTTGAGTTGTTGGATCGTGTGTTTAGTTTGATGAGGGAAACGTGAAAATACCATGTGCCTCAGTCCCGTTAGCTGAGCAGCTCACGTCTCTGCCCCGCCGATCTGAAAACAGCTTGCACCGATAATTAAAGGTAATGAACCAACTCTTAAGGGATTATGGCAATAGCAGAACTTGCCAAAATGTTGAAACATCCCTTTAATGTTATTAACACATGATTGATATGGGGCATCGTTTAGCTCAGTTGGTAGAGCAGGCCCCCCATATGCAAAGGCTATAGTCCTCACTGCATCTCTCTCTGCCTCCCATTTCCTGTCTCTCTCTCGACTAATACTATCATCTTATGAGTGACCTTATAAGTGTTTATGCAAGATGAGGAAATATTTGAGGTCTTTTAGAACTTTCCACAACAGTTTCAGTCCCTCTCCTCCCTGCTGGCTCTTTCTCTCTCTTGAACGACAGATATGGAGGGTTCGTTAGAGAGCTGAGCCACACCTGAGCCTGGGGTGCTTCATCCCCCATAACCACTTGCACCATTGGCAGTCCTTCCTCCAGCAGCATGGCGCACTGGCAACAAGTAGCAGCAAGTCCTTGTAATCACCGTTATTAAGTTTGATAGAGAACATGATAAACAGGTCTGAGGAACTCCTTGCTTTAAAGTGTACCACCACCACATCCCATACTGGCTTATCTGAAGAAACTGCATCATGGATGGATATTATGGCAAAGCTCAAGGCTAGGAGATGGGAATATAAGGGCAGGTCCCCGACTACAGACGTCCTCTACCAGAAGGGATGGAGCTGGTTCATTCTCCTCAGGAGGCTCAGGTCCTGCAGCCAGATGCTGCTCATGTTCTATCATTAAACATCATTGTTTTATGCTGCAGTCTGCTAGAGCAGCTGCATGTCGGACCTGGACAATAACTAAATAAACTTGCATTGCCTTGTGTTTGGACTGTGGGAAGTTGGAGAACCCAGAGAGAACCCACACAGACACAGGAAGAACCTCAAGGCTCCAACTCAAAAAGGCAAGGAGTGTGTGAATGTAGACAGACAGCATGTGAGAGGCCTGAAAGAAGATACCTGCAAACAAAAAACTAACAAGTGATGGCTTGCATGACATCTATCAGGAACCAGCAAGACACCGACACTGCAGGTCGCACCGTGTACAGGTAATCAACACCGGCGAGGTGAGTCCTCTGAGGCTGTAGACCCGGTAACATCAGAGATGGGACACCAATTTGATGAAAGCTGCTGCCACCACAGAGACAATACGACTCGACATACAAGTCAGGTTAACAAGTCTCACCTGCATGTGTAAATCACACTTTGGATTTAGCTTACTAAAGAAAAAAGACAAAACCAACAGGGTCTGCAATTAAAAGAGGTGGAGTCTGGTGTCTTTGCTGGTTTCGTAACTCATAATTCTCTACACAAAACATGGAGTACCACAACACAAAAAAGACTAACACACATGGTCCCGCTGCATGTCTTCCACAGGTGGAACACTGTATGTCTATCATGTAAAAAAAGTGCAGGTAATCAAATATAAAAATTGAGCTGAACTTGTGAACTTGAACTTTGTGCTTAAAGTGTTAGTTCACCCAAAATTCAAATTTCACTCATTTCCTACTCACCCTAATGTCGACTAAGGGTTGGGAGAAGTTTCAGACTCATCCGTGCCCTCTTGGAGTTACAGAGAGGGTCAGTGCAAATCAGTGGTCTTTGGTGTGTCTTTTTGGACGAAGAAAAGTGAGACCCGTTTGCAACCGTCATATGGACATGCACTACTGCACGCCCCGAGAAGGCACGGATAAGTCTGAAACTTCTCCCAACCCTTAGTCGACATGAGGGTGAGTAGAAAATGAGTGAAATTTGAATTCTGGGTGAACTATCCCTTTAAAAGAGCCCAAAGCTATAAGAAACACTTTCAAACCTATGTTTTTTCATACAATAGAAAAAGTGAAATTTCAACTCAATGTGATTAATTGTGAAACGTGACAAGGAGTTTGAGACATGTACATACAGTGAATATTGACAGACCAACGGGTCCATTATGTGTCTATAATAAAATAATGAGTTAAAACTCACTTGAAACAGTAAAATAATGTGGGACCACTAGAGACTGTGACAGAGGATGCCAGTGTGATCTGTGTGATGGGGACAGGCAATGCTCACGCTGCCAAGACAATGTGGACACACTTACAGCCCAGACTCACCTCTGAATGAGGTCTGAGATCGCATCCCCAACATGTCTTAAATGCGTCTTAATCCAACAGGCGCATCTCAACGGGCTTTAAGTACAGGCTCCACTACTTCCTGAACTTAAGGCTGCTCTTGTATTTCCTGTCTTACATTATTGGACAAACTAATTAATCCAGGTGTGTCTGAGTAGTCACAACGGTCAGAAACGATTGGAGTGGAGCTGTGCATAGAGCCCATACAGCAGACTATGATGGAGGTCAGCAGTCTTAAAGAACCCCACACAGTCGGATATGGGGGCCTTATGAGACCAATTCCGGTCCTCGAGGGTCACTGCCTTGCATGTTTTAGAAGTTTCCTGCTACAACACACCTGATTCAAATGATCAGCTCGTTATCAAGCTCTGCAGTGGCCTGATAACGAGCTGATCATTTGAATCAGGTGTGTTGTAGGAAAGGCTTTCTGAGAGATTAAAGTGCAAAAGTGCTGGGTCAAAGTGAAATGAGCTAAAGTGCAGGAGTGCATGGGTACCAGGTTGTATTGCACTATGCCTGTACACACAGTTGCACAAGCAGGAGTGTGTAGATATTGCAAGAAATGTAATACGTAATTGTAATTGAGTAAGTAGGCCTACTACTAAAGCTAATTAGAGTGTGACACCATTAGGTTACAAGAGTGAACTTTTTCATGTATAACATAGATATATTCTAATTTTTTTGATTTAGGCTACTGAATTTGGGGTTTTTCATTAAATGTAATCCATTGCAAATTCCTGCCTTGGCGGGACAATAATAATAATAAAGTTTTTATAATCTAATCTAAAAGAAATAAAGACATTACATATTTCAGTCTGTGTCTAATCACACGAGTTTACTATTTAAGCTGAGCTACTGAAAAAAAGAGATCTTTTCCATCATATTCTAGTTTATTGAGATGCTCCTGTATCCTGTATTTACAGCTGACCACTTGTGATTGGATCACCATCACTTTCAGTTAGTGCTGGGTCCGAACAGGACGGGCGGTATGGGCTGCGGGCAGGGTGGCGACAGACAGCCGGACTGACTGACGGAGTCCTTACCTGTCATCAGTGAGTAGTAATTGGGATAGGACAGACTGGGGAAGTCCGGCGTCATGTAGTCCACCTTCACTCCATTCGCCACCAGCTCGCGGAAGCCGGGCAGCGCCTGCAGGTCGTCCATGTAGTCGTAGCGGAATCCGTCGATGAGGAACGCCAGCAGCGGTTTGGCCGCGAGACACCGCTGACCCGCGCCCAGCAGCGCGAGCAGCAGCAGCGCGAGGCAAGGAAGGGAGCGCATGGCTGTCTGTCCCCGGGACATGGTCTCCTGTCGCCTCGTGCTCAGCCCTGTCCCCTCTGAGGGAGATGATCCCTAGGGTGGGGTTAAAGTCTGCCTGGTGGCCTGCTGAGATGAATGGCGCGCACACACGGCGCACTGCACAGAGAGGGAGTGCCCCCCCTCGACATAGAGCGACTGTGTGTGTGTCGGGACATAGAGATAGACAACCTCATCCCCACTTAGGAAGTGACTGAGAGACCCCTGTCTGTAAAACACATTAGTCCATCAAAGGTCCTGCTTACCTCTCCACACCCTATCAATAACTATTGGCTCTTACAGGCTGTTACTTAATTTTTTTTCATTTGATTTTTATGCCAGGATATTTATACTGTTTTCGAATGCAATATTTTATAGATGTTTTATAGGCCTTTGGTATTTGGAGCCCCATGCAACCAATGTTTTATACATTTAAAATGTCATGTTGACATGTAAACATGTCCAAAAACAATGTAAATCTTTGCGGCATTAACAAGAATACATCCATTTTTGGTGACTAAATGTGTCTTGAATTTTCAGTGGGCAATTATTTCACAGTGTTTCAAAATTAATGCAGTAACTATTATTACAGTAGTCTTATACAGTACACTGCAAAAACTAAAAATCTTTCCAAGAATATTTGTCTTGTTTCTTGTAATTTTAAATTAAATTAATTTTCAATTAAAATAAGTAGAACAATCTGCCACCACTATCAGATTTTTCTACTTATTTCAAGTGAAAAATGCTTGAACGAAGTAAAAAGTGTCTCAATCAAGCTGCTTTTTAATGTGATGAGTCTTATGTTAATTATAATGAGACTTGTTTTGACTAGAAATATGCAGTGTATTAGCAGTAGGCTAATAAATACAGTAAAAAAAAATGCAGCACAGCACTATGTTATTGTAAGGAGTATTACAGTACTGTTACGACTACTGTGAATAATAATAATAATATAGTACTTACTAATATTACTGTATGTGATCTACAGTAGCTAAGCATACTGTAGAATACTATAGCAACATACTTGCCATTTGCTGCCAGCAAGTTACAGTCGATTTTACAGTGTACTGAGCTTCGGTTGCCTCTATCATCCAGCATTGTTAGGCCCAATCCCATTTCTCTTGTATAATTAAACGGAGCTAATGGGGTAGAAAATCAACCCCTTGAATTTACCCCTTCAAGAGTCACATAGTCATCACGTAGTCTTCACTGGCTTTACGTAAGCTGATTTTTGCCAGAAATCAAATAGCCTTGTACCATATAACTTAATAAATATAAGATAGAACTTAATGCAGGCTGATCGGTTCATTGTAAAACATTAATTTATTGATGTAAATGTGGTGATTTCCGTGTACAGAACCCAGACGCAGCGGATGTCTGATACCTACACACATGAAACTCTTTTCATTCAAAATAATAATGCTCCAGTCAGAATTGTTAAGTTTCATTAATGAGACTAATATTTAAATGCTAAAAATAATTTAACCAGCCGGTGGTAAACCTCTAAAAACCTGCGGGTATGTTAATTAGTATCTTTTCTCCCAGGACGAGGACGTTAATACCGGCAGACCGGCGCTGAAGACCGGCTGCTGCGTAGGAGCCGCTCCTCCTGGAGCTACTGTAGAATAACTTCTAACCAGCCGTCATTTGGACAAACTAATCGCACATTTGGGACCTAAACCACTTTCTCATGAAAATGTTTTAAAATGACATAATAACAGCGCTGCAGTGAGAAATAAATCAGCTTTTCGTTTTACAGCCACCGCTGCCGGTTGCCGCCAGATGCATTCTGGGAAACTTTTCATACCCCTCCGTTTGGAGTGTGCCTCTGAAAAATCTCCGTTTGGAGGGGTTGCCTCCCCTTTCCCCTACCCCTCCGTCCTATTGTTACACGTTTGAGGCTGTTGGGATTCAGCCTTAGTTCACTAGTTTGGCAAACTCTCCTATTGCCATAATCGCTACAGTCATAGCAGTAGGTTTATTACCTTTAATTATTAGTGCATGTTGTTTAGAGACCAGCGGGGCAGAGACGTGAGCTGCTCAGTGAACACAATGGAGGTGAACGGTACAGGTCCCCTGCCCCTCATCAAACTCACAAACACACAATCCAGCAAACTTTATAACTTTGTTTTGAAGAGTGTTGTATAAATAAAGTTATTTTATGTTACTCTCATAGGTTACTTATTATTTATTGTTACACTGAAAAGTTCTAGCAAAGGGCAGCGTGCACAGTGTGCACTGCTGCAGCATGAAGGGTGGCATTTAGCACAGGAAATGCTGCTTAATATCATTATATCATCACACGTTTGACACTGAAACACACCTCTTGACATCAGTACTTATGCTGAACCTGAGTAGGAGTATAAGGCGTGTGACCTCTAAGTAAAACTTAAAACAAACCTGCTCCACCACTGCTTAGGTTAACATTTTATACAGTAATTATTTACAACCCCCACCATTCAGATATCATATGACATATTGCACAACTAACTATATAACCTACATTACATGTTAGTGTTGAGGAGTTTCTTCTTCTACTGGATGGTAACAGCTGAAACTCTCAGGACTGCTCAAACATTGTCTGGAGGTACGGATGGCTCTTAACTCCCATCATTTTCATGGCTGTTGTTACCACATGACAGATCTATGGTCAGATTTATTGTAACATGTATCATTTGTAATGTGCTGTTAGTCTGTACGTGTGGAAAAACAAAGAAAAACTCCAAGGCACACTCGCTTGAGTTAATAAAAACGACTTTAATTAATCTGGCATTGTCACAATGACATGTTTAAAATGACTACGACGCGTTTCGGCATCAAGCCTTCATCAGGGAGTCAAATAATAATTCAGATACACTAGGGTGCAACTTCACTATTATCAAAAGAAACTGTAATCGTAAAATTGACAGGAACAAAAGACAGAGCCACTGATTATGGCACAGTAAAAGACAACTCAACATTACTGAACAGAGCAAAGGAAAAGGAAAGGAGAAACGTATATCCAAACTATATCTAGAACTATCAGAGGATTTATCTTTGAACAAACTCGAGTGTTCTTGCCGCTTCCTCTTGGTATTCCAAGTTGAAGACGTAGAAGGTAGCGAAAACCGCACCAAGCCCTGAGATGAAGCTGGTGCCGATGTCTTCACAGACGACACGACTTTCAATGCTGATCATCCACCGTCCAGATGCGACATTGTCACCAGAAACTGGTGCAGAAGACAATTATAGGAGACAATATCAAATGTAGGTATCAGGGCACTATCAAGGCATTTTTGATCTGATTAAATTTTGACCAATAACCCCCCCCCCCATTCTCCCTCCCTCCCTTCTCTCTCCAACTCCCCCCTCTCTGATGCACTCCCCCCATTCTCTCCATCCTCTTTTCTCCTTCCCTTCTCTTTCACTCTCCCCCTCTCCTCTTTTCTCCCTCCCTTCCCCTCTCTCCTTTTTTCTTCCTCCATTCTCTCCCTCCCTCTCTCCTCTTTTCTCCCCCCTCTCTTCTTTTTATTTTTATCCCCCGTCCTCTTTTCTCCCTCCCTTCCCCTCTCTCTCCCACTCCCCCCTCTCTGATGCACTCCCCCCATTCTCTCCCTCCCTTCTCTTTCTCCCCCTTTCTCTTTCTTTTTTGTACGTCTTCCTCATCTCTTTTTCTTTCTCTTTTACTTCTTGCTCGTTTTCCTCCGTTTTCCCCACTCTGTTTACGTTTGCGTTCCTCCAAAGATGGCGCCGACGTCCCACAATGCTAAAGCGGCGTGACGTCAGCTTCACATTCTCTATTCGTGCCTTCACTTGAGAAAGAAGTGAAGCAAAACCACCACCTATGATGACACCTCCTGATGTTATATCGGCAAAACTACTGGGGTACTGGTTGACGATGTTTCGGCAGATGTTGAGACATTCATTGCGTGTCGGGTTTGCTTCATATTTTCTAATTTCATCAAGGATTCGAATCATCTGCCGGCAGGAGCAGGCCTCTTGCTGTTGACAATGGCTGACAGTACTTCTTCTGGCATTTTATCCCATGGGACTTCAAAGGTTTCTTGCCATTTCCTGGATACGTCAGCTGACTGGCTTACTCTGCACAAAGTACATGGTATTGATGCTTGAGGAGAGTTTGACAGGGATGAACAGCTGGCCATTGAAGATGAAGAGGAACAAGGCAATGGACTGGAGAGTGAGGACAGACTTAAGTCATCTGGCAAGATTTGGAGATCAAGTGTGACTGTAGTAGTTTCTGAAACACATGAAAACTAAATATATTATATCACAATATTCTCCAAATGCATGTAAATGTATATCATTTACATTTAAGATAGTGAATATACATGACCATTTGATTTGTTTTGAATAAACAGTACAGTAAAAGAAATGGCCTTTGGGAGGACTGTGTAAAGTCTGTGGCCAGCTGACATTGCTACTTATTCTGTGTTAATTCCATTTGTCAGCTGTATGTTAACAATATTGTTTTTAACTAAGTAATGGTAGCTTTAACTGAATGGGAAAAATATGAACACTAAATTGATAATAATTACCCATTCTGAATGCCTCCAGAAGTTTCCTTTGCTGAATAACAGGCAAGAAGTCTCTGATATCATCCTGCTGCACTGCACATTCAGATCTTCTATTGATTCCACACCTGAGATTTCAAGTGCAGTGATAACCTGGTTTTGAGTATCCTCAGAAAGGTTGGGCAAGGCCTTGAGGATGATTGTCTTTATTTCATCACCAATGGACGACATGAATCTAAAATGTGGGGACAGAATGATGAAGAGTTAGCAAAGACATGCCCCAAACTGAGAATTCCGGTAGTGGGTAATAATCAAGCAGCTCTGCTTGACTGACACAGTTGTAGGATTCCTGCATTGATGTTGTGTAGTAAGCATTAGTCTGAGGTTGACGGACAGCCCGATATACCTCAGTGATGAAGTACACTTCTGAATTCTTATGAATGACAGCCTTTTTGATTTTTCCCACTATGAGGCCATCATCATTATGACCCACCACATTGTAGTCTCCCACAATAAATTCTGTTCCCTTTTCTACCACAACAGATGGTGGGAATAGGCTTCTTAGGCACTTAGAAAAGACTGCAGAAGTTGGTGCCTTTCAGCAAGGGTTTCTCTCTTCTCTCTTCTTTCTCTTGCAAAGGTGCTATCACAGAATATTACAAATATCTTAACAAACAAAGGAAAACCTATAGAGCGGGTCTTGAACTATAAGTATCTGGGCTTTACCTTGGATCAGGGCTCTCATTTAAAGCAGATATCAGCGGTCCGGCTGTTTTGGCTAATGCTGCGTTCAAGGCAGGCTTTTTAAACCGTAAGTTACAGCTTCAAGTCACAACTATGATTTTGTAGCATTCCAGGTAACCTGTAGCTCGTGTTTTTACCGTCCTGTTGCCTGTGAAAGTTCACTATAACGGCCACTCGTCTCTTCTTGCAAACTCGGATCGCTGGTATGACTTCACAGAATATTTCAAATATCTTAACAAACAATTCACGGAAAACCTATATAACACTTGTATCCCACAAGGAAAATTTTCTTTACAGAACTAAACACTCCATGTAAGTGATTTCTGACGGAAAATAGGACTATTTAGGACTTGTATTAACAAAAACATTCCGCTGATATCTGCTTTAAAGCCCATTTAAATAAGCTGGTCACAAAAATTAGGGTGAAACTTGGGTTTTTGTTCAGAAATCAGAAACCTGTTTGTAGCAAGTGCTAAGTTGAGTAAAAGGGTATGGGCTAGTAGGCTAAACAGAAGTTGAGGCGGGAGGAGTAGTTTGCTCCGGAGTACAGAAGATGAATCAAAACCAACAACCACAGAGTTGAATGCAGTAAGTGTATTTGTACACAAGTGAATATATTTACAAAATGTACAGGTTGGCCAAAAGTTTAATAATGTTATTGACTAAGTCTAATTCAGGTTATCAATCAGAGATAATTAATCAGGCCATGCACACTCACACACACATAGTAAATCACACAGATATCAAAAACCCCTGGCAGCAGGTGGCTGCCAACCCAAGAGTCCCTTTAAGTCCACCCCGAAGAGGGGGAGAGAGATAGAGGGCGTCAGTGTGAGGTAAGTGCAGGTATAGTCCAAGGAGGGGGGAAGAAAAGGGAATTGGGCTGGTGTGTGTGTATGTGGGGGATGCTTGTATTGAAGCACCAAGTGCAGTTGTGCAGTTGAGGGGTGTCCTGCTGCTCCAGCAGCCACACAGCTCCTGGTTCCTTTCCAGTCTCTAGTATTGAAAAAAACCTGGCCAATTCCGTGATCAAAAAACAGTTAGATTCGACAAATCAACCTTGCATCAGCCTATTCTTGACTACAACGGAGATGTACTTTCTCACAGTCTGAATGTGTCATCTAAAAACAAAACGTCTCCAGTCTCTAGACACTGTTTTTCAAGGTTATTAGGACAACAACCTTGAGAGATTTGTCATCTAAATGTCTCCAGTCTCTAGACACTGTTTTTCATATGGCATTGAGATTTGTCACAGGGTGTAGTCATCTCACCCATCATTGAGTTGTACTCAAAATCAAATCTGCCTCCTCTGAGTGCACGCAGATATGTACATTGGTTGACCTTAATTTATAAGGCTCTTTTAGGCTTGATGCCTTCTTATTTGTGCATGTTATTGCAGAAAACAAGCAGTAGTTATGTTTTGCGTTCCTGTTCAACCCTTGTTTTATCTGCTCCCCGGGTAAGGACCGAAATTGGGAAAAGAGCATTCAGCTCTGCCGCCCCTTCGGCATGGAACACTTTACAGAAAGAGCTGAAACTCTCTAAATTAATTCCACTTGGCGCCTTCTGCTCTATTTCGAAAGACAGGCAGCAGAAATTCACCCAACAGTGCCTGTGTTTCAAATCTTAAATTACAGTATTTGCTTGTTGTATCAATTGTTGTATTTCTGAAATTTTGTATATTTTTCTAATTGTTATTCTTTGTATTTCTGTGTTGACATGTATTGCTGCTGTGCCTCATGCTGCTGACCATTTTTGGCCAGGTCACCCTTGCGAAAGAGATCCTGATCTCAATGGGCTTTTATCTGGTTAAATAAAGGTTAAATTAAAAAAAAAAAAAATCACCAATCAATAAAGGCAGCATTCTCAAAAAGCACCAATTCTGAACAGCATGTCCAGAGAGTTTTGCAGACCCTGGGTTCACCTAACAAGGTTTGTTGTTCATTAGCATCATTAGCAATATATTTAAACTGGTTTATGCGGCGGTTCAGTTCAACATGAGTGAAGTCTTTTTCTTTTAAAACAAGGTGGTTGAGGTACAGTGCTAAATCAGTTGAGACAACACCCTCGAGAAGGTCGTGGCCAAGACAAGGGGGTAATCCAGGTTGACATACATGAAAATGTGTGAGCTCATTGAAGATGGAGTCAAATTTAACAGCACCACAGTCCTTTGCTTCTGCATTATGACTCGCAGCCTCAACATTTCTCTGGTATGACTGTGGTGTGCGGTCAGGGCCCTAAGCCAGAGGATCAGTCAGAAATGCTTCCCGACTAACCTCGCAATATCGGCAAAAATGTGTGCTTTTGCTAAAATTTTCAGTGAAGCCCCCAATGTTGTGTGAACCCATCCAGCAGAGTTACTCCATTCAGCTCAATATCTTTTAAATCGCTCACAAGTGAGCCAAACACTAGATTCTGTCCAAAGTACTTATAGTCTTCTCGACAGAGAAGCACAAGTTGCATCTGATCAATGCTTGATCTGTTGTGGGGCAAAATATTTGCAAGGGTCAGATACACTGCCAAAATCTTATGTTTTTCAATGCACAAACAAGTTTCTCCTACCAGGAAAAGCAACACGGTGTCCTCAAAACGTTTTTACCTGAAATCACGTAAAACCTCTTTTAGGCCACGAAAATAGGCCGTTTCTTTGGGTCCATTCACAACAATGTATGTTGTAAATCTCTGGGCAGGACTATGGGCTGGCGTTGCTAATGGGAGGAGTGCAGAGAGTCTTCTACTGCAATTAAAGTACTTAGGGGCTATTTCTAGATCATACAACCCCACTTAAAAAAAAAATTCTACTATCCCTTTAACACTGAAACATGCCTTATGGCAGGCAACCATCATGCCCATCATTTGTTGTACAGCAACAACTCAAGTCAGGTGTGGCAGGGGGTCCAATACATCACCAACCACAGGTCAAGGAGCCTTGTAGCTCACTTCTTCAGTAGCTTCAAAGTGGAGATTACTCTAGAGAAGAGAAGAAAAAAAAAGTAACACATCTTTGTGTCCCAAAGAACAAGTCAAACAATCAGTTCTTGCAAACTGGTCACATTACATTGATTGATTATTCTAGATCATTCCATATTCAAAGTAAAACCAAAATAAACTGAATACAAGAAAAGTGTTTGTTTTTGTTTTTGAGCTCCTTCTCTAGACCATTCCATGATTACATCGAGCCTGCCATCCGCACTCGACCCACACCAGTTTAATTACAGGTCTACAGAGGATGCCATAGCCACAGCTCTTAACACCACGCTTACACAAATGGAACACGGACCTCAGCTCTGCCTTCAACGCCATGGTTCCACACACACTGGTCACTAAAATTCTTGACTTGGCTCTTTCACAACACATCTGTTACTGAGACTCTCCGACAGGCTGCCCTCAGAGAGTTAGAGTGGGACCCCATCTCTCCTCAGCACTGGCTCCCCCCAGGGCTGTGCTGAGCCTCCTACTATTACTCTGTTGTTTTTACTTTGACTTTTGGCATTAAGGGCTGCTGTAGCACAGGTTGTGGTGAACTCAAGAAAACCAGAAGCAAACACAGGCACATTCGCCTTACGCTAAACCAGTGTGCAGCAACCCGAGAGATGTACTTGTAGCCTTTAACAATAACACACACAGACATCTGATACTGTGTATGCTCTTTACTGACACACACTAGCCAGCAGGTGGAACCACACGCATGGACACAACAGGTGTTCCTACCTTCCTGACCATTGTGACTACTCAGACACACCTGGCTTAATCAGTTTGTCCAATAATGTAAGACAGGAAACAAAGGAGCAGCATTAAGTACAGGAAGTAGTGGAGCTGTGCATAGAGGCCATTAAACCACAAGATGGTGCCCTAATCTCACCTGTGAGGAGGTGAACTTTATTCCACTTCAAGGAATACAAAACAAAACAAAAAAACAAAACACCGTACTAATTAAATTACTAATTGAAAATAGGCATGTTCAAAGTCTGTGATAGGAGGAAATGGAATTTAAACACAAAAAAACAAAGAAAGTGGTACATGCATGTTCATGCTGTTCCAGGCTGTTCTAACTAATGTTATAACCCTAACCCTATGTAACAACACCTTGGCCTTGAATTCAAACACCATGATCAATGCTAATGTGAGTTTTGGAAGTCAGCTCTGATTCATATTTGTTGGAGGTAAATGTGTGTATTGTATGAATATTGAAATCCTTGTATTATATTATTTTATTCAACCTTTATTGGTAAAATCCCATTCAGAATAACATTTTTTGTTACATGAACATAGCTAATGCAAATTTTAAAAAAAAGTTTAATTTGTGAATTTGAATAGCTAGGAAAGGTGGAGCACAAGTGCTGCAAGTGCTCCTGCCGTCATGGAGGTGGTGGAGCTGTGAGGAGCCAGAACAGGAACCTTCAGGTACAATTTACTAAAATGTATACGCTGTGCTTCACTTATAAGGATTAAAGATTGCAACTCATTGCAACTTTGCAACTCGTTATTCACTCATTCTTTTTTGTAGAGCGCTTACTTCATCATTACCATCATCACCAATATAAATGCAATAAACACCCTTAAAACTGCACATGGACTTAATTATGATATATGTTCTTAATGATTTTTGCCTGGTTAAATAAAGGTTAAATAAATTTTGAACTGCACTCTGTAGTTTGGCCTTGGTGCCTCGCACTCTCTCTATGTTTCCACAGACCCATCAGAGCTCCATCTCTCTACCTGCAACCCCCCCCCCTTTCCCCTGCTGTTAAACCGGCCTGCACTCCCATCCCATGAACCAGTCTGCCCTCCCCCTCCCTTGCCTACCAGAAGCTTCCTCCTTCAGCTGTTGTTAACATTTCCATGCTTAAAGTTGCATGACATGATTCCCCTTTTTACGTTTCTATTTTGGAAGAAAATTTGTTTTTATGTGCTATGACGGCCTGAATTTTTACATAAACTCATAATTGGACGTATTTATTTTTGTATCAATGATATGTTTGTATATATCATGGTGTATATTATTCTGAATAGGCGTATGAGTAACTACTGCATTGCTCATGGATGATTGTTTACTGATTGGGGCCGATGCATAGCAGGTGTGAGTCGGCTATGACGTGACTTTTATGGCATCTGTCTCTATAGTAGTACCTCCATTTGATGAAGAGCTTGTAGCTCAAAACGTTATATCTTGAATAAATTCTCTGCACTGGAGCTCCATGGTGTTGCAGACCTTTTTTCTTTTTCAACATTTCCATGCTTCCCACATATTCTCTGTTGTAAACTGTTTTCTTGTCACGTCTGTCCGTCCTGGGTCAGGGATCCTTCATCTGTTCCTCAGCCTGAGGTTTCTCTGATTTCTCCCTGTTAAAAGGGATTTCTATGAGTTTTTCCTGAGTGGATGTGAGGGTCTAAGGACAGAGGATTTTGTTACGATGTCATGTGAAGCCCTTTGAGGCAAACTCTTTGTAAAAACGGGCTATACTAATAAAATTGCCTTGCCTGCCCTTGCCATTGTATGGACATGTTGCAAATAAGAGCCTATGTCCCCCAGAGGCTTTACTTTTGAAAATTTGTCTGTAAAGTGAATTGATCATGGTTGCTTAAAAACCTCTAGACATGCACTATGCTTTAATTTTAGACTTAGACAGATAATGACTGTTGGATTATTGAATTTTTAGGTTTTCTTCGAGAGGCCTGGGAAACATTATGAACAATGGACTCTAGTCTCTCACCACACATGACAAATGACATGTCCATGAACATGAACAGTGGTCTCCTGTGCTTCCAAGCATTTGCATGCATTCATCTTCAGGTGTGTCAGCAATAATCACCAGCTTTTGTGAGATGGCTGTTGTTTGTGTTTGCACTTGTGTGTTTGCCAGGGTTGGGTGACTTCTGCAGGTGGACCAGTGAGTATGAAGATGAACTACAGCCACAACACTCCAATGGTGTTCTATTACTGTCATTTGCCCTTTTCTTCTGAAAGCAATGGAGTACTGCAGTGATTACACTCATGTGTCAGTTAAGATGGTGATTACCACTGACAGGACTGACCATCACACCAAATGACAGACGCATTGTAAAGGAAGCTGTGTGCACTTGAATGATTCATTCTGTGTAAGCAACTAAAACTGGTTTCTTATGTTGAACTCATTCATATATTTGCATTCACGTGCTTTCAAGTGACAGACGCCTGCTTGAATACAAGAGAGAAAGAGAGAGGTGCAGCCCGTACACTCTGTGGAAAGGTAAGAAGAGCTTTTCTTTATATGCTGATGATAATGTTAATTTCTCTGAAGATTTAGACTAATGCCTGTACTGATGATTTGTTAATTATGGGTAGGGTTAAGTGCTTGTTTTCCCTTATTGGTAACACTTTTGACGCCTAACTCTATAACACATTATAACCATAGGTCTAACAATAATCATAACACATTATAAAGCATTTCTAAAAAGCCTTTGAAGTGAAATAAAATGTTGTAGCCTACAGAGGACACACACTCACGTAACACTGCAAGTGGAATTTACTCACAGTGCAGTGTTGCCTCAAATCAAACAGCCTTTTCGCACCAACATATCTTAGGGGGAAAAAAACGCTATTAAAGGAACTGTTGGAAAGGCAGGATGTTTGAAAAAAGAAGAAAAAATTCCGACCGTAGGAGGAAAAAATGGTCTGAATGATGGGATGTTTGATAGAAAATTAAGTGTTGCCATTTAGACAAGTAGAGGCCTATGTTGGACTGGTGGGATGTCGGAATGGTGGTTGCCCCCAGGAGACATGAACCTTGAACTATGATTGGACATTTTCTTTCTATGTCTAGCTATTGGTCAGAGAGTAGAGTTACTAACACAGTTACAGAATTGATCATATGACTTTGTTTCTCTGCCTCCACAGATGCCGACCACAGCCACATGGAAAACGTTGTGCTTAGCACTAGTTTCTGCACTCAGCATCATCAGCTTTGTTCTGTATTTTGAAGCACCAGCCACAGTTTGTCAATATACGTCCACTTGGGCCAGTGAAGACACTTCTGAAAAGCCCATAGTCCTGCTGTGGTTCTGGCCTGTTGGTGTGAGATTTGATCTCAGTGGCTGTTTACCCCACTTCAACATTGACAGCTGCCTCCTGACAGATGATAGATCCTTGTACAGTAAAGCAAAGGGAGTGATTATCTTCCACAGAGATATAGACTGGCATCTAAAAAACCTGCCTCAGGAGCCACGTCCAGCTTTTCAGAAGTGGATCTGGTACCATGTGGAGTCTCCTACCAACACAGTAAGGATTCCTGGTCTGGAGAACCTGTTTAACTTAACGCTGAACTACAGGCGAGATGCTGACATCACGGTGAGGAATGAGCTGGTGATCAGGAAAACGGACGTGAAAGACGGCTTTGTTCTGCCCAAGAAAGACAAACTGGTGTGTTGGATCGTCAGCAACAAGAACAGAGCGACCGGGACAGCAGTGAGAGAGATCTATTACAGCCAACTGTCGAAACACATCCACGTCCACGTCTTTGGTGCTTTTTCAGGGAAGCGCTTAAATTATGAGGTCTACTACTCCACCATTGCTAGCTGTAAATTCTACCTGTCATTTGAGAACTCAATCCACAGAGATTACATCACTGAGAAGGTAAACGGGCCTTTCGTGGCAGGGACGGTCCCTGTAGTTTTAGGTCCACCACGGGAAAACTACGAGCAGCTCATTCCTTCGGATTCCTTCATTCACATCAATGACTTCCCTGATCCCAAGTCTCTGGCAGAGTTCCTGAACCACCTGGATACAGACGATGAAGCGTACATGCGTTACTTTGAGTGGAGGAAGTACTACACAGCCACTCCTCATCTCCTGTCAATCCAAAATGAATTCCTCCAGCCCGTCTGCCTCGCCTGCCATCACATGTCCAAAGACAGGGATTACAGTGTAGTTCATGACCTCTATGGGTGGTACTGGTCGTGAGGAGCAAAAGTGAGATCAGCATTTGTTTGACAGTTTAGGCTTTTGTTTCACTGTTGTTGTTTTCCAGGCATTAAACTATTCCAAACCATGTGCCATGAGTAACCATTTGAATTATTTGATCATTATTTTGGAAATTTTCATGGAAAAATAGGTTAAAGAGTATGTTTTATACTGATTTTATGTTTCTCTTGTTTCCAGTCATCAAATTTCTTATAGTTCATCTAAATTATATCTGGTTGGAATGTAGAGCCTTGTTACTAACATTTCATCCTATAGTATGTTTTACTCCTTATTTATTTTGCCTTTCGAGCTCTTTTTTTATCTAGCCTGCCCTGATCTCTGTTTCTACAGCCCATGGTAGGCCTTGAAACATTCGATGTGCAGTGGTGCTGTGCATTTTTTACATACATAGGTAGTGCGTTTGGTTTGAGTGAAGTGAATAAACCCTTTTCCTTACATTGCGCATATTTACTGTTTGTCTGCAGCCGCTGCTTATTTTCACCTACCCTACTTGCATGATCAGCTCATTCAGATCAAATCATTCAAACAGAAACAATTACGATTACACAAGATCCCAAATATAATTCCACACAAGTGCCAGTCACATCAACCAAATTTCTTATATTTTTCAATACATTGATCTCTTATTTTAGTCCTGGATTCTGTTTTCTCAATCACACATTTCCCTCGGAGCTCATATCTACATTGCCTCTTTTTAAACATGTTCACAATTTTACAAGGTAACAAGTTGTTATACGCTTTGTACATTATCAATACAATTTTGTAGTCCACTAAATCCATGAATTTGAAAGTCCTTAATTCAATAAATAATCAATTTTTTTTTAAAGAATAAAGATAGGTTTAGAAATGTTTGTTACGGTCACTTGTGTGACTGATGGGATTAAATGGACAAATTGGGCATTAGCTGGTACTTTAGTAGCCAACTAGTCTTCCTTTGGCCCACAAGGAACAACACAGAATATACACAAGAACGTCACATCCTCCAATCATCCAAATACTGCAAAATAGAACCACTCTTACTCATGTAGCCTACAGCTTGTATAAAATAGGATTTCAATTCAATTTCTTTTAAATACCTGTTTACTCTCAGTCCAACAGAGGTAGTGAGGTAGATCTGGGTTTTGGCAGCAGATGCCCAGACCACAGAACAATAATCTAGGTGCCACAACACCAAACCCTGCACAATTTGACACATGAGGAGACTCCAACATAGCACTCAGAAGTTTAACAGTCTATTGTTCCACAGTTACATTACTTAACTTTAAATCCAAATTTGGGCTACAAGATAACTTATGTCTTGAACCAATTAAAATGCTTTTGGTTTACAGAACGTATTACCAGAAACACAGTCATGTAGAATTTGCAGTTCCTTATTAGGGACATCATTCAACATTCAATTTAACAACAATTATACCATGGTCTGGGTGAATCCTCGATTCTGATTGGCTGCGAGGTGTCCATTAAAAAGTGATAATGGACACCTATAAAGATGTTCCGGTAAAATTGCCTGATTACGTTCTAAATACCATAACAACTTTTTTCAGCGCATAATGGCACCGGAGTCTGTAAACACACAAGCGGTAAGAAGTGCACTGGCCCTCTGAAAAACTTTGTGTCAGGTAACATTTAAGCCATCACCTCACCTCCCTTTACTGATCAACTGTCAGGCTGTGACAGAGTCACTGGCTGTAGACCAGAGAACAATGACTGTACGCTGCAGTCAACACTCCCCTCCCCAATTTGATCACATGGGGGAGTTAGAAAAAGTCCGCTTTCAGCCGATAATTTGTGAAAGATGTAGATAAATTTTATTAGTAAAAAAATCAACATTAAATTATAAGTGAATGATTTAATGTGTATGTTTTGTTCCACAGTTACATTACTTAACTTTAAATCCAACTTTGGGCCACAAGATAACTTATGTCTTGAACCAATTAAAATGCTTTTGGTTTACAGAACATTAAGGACTAACGTATTACCAGAAACCCAGTCATGTAGAATTTGCAGTTCCTTATTAGGGACATCATTCAACATTCAATTTAACAACAATTATTCTGGGGTTTAACAGGTTTTGAGCAAAACTTTTAAAACCTCAGGATGTATAGCTACTATGTGTTTACAGAGGAAAGCAAACACGTACCTGACACCACCTTCATCTGTCTTCCATTCAACCTGTCTCTTGTGGGCGTTGCCCTGATGATCCATTAGGTCCAGGTGAGACAAGATGGAGACAAAGGTCCTTTTGTTTGTGACCAGTTGGTTTAATTCTTTTATCATGTCCAAAGCTCCCCACTTTTCTCTGTAAGTCTTTCTTCCACTTGCAACCTATTAAGATGGATGGTGATTGAAATTCACAGGGCATTGACTGGTTAGTTTGACTGGGTTAAAGGACTCAGTGACTGTGATTCTAAGATTCTGGCTGATAATGGTTGTACCTTTTATGCGAAATATGACTTTAACTTTTATGCGAAAGATGATTTTGTTTTGTTTTTTGTGTTTCCCTTTGGAGATGTAACCATTTTGCTTTGTGACCTCATCATGTACTGAAAATAATAAAGTTGCTTCGATCTCAAAACCGTCCTACCAGTGATTTCTCTATTGTGTCCCTTTTTAAAGTTGTACAACATTGTAGTTGTACACACCAGCTGCTAAAAACACCTCATTTCATCTAAAACGTCACAGACACCTTTACACAATCGTTATGAAAATCCGTAATTTTACTGTCAAATCTCCAAGTCACCGATGCCTGAGCGCAGTCTGACAGAGGTTGGGCTGATGAGTGAGTGCGACATCAGTCAGATGGCACATAGAGAAGTAGACAAAAAGCCAAACGAGTTTCCCCTGATCTGTGTTGTGTTGTCCTGGTCCAGCCCCTCAGTCTTAACCCCTAACCCTGCATTTACACACTCAGCCTTTAAGCAGCAACAGCATTTCCAGCCCCAGGACAACAGGTACTTGACAATAGCTTCCTTTTCACCTTTTAAATCGATCATAGCCATATTTTAGTGGAGGAACTGACGCTCATTTGGATTACTTTATTTTCCTTTTTATTTAACCAACAGAATTTCTAAACTTCAACCTTGTCTGCAGGATATTCAAATATGGATGCCTCGTAACTTTCTGCTGCTCAACTCAGATAAGACTGAAGTTATTGTACTGGGTCCTAAACATCTTAGAAATAACTAGTCAATGATACTGCTATTTTAAATGACATCTCTTATAACTTCAGCCCTCAAGGTCAGAAATCTTGGTGTTTTTGATCAGAATTTATCATTTGACTCTCTCAAGAAATTTCCAAAATCAGATCCCTTCTATCCCTAAAGGACGCTGAAAAATTAATTCATGCATTTGTGACTTCATTTGTTCAAAACACTGCTGCCCATGTCCTGACTGGGATGAGGAACAGAGACCATATCTCTCCTGTATTGGCTTCTCTGCACTGGCTCCCAGTATCTGCTAGAATAGATTTTAAAGTTCTCCTCTTGAAGCACAAAGCACTAGGCTACATGGTCAGGCACCCTCATATCTCGAGGACCTTATAATTCCTTATCATCCAAATAAGACTACGATCCCAAAATGCATGCTTGTTGGCTGCGCCTAGAGTTTTAAAAAGTAGTCTGGGAGGCGGGGCCTTTTGTCATCGGGCCCCACTTCTCTGGAATCAAATTCCAATTCAAATTTGTGGGGCTGATACTCTATTTTTTTTTAAATCGATTCAAAACATTCCTTTTTAATACAGCTTAAAATTAGGGATCTGAGTGTGGCATCTTTTTTATCTTCATGTTTATGTATATATTTTTAAAATGTATTTGTTTTTAACTTGGCCTAATTAGGGCACCGGCCATCGCCAGGGCACTCGACCCAACAGCTATGAAATAGCTGTAGGGACGAGTGCCCGGCGAAGCCGGGCACTATTGTTATTCTGTGGATTTTTTCCTAGTTATTTTTCCTCTTCCGGACGATTTTCGGTTCGCTACTAGTCCTGCAACTCGAAGAGTTGCAGGACATATTATATATCAAAACGTGCGTCCTGATCGGGATCGAGCTGCTATTACTTTTTTCAGTGGTGCACAAATTTTTCGCGACGTAAGTCGCGAAAAACTGCGAAAAATTTCCCATAGAGAATGCATGGGAGAAGGTCAAAAAACGAACAAATCATCGGATTTTTCATACTGCCAACTGTTGTCTACTGCTCAGGCATACTTTCACCTAGAGACTCCGTTTAAACTTTAAATAGTAGACACAAGTCTTGTGTATTGGTGTATTACTCCATGTTTTGATAGGTTGTATAGTTTTTGAGCAATCGCTGATCAATGACCATGATCATTTTTGGAGAAATTATGAGATTATAATGGGTGTGTATTGCACGGAATGTTCGTGCTAGAGTGCGTGATGTCATCACCTAGAGTGGGGAGAGAGCCCAGAAAAACTCCTGATTCTTTCTCTTTCCACACTCCTCCTGGACACAATTTACACTGTACACACATAATTTTTTCACAGTTTTGTAGACAAACTTGTTGTGTCTCCCACAATGTATTCAAAATCTCAGAGAGACTTACAGAATTTGAATTAGCGGCCTCTGAGTGTGGCCATGTCTGTCTCTCCTCCTCATTGACTCCAATACAAAAATTTTCTGAGAGGAGCAGAATGGACTGATGTTTTAAAACTGCCTGTGTCGCCAAAATATTTACTGTAGAAACACCAAATCGTACCAAAATTTTCAGGAAGGCCTTAGGGCACCGTTGATCCATGTTTTGTTCTGATAGGAGCTACCGTTTTGTCAGAACAAGCCTAATTGCGACACCAGTGCAGAGGCAGAAAATGGCTGTTTTTCTCTACGTTTCTGTCTGCCTCAGCCTGAGGGGCCCCTATCGTCATTGGCAACCAGCTCAAGTTGTCATGGTAACCTCTGATCCTCAGGCCAGGGTCGTTAACTCCATAAACAATCCACCTGGAGCTCGTTAAGATGTGAAGTACACAGACACACAGCTAAATCAGACTGATACAGGATCCAGGTCAGTCACACACACAGACTCTAGAACCAGCTTCATGTCATTACAGTTATAGACACACACAAACACATCAAAACACACAAGTAACTTTCACTCCTCCCCCGGACTCTATCAAAGTGTAACTTCATGTGATTACACACGCAGTCACACAAATACACACACCTTCATGTGATTAAAACGCAGTTAACGTACACACGTGCGCGTTAGCGCACGTCCTGTTCCACACACACTTTCATGCCGGGCTGACAAGTGTCACGGTCTGACTGTCATAGTCACGCAGTCTATACAGTCTATTTTTATTTTTTTTTATTTTTTTTTATCACAACAATAAACTGGCGGCTTGTACACGCATAACTTTTCACAGGTTTGTAGACAACCTTGTTCTGTCTCCCACAGTGTGTTCAAAATATCAGAGACACTTACACAATTTGAATGAATTTTTCAAAAAAAAAAAACAGGTAACTTTGAATGCGCACGTAAGTGCGTACTTTTCTCCCACACACACAAATACACACACCTTCATGTGATTAAAACACAGTTAACGTACACACGTGCGCGTTAGCGCACGTCCTGTTCCACACACACTTTCATGCCGGGCTGACAAGTGTCACGGTCTGACTGTCATAGTCACGCAGTCTATACAGTCTATTTTTATTTATTTATTCATTTTTTATCACAACAATAAACTGGCGGCTTGTACACGCGTAACTTTTCACAGGTTTGTAGACAAACTTGTTCTGTCTCCCACAGTGTGTTCAAAATATCAGAGACACTTACACAATTTGAATGAATTTAAAAAAAAAACAAAACAGGTAACTTTGAATGCGCACGTAAGTGCGCACTTTTTTCCCACACACACAAATACACACACCTTCATGTGATTAAAACACAGTTAACGTACACACGTGCGCATTAGCGCACGTCCTGTTCCACACACACTTTCATGCCGGGCTGACAAGTGTCACAGTCTGACTGTCATAGCCACGCAATTTGACCCATTCTCACACCACACGCCACAGTTGGCATTTCTCACGCTCATATTTCGTGTGATTACAGTTACACACACACATCAAAACACACAGTGTACACATGCGCGCGAATGCGCGCATTCCTCTTATACACACACACTTCATGTGATTACAGACACCCACATAAACAATAAAACACAGTTACAGTACGTGTGCGCGCGTGAGCGCGCATCATCTCCCACACACACAAACACATAACATGTGATTATAGATACACACGCACAAACAACAACACAGTTAACCTTAAAGGGCCAAGGTGGAGTTTCTATTCGGTTATAAAACAGTCTCACGTTAATGTGGATGAATCTACGCTATACCCACACTTGTTAATCGTTCCATTTTCAATCAATATATCGTTTTCTGTCTATCGTTATTTTCTTATTATTAGTGGTGTCGGAAACGCTGGTTGAGCCGACCAGCGTTTCCTTACTTTCAGTTTCACAGACGCGAATGAGAATAACGGCGATTATAGCGGTGTTATGGTCGGAACTATGACGGTAACAGAACCTCTTTGAACCTCTGACTTTAATTATTAATGAATGAAAACATGAGTCAGTCTTGCGCGAGGTGGAAGAATTCTACGGTGCGCACGGAGGTAGTGTGAAAACCCTTCGCTTTTCCAAAACTCCTCGTTGTCCCTTTAACGGTTACACACATAGACATAAAGAGAAGGCTAGACGTCACATCACATATTATGAATTTGGATGAAAACTGATTTCTACATTACATTGTAGAAGGCTTTTGTGGATTTGGGTTTCCAGAGGCTTTAAAGGGATGTATCACCCAAAATTCAAATTTCACTCATCATCTACTCACCCTGTCAATAGACAATAGTTAATAGACACCAACTTTCTTTGTCCAAAAAGACATCCATAGACAACTATTATATGGAGAAATACTGCTACTGCCGCGTAGACCCCCCCCCCCCCCCATGACTCAGAGAAGGAACGGCGCACTCTGAAAATTCTCCCAGCTCTTAGATGACATGAGGCTGATAGATAATGAAATTTGAATTTTGGGTGAACTATCCCTTTAAAATCCCTCCATATCAGTGCTAAGTGGAACTCACACCAACAATGTGTATGCACCCTATGGTATGCACACACATAGGCCACACACACACACACACACACACACACACACACACACACACACACACACACACACACAGTAGTAAATATTAATATTATATATAGGTCAATATTCATTGGAACAGTAGCCTAATGGCAATTTTAGAATTGAAGAACATTAGGGGCTGAGGAGGAATTAATAGGGGCTGTAGTTTATTTTTAAATTTTAATTAATTTTTTTTTTTTTACATTTTATCAAAGCAATTTCCTTCAGACCTTCAAGATCTTTCAGCGTTTGGTCTGAGCTGTAGCTGACAACGTTATGGATATCTACATTGTCTATGTGCTTGTGTGCTGTACCGCGCTGGTGGAAATGCTCTCATTGATGAGAGCGGCAGCCATTAGCTGGTCTGTGTCCCCCCCACTCCCCTGCGGTTGTCGGGCGAACATGGATGACACGTCATCTGATGACTGGCGCGAATTTTTTCGCACTGTTGCCAGGCAAATCTACAGCTACCTCTCGCCTGATTTGACATGGACACAAGAGGACTCCTGATTGGTCGCTACCAGTCGCGTGATGTTCGCAGGCTCGTATAAAAGCCGCTGCGCAGCGGCGCTCTCCCCCCTTTGATCGCATCAGAGGTAAGACCTGTGTTTTGTCTTTTCAGCTTGCTAGCTTCACAGCATTAGCTTTAACATGTCAGTTTTACACAGTAGTGGGATTAAGTTTGACTTTACTCTGTCTTGTGTTGGCTATGATAACCTGAAACATATTAAAATATGTACAGTTGGTCTCTGATGTTATGAATACGGTATTACGGAGTCGGACCCCTCAAACGGCGGGAAAAATGTAGAACAATAGGGACCGTCTTAACTTGAACTAGCTTTATTTATGTCTTGTGTTTTTTCAATCGGTTCAAATCGTCGTTGTATTTGGTTGAGGTAATTGTATATAATTTCTACACAGATACATTATTTTCGTGACTAATAGCTGCCAGACTGCATGAGAAAACAGTGATTTAAGATGGCGGTACACAGGAGTTGCTTGTCTGTTGCTTTGTCTCTGTGTCTGGTTCCTTTGTGACCTAGCTGCGTAAGTTAATATAATGCTTTTGTTAATGAGTCCGGTGTGTTTAAACGCTACGACAAACGGCTATTTACAGTGAAAATGCTCTGGTCAGTGAAGCTACAGCTCGGCTACATGTTTAGAAGTGGGATCTGATCAGCCCATACACCACTGTAGAGGGTTAAAAAAAAATTGATGTCGTCGCGGACGTAGTGTGTGAGACGATCGTCCGTGTCACTGTGTCAGCTGGATGTTGTGTGTGTGTGTGTGTGTGTGTGTGTGTGTGTGTGGCTGTGGCTGTGGCTGTGGCTGCGTTGTTTCACTGCTGTGTTTGGTGCTACAGACACCTGCAGCTGCACCTGCAGTCTCTCACACACACGCGACTAGGACGATGTCACGGACACCGGTAGTTAAAGTTCGTTAAAGTAGTGCTGTGTGACAGCTGATAGTATTTATCAAAGTTAGAGAGGGAGAAAGAGCTTAGTGAGGGAGGGAGGGAGGGAGGGAGGGCTGGTGATTGAGAAAGGCAGATAAGATTTCATTTTTGAGAAAGGCAGATAAGATTTCATTTTTGACCAACATGTTATTGTTATTGACTATGGATAGTGGAATACATTTTACACTGTGGAGCTATGGTACTTTTATAGTGAGATTTTGATATCATGATACCTTATTATACTGCAATAAATAACATGGGCTTGTTATTGTGAGATTTTGATATTGTTGCATCCCTAGTAGAGCATAAGGAGCTGAATAATGATCAGATGATACAGTTAATCTACAGTAAATGCTCTGACATTCAAGTATTTTATTTTTCTTTGCCAGTAGGGCTGTGAAATAGGAATATACTTTTGAAATGGTCTTAAAAACACTTGAATTTAACTTGAAGAACCTGCAGGAACCCTGTAAAATGAACCTGCTTTGTGTGGTATAATACTGTTGATAGAAACATAGTGCACGTTCATAAATCACTACTAGCACATTTGCTGAAGTTAGGTCACACACAGCATGAAACATAAAGATGTCTAAGATGTGTCTCCATCTTGTTGCTTATTGCAGGTTCTCTTTGGTCACGGTCAGAGATTTTGAAAAGCTTTTTGGAGATCGATCATCGTCATCGTCGTTGAGATTCCTGAATCTTCATCGATACACCACACACATCTCTCTCTCTCCTCACTTCATCTCTACTCTATCCTTCCTGTTTACATATTAACACTACATTACATTACATCATACCACACTACATTACAGTACACTACATCACACCACAGTACACAACACTACACCACACTACATCACAGTACACTACAACACATCACATTACACCACACTACACCACACTACATCACAGTACACTACAACACACCACACTACACACATCACATTACACCACACTACAAATTAAGATAAGATTAGATTAGATTTGTAGTAAGTATTTCAGGTTAGGACAGGGTTACATTGGATTTGATTTGTTTTATAGATTTAATTGTTTTTGTAGGGTGTTTGTAGTTTGTTGTTTCCAGCAGGATGCCGAGGAAGGGGAGGCGTGTCCAGGCGGCCAAGCAGCGGTGGAGGAAGCCGGACCTGGAGCTGCTGACGGAGTCCCCCCCAGCTGGTGTGTCCCGAGAGGGGTCCAGGACCACAAGGACCCACCCCCCCTGCTCCCAATCTCCGGCTACTGTCGTATGTTCTCATTACAACTGACACACACACAGTGTGTTGTTCAAAACAAGTTTGTGTCTAAACTGAGACTGTCCTCACTTTCTGAGGTTTAATGTATTTATTATCTGTCCTCAGACCTTTGGAACGTCACTCGCAGGTGCACAGTTCTGGAGACTGGATGACGTGCGTGCCGACTTCCGTGCACGTGAGTATGCAGCTGTTTTATCTTCTAGTAAATAACTAAGTTAATTAATCATCAATTAATATTCTGTTTGTTTAAAGATATTGGCTGTGTTGCTTCATTCATTAATTTTTTCACCTGTATTTGTTTTGTTTATTTCCAAACAGGCGACGGTACTGGTCGCCGTCACAGAGTGCCTCCATGGCCAGTTTCGCCATTCACCGGGCATTTCCACAAACTGGTCATGCCGCCAGAGTCTCCTGACAAGAAGGTAGTATTATTTCTCTGCTTTGTGAAGAAAACAGTTGATGTTGGTGAGGACTGTGGTGCTAAATAAATTCTGTTTGTTGTTGCAGTTCATTCTGATTGTCGGAGACTCCCATCTACGCGCCATTGTAGATGGTGTGGTCCAGATGCCAGAGGAACCCTTTGCCTTTGGCTTCATGTCGACCCCAGGGGCTGCTGCCTCTGCACTGCGGACCGAGGTGCTCAACGCTGTGCTTCCTCGGGTCCCTGACGCCGTGTGTCTTCTGGCGCCCAGCAACAACCTCACTGCCAGCAGGACCATCGACGAAGCTGCCGTGGACTACGCCAAGCTCCTACGCAGCATGCGCAGCCGCTGGCCAAACGTAAGCTTTTCTCCTGTCTTGATTGCTTCTTCATTCTTAATACTACTACTAATAATAATAATAACAATAATAGTGTATTAGCTGGTCTAATTAGATTAAATGAGCTGTAAAATAATAATGCATGTATTGTAACCTGTATGACTTTGTGTTCTCTACAGGTTTTTGTTGTTGACTTCATCCCCCGCCTGAAGTTGGAAGCTTCCTACCAGAACTTCCTTCGCCAGGCATACCGCAGCGTGTCTGCGGACATGGGTACGTGAAGCAGTTCTTAGATTAAATGGAGTTACATTTTTAAAATGTTATATGTTCTCTGGAAGCTGTTAGAATAAAAATACCTCAGTCTGCACTGAGGTGTAGTAATGAATAAAAAGTCACCATTACATGTATGGAGATTATAATGGCTGTTTGTTATTTTTTAGATGTGTCGTACTTCTCAGCTGAGGAGTACTTCCCACTTAACCGGACGCATCTCTGGGCCAGAGACGGTGTAAGTAGAACATCCTTGTGTGAAGCTTCAGCTGCTTTTTGTGGCTAAAACTTCTCTGTAAATGAATTTGGTTGTGTCATTTCTGCAGATCCATCTGAGCGATGACGAGGGGATGGGGATCCTCGTCCGCTTGCTGTGGTCCGCCGCCATGCAGCAGATGCTGTGGTCTGCCACCATGCAGCAGATGGAGACACCACCACCACCAGCACCCCCGGTCTCTCCCAGGCCCCCACCGCCAACGGTCAGGAAGGCTCCTCCCGAGCAGGTTGTGCAGGAAGAGCAACCTGCTCCACAGCCTCCTGACCCCTTCCAGTGGCAGCAAGTGACTCATGGTCGCAAGGTAATTGTTACAGTGTGATGTCTACATGTGAAAATTAGATGTTTTTTTCTCATGTGGTTTACAATTTGATTAATGCAATGTAATACAACTTTTCATTCCAGACGAGCCGTCCTGATGAACCCTCCCAGTCCCAGGGTTCAGCACAGCCCGGGATGGCTCAGCTGCAGGTTTGTTGTTTTTCAAATACTTCAGGATGTTTGAATTGCTTCTTAATGTATACTTTGTGTGTGTGATAAGACACGTTGTCAGTGTGTTTTTCTTTTTGTTTGACAGGCAGAGGAGAGCTTCTTTCCACTGAACCCAGTCTGGTTCAGCAGCGCAGCGCTACATGCTATGGAGGAAGTTTCTCCCTCTGATCTGTCTTGCCCAGTGGACTACCAGCCCTCTCCAAAGCACAAGAGGGTAAGTGATTACATTTTATCTGTTATTTTAGGGGTTTTTTAGAACTGTCATCTGAACCCCCAACAGCCAATAATGCTAATACTTTTCAAAATAAACATTGATACTAATATGTAATAATGGTAGTTGAACAAACTCAAGCTATTCTCAAACGTATTTGTAATTGTAATTCAGCTCTAGCGATTAAAGCTTAATTGATATGTTTTGTTTCATGGTGTAGGCGGCCTCCTCAGCGTCAGCCAGACGACCCAGGGCCACAGCTCGCCGCCACCACCGCTCTCCAGTGAACAATGTATGTTAACTTCCACAAACACCACACGCTTCCAGACTAGTCACAAGATACACATTACTAGCCTGTCCACTCTGTCTGAGATGTTGGTTTTCATGTCAACAGCTGGTTGGATCGCCCCCATCCAGAGTGTCCTGGAGCTCGGAGGAGGAGGCCCCTTCCAGCCCAAAGTCTTTGCCTCAGACGGTATGTGTCAAATTTGTTTTCCAGAAGTAGCTTTCAAAACACTTAACAGTATTAATTGTTTTTAATGAACTCAGCTACTGTCATTGTCAATGGTCATACATATCCAGTGAATGCACTATGTAATAACAAAGGTTCAATCTGTCCTTTTCTGTGTGAAGTCTCCAACAGTGTCCCCGGTGAGACGGCCCTGGACCGGGGAGAGGCAACCCTTGGGCCCCCAACCTCCTGTGGATGATGTATGTTACTTTAATGTGTTTTAATTTTTTGTTTTTTTACATGTCTAGATTATTCACACTGTCTGGAGTGTAATGTGTTTTTGCCATCTGTCAACAGCTGGTTGGATCACCCCCAACCAGACTTCCCATGAGTTGGGGCGATGCAGCAACCCCCTGCTGTTCACCAGCTGCAAAGGTGAATTTCACTCCACCTGAATAAAGTGCAGTGTTTCATTACAGTCTGCAGTTTCACTGAATGTGTTGTAATGTGTTCTCAGATGGCCAAGCTTCAGACACCTTCACCAAGAGCACCATCCTGGACCATCACAGATGCAGGCTGTGACCCTCCCTCCCCACCTAAGGTATTTTCTTTCCTCTGCAATCCACACACACAATGTTTACAGCGCAATGAGCTATATCTAAATGATACTATGGTCCTTGTTAAATCTCTGAAACCATTATCTTCTTCTGCATTTCACAAATGCCATAGGCTACTTAAAATTGATTTAATACATGTTTTCATATCAGCGTAGTCCAATATGTTGCCTTATGTGTGTTATCTTTTGTTGTAGACACCTAAAACATGGACTCCATCATCAGCTGCTTGGCCCTGGTTCATCTCTGATGCACCCTCCACCTCTCATACCCCAGCTTATGAAGTAAGTTTCTCTATTCCCCAGGCAACACAGTGTGGACATTACATTTGGGTACATCAGGGGTTAAATAAAGTGTCTTTGTGTGTGTGTGTGGTTTACTTCAACTCAAAAGCACAATAAACAATGAAAGATATGTTTTATCAATGGTCAGTTGAAGAGAGTGTGCAAAACAGTTATTTAAATGTAAATGTGAAACAATAATAAAGCAAAAATATTGTGATTGATAAAAATTGTAACATTATTAAAATGTTTTTTATGATCACATTTTATTATTAATAATTAAGTAATCAAACAAAGATTTTATGAACATTGTTATTTTGGCAAGTATTTCAGCTGACCTTGTGTGTTTAAGATAAGTATGCAGAGTGGGTGTAAATATTGTTTAACATGCATATGCATATTATGTCTGGTTACATCTTAGAGAAAGCCTTTACTGTTTTTGAGTTAGTTGAAATCACATAAATTATAATGCTAGCACTACTGCTGGTGATGTTAAAAAAATGAGCTAATATTCAGTGGATTTTGACATAATCTCAGGAATTATTGAAAAATTAAATAAGTACAAGTAATGGATCAAAGATAAATCTATATCAGTAGCTAGTTGTAAGAGTAGCTAGTTGAGTTAACCTTTACCAAATCATTTATAATATGTCTTTTATGGAAGAAAATCAACTCAAAACAGTTCAACAGCAACGTCTGCAGGTAGAGGAGACCGAGCAGTCTGTGTGAAGAGCAGGGAGCAGGAAAGGGGGGGTCTAGAGGAGGACGGGGGGGGGGGGGGGTTCTGTCCTCTCCTCTGGGGGCAGGATCTCTACCAGTCAGCAACCAGAACACAATATTAACAGTATGCACACAATATAACAAACATTAATCAGGTCGGTCCAGTGACAGTTCTCCAATCCCCCCTGGTTACTTTTGCTATGTACACAAAACTTTTACTCCCAGCCTTGCAGCTCAGGCTGCTCATAGCTCAAGAAATACAGTTTTCAGTGATATTGAGATTGTAAAGGAAATATCAGCAGATTTCTGGATCAAGGAGATCCTGCCGCCAGAGGACAGAAGCCCTTCGCCCCCCCCCCTTCCTGCTCCCTGCTCTTCACACAGACTGCTCTGTCTCCCCCGCCTGCAGATGTCGCCGTTGAACCGTTTGAAGTGGATTTTCTTCCATAAAAGAAATATATTATAAATGATTTGGTTATGGTTTTTTTCAACCAGCTATTCTTTATTAAAAAATATGTTGATCTTCCCCTGGCTTCTTAAAAATAGAAGAGAACCAATTTCTTTTTGTTGTTGTTAACACTGTCAACATCCTGAAGTGTCAATGTGGTGAAGGTAGGTCTTTCAGGGGTTTGCCAACTTTGATCAAGAGGACTTGAATGGACATGTCACACAGAAAACTGATTCAAACCAATGTCAGGATTTTTTCATTTTAATGATACAACACATATGTAATTTCGCATTGATTAATCGGTTATAGTCAAGTATGCAGTGTCAATTATATTGGTGGCACTACTACTACTACTAATAATAATAATTGTGTGGTAATCATGTAATCATGTTTAAATGATACAGACGTGTGTTTAAGCAAACTGATGTCAAATATGTTAAATATACATTTTAAAGTGATAGTTGAGCCTTTTTGAAGTGGGGTCGGATGAGGTATAAATAGCCATCATCAAGTATATCTGGCCTCTGACTGAGAAGCACTGGTGCATCAGGCTGCACCAAGACACAGGCAGTAACTGTTGTGAATGAGGGACAATTAAACAGCATGTTTGTCACTACATACAATAAGCCTCAAAACATACACCAGTAAGAGGATCGTATAAAGTAAAGCAGCTGGTTGGATTTTTGGTATTTAAAACTTAGCCAACTCACCTGCAACTCACTCAGTACTCAACAATGAATGATAGAGCTCATTGTGGAGCCTGCCTGTGTCTAGAAGTACTGAGTGAGTTACAGGTGAGGTGTTACGTTTTAGATTTTTTTTTTTTTTTTTTTTTTTAAACAAACCTTTTTTCTGATGCATTGCAATTTTTTTACAGACTGTACTCTTGAACAGGTGCATTATTTTGAGACAGGACTTCTCATAGGTGGTGGAAAATATGCTGATTGATTGTCCGTCATTCATACTGCAGTACTACCTGTATCACAGTGCAGCGCGATACAGCTGTGTTTCTCAGCAGATATTATACTTTATGGGCATTTGCACCTCATACAACCCCACTTAGAAGAAAGCTGAACTTCCACCTAAAATATTTATACTTGTAGCACTATAATAATAATAATAACAATAATAATAATAATAATAATATGAAACAGAGTAATGCTAATGGTAACAATCCTTTTATAATATAATTTCAGGTTCCGGCCAGGACAGAGCAGCAACGTGTTGAAACTGTGAGGGCCAGTCATAGTCAGAGAGACAAGAGATACAAAAGATTCTCCAGAAATAAACAGTGCACCTGCATGTCTCTGACATTCCTGGCGTACCAGAATGAGGGCAGTCAGTTCAACAGGACTGCCCTCGACAAAGTGATGGCACAGGGAGACTCACTCTATGTTGGAATTAAAGAGCAGCTAATTCTGGACAAAACATTCGAAGGAGACCACCTGACATTAGAGGAAATGCCAAAACAGGTGCTGACAGACACAAAAATGTACAATGTCAACATGTCTTTTGCCAGACTAGGCCACCTTAAAGACCAACCACCCACCCCAGGAGGAACTGAGCAGTTAGGGCCATCCCTTGCCACACAGCTAGAGTGTCTGTCAGCAGAAGTCAGCCAGGCTTTAATCATGATAACTCCCGAGTGCATTGCAGTTTTCCGTGACAGATCGGGGAGGTATGGAGTCTTTGATTCACACACGAGAGATGCAGCAGGCTTACCACACCGCTATGGAACTGCTATCATGATGACCTTCTCTGACCTCAGTGACCTGGTTGACCACCTGCACAAAGTGTTTAAAAACCGTGGACCTCGTGCCAGCTACGAGTTTGTGCCCATTTCATTCGACGCTGTCAATTCCAGTGAACAGCCTGAACAATTACCTGCCCCAGCCAATGACACCCAACCTGAAACTGGCCCCTGCCCAACACAAGCACAGGTTCCAGCAGCTCACATGAGTACTTCCACAGCAATCCCACAAGTTCCACAAACAGCAAATGTCTCCAAGTGGCGTAAAGACCAGCGGCGAAAAGCCAGGCAGAAAGCAAGTGACGGCAAAGACAAACATGCATCTTTGTCTCATGAGGTGAAGAGGAAAAGAAGCACGGAATCTGAAAAAAACAAGTATGCCAGCTGTCCAGAATTTAGAATGAAAAAAATTCAGGCTGCAAAAACGAAATATGCACAAGACAGTCATCATCAAACACGGCTATCATCATTCAAGTGTTATTATGTAGATCCCCAAGTGCAAAGCAAAAAGAAGGAAAAACTCAACCAAAAATACGCAACAGATCCTGCTTTCCGGAGCAAACAGAAAAAATACATAACTGAGAGGTACAAGGCAGATCCCACTTTCCAGAGGAAACAGAAAAACTACAGATCCCATCGATACAACATGAATGTTGAAGTCAGAAAAAAATTGAAAAAGTACATGACAACCAAGTACGCATCCAACCAGAGCTACAGGCAAAAGAAAAAGGAAAATCTGAACACCAGATACCGTAATGAGCCACAGTTTAGACTACGCTGCATACAACGGGTTAGCCAGCATAGAATAACCCAACTGGCCACAAATGCTGCCTTTTGCATTCATCACAAGATACAAAAAGCACTTAGAATTAGAAAAAAATATAGACACATTGTTAGCCAGGGACCTCCCCAGCCCCTGATGGATCCTGTGATGGCAGCAGCCATAGCATCTTTCCGCGAAACCATTAGACACGGCCCCACATATGTCTGTACAGTCTGTAACAGAACATTGTTCCCAAATCAGGTCAAGCCATGCAAGAGAGGCAAATACAGCAAACACAGGAAAATGGCAGCTACATGCTTGACCGGAAACTATGTTCATTTCTGTGACAATGACTGCTCTTCCCCCTGCTCTGTTCCACAAGAGAGACTTCAGGAGTGGATTTGCCACAGCTGTGACAACCACCTGAGCAGAGGCAGAATGCCACCCATTGCAGTAGCAAACAATCTAGAGTTAGCCCCCATCCCCCCAGAATTGGCTATACTTAATGTGCTTGAAAGGCAGCTCATTGCTAAAATCCTGCCTTTTGCTAAAATAGTTGCTCTGCCAAAAGGACAACAGAGAGCTGTACACGGCGCTGTTGTGTGTGTTCCATCAGAGATGGAGACAGTCGTAAACAGTCTCCCAAGGCCCAACACTGAAGCACAGCTACTGCAAGTAAAACTAAAAAGACGCATCAAATACAAAGGCCACCAGCACTTCTACACCGTCAACATGAAGGATGTGCTAGCTGGCCTGGCTAAACTCAAACAGCTACATTCTGAGTATAAAGATGTGTCTATTGATGACAGTGCCACTTACGAGAGTCTACAAGATGATGAGTCAGCCGACGAAGAAGACTCACACCACAACACCGCAGCTGCTGCGCAGCCAGAGCAGCACAGCACCCCAGAGCAGCACAGTGACCCAGAGGAAAATATAGAGACTGACATAGAATTAGAAGAGGTGTTCAACAGCCAAAATGAGCCAGACCAGTCCAATGCAGCAGCCCAGACTGAAATAGACCTAGAAGAGGTGTTCAACAGCCAAAATGAGCCAGACCAGTCTAATGCAGCAGCACAGACAGAGCAGAGTGACAAAGAACAAGAGGAACTGAGACCAGGTCTGGCTCTGGACACCTGCATGCAGCCCCCGGACATTGCACAGGAAATCCTTTCGTATGGTGATGGAATTTTCAGCATTGCACCCGCCCAAGGCAACAAACCAGTAGGTTTCTTCTCCATACCAAAATTAGAAGCCATGGCTTTTCCTGTGCAGTTTCCAACGGGACAGAACACTTTAGATGAAGCCAGAACCATCAAACTGTCCCCCAGCATGTACTTTAATGCTAGGCTATTTGCTGCAGATACACGGTTTGCCAGTGACCAAAGCTACCTTTTCTTTGCGCAGTTTGTCACAGAGACACACTTGGCCACAAACAGTATGTCTATTCAAATGCGCAAAGGAAAATCCAGAAGCAAAGACGGCCGCAGAGTTACCAACGCGATGCTGCAAGACAAAGAAGAGCTAGAGAGACTTATCATGGACAAGGATGCGACACGATTCATGCAACCCCTCAGAGGCACTCCAGCTTATTGGGAGAGAACACTGAGAGATGTCCACGCAATGGTCAGGCAGATTGGCAAACCGACGTTCTTCCTGACGTTTTCTGCTGCTGAGATGAGATGGCCTGAAGTCGTGCAGGTCATCAAAGCTCAGCAGGGTGAACTAGGGGACTTTTCAGAGCTTGATTGGAACACCAAATGTGACATTCTGCGCAGCAACCCCATCACAGTTATGCGCATGTTTGAAAAGAGAGTAGACGCTCTGATGACCAGCCTCATCCTCTCACCAGCAAAGCCCATTGGTGAAGTAGAGGATTACTTCTACCGTGTGGAGTTTCAAGCCAGAGGAAGCCCACACATTCACATGCTGGTCTGGATCAAAGATGCACCCAAATTTGAAGAAGATCATGACAGCAGCGTCACCAGTTTCATCGACAAGTACATATCGTGCAAGATGCCTGACCCTAAGAGAGACCCAGAGCTTAACAAAATTGTATCCGACGTTCAGGTGCACAGCAGGAAACATTCAAAATCATGCAAAAAAGGTAATGTCTCCTGCAGATTTGGCTTCCCTAAACTGCCCATGCAAGAAACAATGATCACTAGGCCACCCAGAGTAGACAGCAACTCAGATGAAAACCCAGATCCAGCTGAACAATTGAAGGCGCAGAAGAGAGAGCTATCAAAGATGCAAAGGGAAGCCAAGTCAAAGCTTAAGCCACTAAGAGAGTTGCTCATGCAACCAGACACGTCATTCAGCAGCTTCTCTGACATGCTCCGCCAATGCAACATGACAGAACAAGAGTACCTGCGCAACGTCTTCCATCTGACAAGCAGCTATGTCGTGATGCTGAAGCGTGACCCAAACGATTGTTGGGTCAACAACTACAATCCAGACCTGCTACGTGCCTGGGGGGCCAATATGGATATTCAATATGTGGTGGACGATTTCAGCTGTATCATGTACATGATGTCATATGTTTCCAAGCCAGAGCACGAGATGACCGAATTCCTCAACTCGGTCATCAAAAATGTCAAAAAATCCAAGGTCAATGAGCGCGACGAGATGAAGCAGATCATGCAGGCATACGCAAAGCACAGAGAGGTCAGTGCTCAAGAAGCTGCAGCTCGCACTTGCAGCTTACCCTTGAAGAAGTGCTCTCGTTCTGTTGTGTTCCTTCAGACTGATGAGGACGGTCTGAAAATGAGTCATCCCATCAACAGACTCCAAAACATGGAACCAGGTTCGGAGGAGGTGTGGATGTCAGGAGTGCCTGAAAAGTACTTGGACCGACCTGTCGGACGACCGTTCGAAGGTATGTGTCTGGCTGAGTTTGCATCAGAGTACAGGGTAGTGTATGGCCAGCAAACTGAAAGCAAAAGTGCCATTCGTCTCCAAAATGAGAAAGGGTTCATTCAGAAGAGAACTGTAGGCAAACCAAGCATCATCAGATTTGCTCGCTTCTCAGAAAAGAAAACACCAGAGAAGTTCTACAGGCGCCTGCTGAAGCTTTATCTCCCGCACAGATCTGATGATGAGCTGACTGATGCACAATACACCACTTACGAAGAGTTTTACAAGTGCGCCAAAAGGGGTGATATGGACATCAGACGTATCGTAGACGCCAACAAGAAACGATACGAAGGAGGAGGCAAAAAACTCGACGCGGCATTCCAACAGTTACAGCAGTGTGGTCCAGTTCTCAATGCTTGGAACACCTTTGCACCTGAGATAGAGCTGGACCGCTTGGAGTGTCTCGCCGAGCGTGAACCCTTGGAGACAGAGCATGAAGAAAACGAAGACATCCCCGACTATGAAGTCAACAACGATAGCCGGGGCTTCATGCCCATAATAGACGCACCAGAGTTGAGTCCAGACTACATGAGAAAGCTGTATCAGAGTCTGAACGAGACACAGGCATCGATATTCTACAGCGTGCGTCAGTGGTGCTTTAAACGTGTCTGGGGCCATGACCCAGACCCGTTTTATTACTTCATGACGGGAGGAGCAGGCTGTGGCAAATCCCATGTCATCAAGTGCATTCATCAGGAGGCAACAAGGATTCTGCGTGAGCTCCCCAGATTCCGGGACAAGGCCGACATGTCCCAGCCTGCAGTGCTGCTGACGGCATTCACTGGCACAGCAGCCTTCAACATCTCAGGCAAAACGTTGCACTCCATCCTGAAGCTCCCAAGGTCCTTGAAGCCACCATATCAGGGCCTTGGAAATGCACTAGACGACGTCAGAGCGGCACTGTCCAATGCAGAGATTCTCATCATCGACGAGATTTCGATGGTTTCCAAAGAGCTGTTTGCCTACGTCCACTGGCGATTTCAGCAGATCAAAGGAAACAGGAAACCATTTGGAGGAATGTCTGTCCTTGCTGTAGGCGACTTTTACCAACTGCCGCCCCTTGGCAAAGCCAAGCCACTGTGTGTGTACGAGGAGAATGAGTTTGATCTCTGGAAGGATTACTTCACAATGGTCAACCTGACAGAGATCATGAGACAGAAAGACGATCGAGCTTTTGCTGAACTCCTGAACCGCCTTCGAGTGAAGCTAAAGGGAGATCGTCTGAGCGACGAAGACCGGCAGTTGCTCACACAGGCAGTGGCTGTTGGCAAGGATTGTCCAGCAGATGGGCTACACATCTACGCCACAAACAAAGAAGTCGACAATCACAATGTTGGTATTGTAGCCAAATTCCACGAGAATGTTGTTGAGATTGCAGCCCAAGACTACAGAAAAGACCCGAGAACAGGCTGCATGATGATCTTGCTCGACAACTTCAAAGGAAGCAAAAGAGACTTGCCTGACAACATAATGGCTGCTCAAGGAGTTCGCGTTATGTTGACCAGGAATCTCGACGTGGAGGATGGGATGGTTAATGGTACATTTGGAACAATCGAACACATTGTGATGAGTACACAAGGCCCAGAAGCTGTGAAGCTGATTGGGCTGCGGCTGGACAATCCTACAGCAGGACAGAGGTTCCGTAAAAAGATCCTGGGTCCCTCAGACGACTTGGTGTACATCAAGAGATCTGAGGAGGGCACGAGCAAGAAGGGAGTCACACGACGCCAGTTTCCAATGAAGTTGGCCTTTGCATGTACTGCCCACAAAGTGCAAGGCATGACCATGACGTCAGCAGTCGTGTCCCTCAAACGTGTTTTCGAACCAGGAATGGCTTATGTTGCTCTGAGCCGAACAACTTCCCTTCAAGGTCTCACCATTACAGACTTTGATGAGAAAAAGATATATGCTGACCCCGAAATCAAGACAGCTCTGGAAAGTATGAATCATGCATCTTTCCAGAGTGCTAGACCCCTGTTGACTCTTTTTAAATCAATGGACCAAACTCTAAAGACTTTGACAATCATCCACCACAACACACAAGGACTCCCATCTCACATGGTGGACCTGAAAGCACATCATGAACTCAGACTTGCAGATGTGTTGTGCCTCACAGAGACACATCTGTCAGGGTCCTCTGTGTCCCCAGTTTTCCAGCTGGAGGGATACGACATGTTCACACGCAGCAGACACGTGTCTTACAACACCTGTGTGGACATGGCAAAAAAAGATGGAGGTGGAGTTGCAGTGTACTGCAAAAGTGATGTTCAAGCAGAGCCTCGCAGATACATGCAAGATGTCACTGATTTAGAGTTTGTTGTGGTGAAAATCGAGGCTCCAGTCAAAGTGCTATTGGCGACTGTTTACAAACCGCCAAATTTCAGTTTGGCAAAATTTCTGCCAAACATGAAAAGCCTCTTGGACTCATTGGAAATTCTTAATCACGAGCCCATTGTTGTCTGTGGGGACTTTAATGAGGATCTCTTGTCAAAAGGAAAGAAAAGCATCAGAGATTTGTTCCAGTCCAGAGGTTACACTCAGTTGATCACAGACTCCACAACTGAGAAGAACACCCTGATTGATCACATTTACATTTCACATCCTGATAAATGTCTTCAGTCAGGTGTTCTAGAAACATATTACAGTTATCACAGTCCAGTTTATTGCACTTTGACTGAGTAATAGCCTCTCCAGCCAACACATTCTGCCAAAAAAGTGCTAATTATGTCTTGAATGAAATGTTAAATTATGACATTTTTTTTCACATAATGCTTTTATTCATACTATTTATCTATTTATACTATTTATTTATCAATCACAAATCATGCTGTGATTGTATATTGAATGTATTTTAACTTTATTTATTTCATGTTATTTATTAATCTATTTATCAATCACATATCATCATAATGTGATTAACTTTATTTATTGTTATTTATTCCAGCCAAGTGCTGGCTTTTTATCTCATTACATCTACTGGCTCTGGGTACAAAAAAAAAGGCTGTCTCTGGGTTCAAATAATGCTGTTGTCATTCTGGGTGCATTTTGTCTCTCTGAAAAAAGTAATCTCTGGGTGCATGTTCTATTTATACTATTTAAATACGAATGTATTTATACTATTTATTTATTTGTCAATCACAAATCATGCTGTGATTGTACATTGAATGTATTTTAACTTTATTTATTTCATGTTATTTATTAATCTATTTATCAATCACATATCATAATGTGATTAACTTTATTTATTGTTATTTATTCCAGCCAAGTGCTGGCTTTTTATCTCATTACATCTACTGGCTCTGGGTGCAAATAATGCTGTTGTCATTCTGGGTGCATTTTGTCTCTCTGAAAAAAGTAATCTCTGGGTGCATCTTCTATTTATACTATTTATACTAATGTATTTATTCTATTTATTTATTTGTCAATCACAAATCATGCTGTGATTGTACATTGAATGTATTTCAACTTTATTTATTCCATGTTATTTATTAATCTATTTATCAATCACATATCATAATGTGATTAACTTTATTTATTGTTATTTATTCCAGCCAAGTGCTGGCTTTTTATCTCATTACATTTACTGGCTCTGGGTACAAAAAACAAATGGCTGTCTCTGGGTGCAAATAATGTTGTTGTCATTCTGGGTGCATTTTGTCTCTCTGAAAAAAGTAATCTCTGGGTGCATGTTCTATTTATACTATTTATACTAATGTATTTATTCTATTTATTTATTCGTCAATCACAAATCATGCTGTGATTGTACATTGAATGTATTTTAACTTTATTTATTTCATGTTATTTATTAATCTATTTATCAATCACATATCATAATGTGATTAACTTTATTGTTATTTATTCCAGCCAAGTGCTGGCTTTTTATCTCATTACATTTACTGGCTCTGGGCACAAATAATGCTGTTGTCATTCTGGGTGCATTTTGTCTCTCTGAAAAAAGTAATCACTTGTATATAATTGGGTGCATTTTGTTTCATGGCTTGTGTAATTGTTTTCATATACATGTTGTGTCTAAGCATGTTCCCATCGAGCAGGCTCCATGGGTGCATGCTGTCTTCAAACTCTACACACGGTGTTATGTGTTGGCTGGAAATTGTCAGGTCACATGATAATGATCATTCTAATCAGGTTCAAGTCTGTATATTTATGTATCTATTTATATATATCTATTTATGTATGACTTTATCTATTTATTCAACTATTTATTCAACTATTTATGTAACTATTTATTCAACTATTTATGTAACTATTTATTATCTATTTAAATGTGTATTTATTTTTTATTTATTTATACGGGGTCAGCAATATCTGAGACATTGAGATGATGAGAAGGACAGTGCCAGTGTATTCTTTCACATGTAAGACAGGGAGCTCAAGACAGGAAGCTGCATCTGCAGCAGCTTTCTACACAGCTAGAAGAGACAGACCGAGTAGGGACAGCAGTGGAGGAGGGTCAAGGACCAGGTAAAGGGAAACACAAGATTAAGTTTGATGTAAAACATGAAATTAATGTTTAACAACTTGCACTAGACTAATTAATTTTTCTTTTCCCCCCAAGTGGATGATGTCAGTTCCCACTGTGAAGATGCAGACCTAGCTGCTGGTGCAACCTCCTCCATCACAAAGTAAGTCTCTCTCTTTTTCTCACTCTTAAAACAATTAAAATGCAAAGTAAATTAACTTAATCATGTTTGCCTATCAAGGAACGATGACCACAGACCAAGAAGGAAGACCTCCAGAGGACCGCAGCTGAGGACAGTGCTACCCAGCAGACAAGTAAGTAGTCTTTAGCACTGTGTGACAAAACCACTGTGATAACATTCAATGTGATATAATGTCTGTTGTAATAACTTATTTTTTGTCTTTATGAAGACTCGGGTATTTAATGCCCTGTACTATTGCCTATTGCCACGCCTCCTCCTGCCACGTATGCCTGCATGTCTGAGGGGAAGCCATAACAATGAAGCTGCAGATGCCAAAGATGACAGCTGATCCAGGAAGAACACCTCCAGAGGACTGCAGGGGACTCTCACCAGTAACAACAACTCAACAACACCACCAACAACAAGGGAGGGATATTTCATTATTTTGTTAATTGACTGCAATTTTATTCTTTCATTCTTTTGTTTGTGATCAAATGTTTGCGCAATGGTTTAAAACCTGTAACTTACTTGTGCCTTTGCCTTTTATGTTCCTGTAAAAGTGACAAAAGATCGAGGTAGAAAAATGCAAGAGAACCACAGCAGAGACGCCAAAGATGACAGCTGATCCAGGAAGAAGACCTCCAAAGGACTGCAGGAGACTCTGACCAGTAACAACAACTTAACAACAAGGGAGGGATATTTCATTATTTTGTTGATTGACTGCAATTTTATTTCTCCAGTTTATGATCAAATGTTTGCACAATGCTTTGAAACCTGTAACTAATTTATGCCTTTGCCTTTTATGTTCCTGTAAAAGTGACAAAAGCTCCAGGTAGAAAAATGCAAGAGGACCACAGTAGAGATGCCAAAGATGACAGATGATCCAGGAAGAAGACCTCCAGAGGACTGCAGGAGACTTTCACCAGTAACAACTCAACAGCACCAACAACAACAACAACAAGGGAGGGATATTTCAATATTTTAAGTGACTGCAATTTTATTTCTTTATTAAATGTTTGCACAATGCTTTGAAACCTGTAACTAATTTATGCCTTTGCCTTTTATGTTCCTGTAAAAGTGACAAAAGCTCCAGGTAGAAAAATGCAAGAGGACCACAGTAGAGATGCCAAAGATGACAGATGATCCAGGAAGAAGACCTCCAGAGGACTGCAGGAGACTTTCACCAGTAACAACTCAACAGCACCAACAACAACAACAACAAGGGAGGGATATTTCAATATTTTAAGTGACTGCAATTTTATTTCTTTATTAAATGTTTACACAATGATTTGAAACCTGTGACTAACTTATGCCTTTGCCCTTTATGTTCCTGTAAGAGTGACTAAAGATCCAGGCAGAAGAATGCAAGAGGACCACAGCAGATTTCCAGAGGATTCCTCACAAGAAAGAACATCCCAACAGATGATGAGTGAGCAACACTTTCCAGTATGTTTTACTGACTGTAGTGTGGCCAAATGATCAAGCAAGATTTGATTTAACTGTAACTTGTGCTCTATTAATCTAGAGAGGACGGCTACAGATCCAGGAAGAAGACCTCCAGAGGACCAGAGCTCTAGACAGCAACCCAACAGACAAGTAAGAGACATTTACCCACGAGTACAAAGCTGTACTGTAGCTTGATTACTTTAAATTGACTTGATTCATGTTGGTGTCTGACAGAGGTTTTTTTTTTCTGTGTTTGTGTATTTTCAGACAACATGGAAGATCATCACTGCCCTTTCACTTAACTCAACTCCACCTGCACCCCCTTTCATCATTTTTTGTGACCCACACATTTGAGGTTGAAAGAACATAGGTTGCTGTATAAATAAATACTTGAAAAAGAAAGTTCGTTGTAGGTGTGCTCCTTATATATAATGTCATAATGTTACTAGTATTTGTTTGAAATCTCTGAAGAATTTCATCATAATGTACACACTCCGGCAGTAGCCCCCGGTGCCCTTTCAAAATTTCCCGGGAGGAAATTTTCTAGTTTTATTCGTATGATTGTTTTTGTTTTATCACTGCTATTGTTTTATTGTCACTGTGTATTATTTCTGCCTGATACTGTTTTTTAACTGTTTGATGATATGTTTAAAGCGCCTTGAGATGTATTCCATGTACAAGGCACTATATAAATAAAATTATTATTATTATTTATCTATTTAGTATTATTTATTTTACAAATCTAGAATTATGAACTCTTACTGCTGCTGTTTGTGACTTAAAGGGATAGTTCACCCAAAATTCACTCATTATTTACTCACCCTCATGTTGACTACTGCATGTGCACTTTTCTTGCCCCATTTGTGACCATCATAATGGCAATGCAGTGCTGCGAGGAGCCCCGCTGTAACTCCAAGAAGGCATGGATAACTCTGAAACTTCTCCCAACCCTTAGTCGACATGAGGGCGAGTAGAAAATGAGTGAAATTTGAATTTTGGGTGAACTATCCCTTTAACACTTAGTTTATATTGTTTTATCTCTTTCAGTTTGTGTTGCCAGTAATCATCAAAAGAGGTTCTCCTCTCTTGCAGTGTTGATATGGCTCCTTCTCCCATTTCTTCTGTGTTACGCGTCACCCTGACGGCGACTGCCATGCTGGCTGGAGTCATAATCCTGATTTATATGTACTACACATCAGCTCCATCTCCCCGATGTAATCCTCCCCCGGCTGGTTCATGGTGGCCCAACAACACTGCAGCGAAACAAGTTAAACAACAGACGGAAAAACCTGTCGTGCTGCTGTGGTTCTGGCCTGAAAACAAACATTTTGATTTCCAAGACTGCAAGAAGCTTTTCAACATCGACAGCTGCCTCCTCACAGACGACAGGTCTTCATACTCCACGGCCGAGGCCGTTCTGATATTTCACAGAGACATCCAGGACGACCTCTCCAACATCCCCGCCTCGCCCCGACCCAGATTTCAGAGGTGGATCTGGTTTAACATGGACTCACCCACCAACACGCGCAGGATAGCAGGCATTCAGCGACTATTCAACCTAACGCTGAGCTACAGGAAGGACGCGGACATCCACGTTCACTGGAAACTGACTGTCAGAGAGAAACCGGCTGAGGACGTTGTGATTCCAAAGAAACAACGACTGCTCTGTTGGATGGTGAATGAACACGACCTCAATGGGACACTGGAGCGACACCGCTTTTACATGGAGCTTACAAAATACATAAAGGTGCATGTGTTTTTCAACTCCCCTGGGGAGACCTTAAAGGGTGACAGCTATTTTCAGACTATTAGCAGCTGCAAATTCTTCCTTTCTTTTGAGGATTCAATCCACAGAGATTACATCACAGAAACATTCACTGGTCCTCTGGCAGCCGGCACTGTGCCAGTGGTTTTGGGTCCACCACGAAACAACTATGAGGATTTTGCCCCAGGTTCCTCTTTTGTGCATGTAAATGACTTTCCTGATGCAGTGACCCTGGCTAACTTCCTCCTCAGGCTGGATCAGGATAATAAGACATATGTAAAATATTTTGATTGGCGGCGTTTCTACACATTCAAGCGCCATCCCATGGAGGAGAGGCAGGAGTACACACACGCTATCTGCCAGGCCTGTCACCACGTGGCCGTGAACAAGGAGTACAGAGTGGTGCTTGATCTGTACAAGTGGTTCTTACAGTGACGCTGTCAGGCTGTGGTGACCATGCTGCTGAGAAGTAGAGTCACAACAAATACAACTATTGCCTCAGCACAGGGCAAACGGTCCATGTGAGGATTCATTCATTCATTCATTTGGACTTGGAGTCTGTAATAAAGAAATATATATTGTCATTGTCCTGTAAAATATTTGCCCATTTGAGACAAATAAAACACCTAAGTCACTTAAGTTTCACCCAAGTTTTTTTAAAACACATTTCTATTAATTAATTAATACATATTTCAGTAACACTGTACTTGACACCACATTATAACCATACTTATGAGTTATAATGCAGTTATAACACCATATAACTAGTTATAATGCAGTTATAACACCATATAACTAGTTATAAACACTCATAAATGATCATAATGCTTTATAACAATAATAATAAAACACTATAAAACATTTTATCATGACTTATAAGGTCAGGTATTATAATACATTAAATTATTAGTTACTGTCTGACAATGCCCACATGGATAATGCATTATAAATATAGTTATAATGTGTTGTAGTTGTCTGATAAACGTGTATAACTATCACAAAACACTCATAAATCACCTAAGACTTTAAAACAACTGCTTGTTGTTTTATTTTTTCTCTTTGTGAAATGGAGTTACTCCTCTTTCCCTTTCTGAAACGGAAAACCCAGAGTTTGCCTCATTTCAGGGTTAACAAACTCAGAGTTTTCACTAAACCTGCTTTGTGAAACGGAACCCTGCAAAACCATTTGCTATAGAAGTTATAAACAGAAGTTTGACATTTATTAAAGGTAAACAAGCAAAATGAAACAATACAGAAAAGTTATAACAAAGAAAAAATCTGGAATGACTGAATCCCTATAATCTGTATAACTGTATTTCTACCTGTATTTCCCTCTCTCCTTCTTTCTCTGTCTACATGGAGCGACTGCCTAGTGACATCATTCTGCTGACATCCCACCAGCCCCCTCGGTCTCACACTCAGCAGGCACGCCGATTTTTCCCAGTGGCCAGCCGTGGTACTGCAACAAAAAATCCCCATGCGGCCCAAAAAGCTTTTTTCCCATAGACCACAATAGTAAAAGAGAAGCCTGTTCACAGGACACCTCCAGCTGTAACCTCCGCCAATTACTAATCTTTGTATTCTATATTTTTAAGTCATAGACTTTATATCCGCCAAAAATGTTTTTTAAGGGCCAAAAAAGCCAAAGAAAAGTCTCTTTCTGGGCGTGACGTCATGGCTGTGTCAGTGCACTCCCAAAGCGCGGTCGTGCTTTGTCTCGGGACCGAGGATGCCTGTTGGCTCTGAACGGGGGCTAAAAGTGAATTAATTACGACACCATTACGAGACAGAGTTGTGATACAAGTTTGATATTTCAATGGCAGGTATTTTAAAATGCCGTTCTATATTAAAAGCTCAATGATCACATTTCACTGCATTTAATCAGTCAATTGCATTGCTGCCTCTGTAACTTTAGGTAGCCTAAGTTGTAAACTCATTTACCATGTATAGATATTTTCTGTGATGCGTGTCTGCAGTGTACCTAGGCTGATGTTTTATGTAATTTTCTATTATAACGACATTTTATTACTGTTTGAACCGTGTCAGTCTGATGCAAGTACAACACATTCAATAATAAAGATGAATATACAGTAAGTGAGGTATCGCTCACCTGATAGAGCAGCTGTCACTACTGTATAAAGATGAATGTAAAAACAAAATGTACAAGGGTAAAGGCTTACTTGGCTCTTTGCTCAGTTTTGCAGACTGTAATCACAAATAAAGCAAATTATGCTTGTGACAGATTTGCTTAAGCCTCTAAATATTATACAATTATTATTTAACAATGCACATGAACACTTTGGTAGAGATATTTGCACTTTATTGGATTTTGACACAATATAAACTCCACATGGTATGGCTCCACATCACCCTCAGCCCCACCTGAAAAGGAGGGAGTCCAGGAGAGAGGGAGATTGGACATGGTATGTGTATCACATATTTGGTGTAGTATATGCCAGAATTACTGTGGCTAACATGTAGAATATAGTGCCATAAGTGTGTGCTTTTAGTGGAGTCATTGTGTACTGTACGAAATACTGACCTGTCCTCTGTGCTCCAGGGTTTTTGGCCAGGAGGGTTCCCCCCAGGGCAGGGGCAAGACACCTCTTTATAGTTCCAGGAGGGACCATAGGTGAGAGATGTCTTGCATAGATGATGGGATGTTTACATTTTTGTTTAGAGTAAGAGTGTGGGTGTATTAATTCGCAGTGTATTTAGTTTAGTTTAGTAAATATTACAATAAATATTACGCAATTCATCTGACACTTTGGACCACTCCTGTTCCTTAGGAACTAAAGGAATTCTCTAACATTTCTGCACATCCAGAAGAAATCAGGGTTTTCTCCTTCAGGACACTGATGACCTCTGACAGGGAATCTACCCTTTGCTTTAATCTTTTGTTTTATTCCTTTTCTAATTTTAATTTCTTACGACAACTCTCTAATTTTGTTTGCTTGGTTGTTGATTGTTGGTGTGTGTGTGTGTGTGTGTGTGTGTGTGTGTGTGTGTGTGTGTGTGTGTGTGTGTGTGTGTGTGTGTGTGTGTGTGTGTGTGTGTGTGTGTGTGTGTGTGTGTGTGTGTGTGTGTGTGTGGGTGTGTGTGTGTGTGTGTGTGTGTGTAAGTTTAACAGTATTTCTCAGTAATTCTCACATTACGGGTTAAAAAAAATAAAATGATGAAAACAATTAATGGCAATCTGAATTTTTGTTATTGAACTTTATTTACTCTGTATTCATTTTTTTTTAAGAAAAAGCAAATAAAAGACATGACTTTAGAGCTGGATAGGGGTCAGTGTATCTTGTCAATGTCTTTGGATTTTCTTTTGATGATTGGGAATATTTGAAAAAAATCATTGATTTATTCTATTTTCGTTTTGAAAATTTAAACAAAAGGGTTCATGTTTTTGAGTGTCAAAGAACAATTAACTAAAATTTAATAACAGTTTGATTTTCATGTTGTATTTCACATTACAAAAAATAAAATCAACAATTATCAGAAACGAATAAACAAACGCAAAACAAACACTTTTTCTTTCATATTTTGACACCAGATGTTGTCGGTTTCGAGGCAAGAGCGCCAATGAGCAGTTATGGTAACTGTGTCTGGCCCAGGTAGAATCAACTGACCTGATAGCCCCTAAAGAATAAAGCAAGGTGACAGTAAATTCAACTTAAATAAATATGCAATTTCAATACAAACATTTAAGTTTGCAGCATCTATTTGTTTAACTATGTAACCAACTTTATTCATCTAGTTAAACCAAGTCGAAAATAAAAAAAATGATCCATACTCATTTTCATGAGTATTTTGAATGGATAACGGTGCAACAACTCAACAAGACACAAATATCAAGTTGGCATTATGCAAACTTTTATCCTGAAATTCAAAAGATGCGTGGGCGTGGTCTCTCATGCACCAGACGAGAGGCTCCAGGTGCAGCCAATTTGGGAAGCTGAGACACGCTGTCTGCTCGCAGAGAACGCTGCTGTTTGCTTAGTTTGAACTTTCACGTCTTCAGTCTGAAGAGTTTGGAACTGCTTATTATTGTGTACCCGGATTGCTACGCTGCCAAAGACGTCAGGTCCTGTCGGAGGCTTCTTGCTGGACGTCGTGGGGGCATATTTGACGCGGCACCGGTGGCTGCTGTTGCTGCTTGAAAGGTAAGCTCGGCTGCCATTTTAGCATTTCGTTAGTGTCAAGAGCTACTGCCGTTTGAGTGATTGATTCTGACTTGTTGCTCGAATCTGATTATGAAGTAGTTTTTTAGAAGTCTTTCACCGAATCTGGGTAATAGCATACATTTTTGCAATGAATTGGTGCTGTAAAATTTGCAAATATGAAACTCCCAGAAAGACTGAGCTTTTAAAACACTACAGGCTACGGCACATGCAAAAGCAAACATAGGTAGCTAGGGGTCGAGTTTGCCAGCTTAATGACAATGAATACTGACATGTGTTTCTCATATTCTTGCATTCAGGATTCTGAGTGCCAAAGTGGAGACCTTGAGAGTCGGGTCATGAAGATCCTAGTCACCAAAGGCGGCACAGCATCTCATCCAGCCAGTGCGACCATCATGATAGAGGGCACAGAAGTCCTGCAGGGGCTGGATGTACCAAGGGCCTGTGCTCTGCTGATGGGCCTCATCTATGCCCTCAATCTGAGCTACCCACGAGAGCTGAAGTACACTTGTGAGGTATTTCAGAAGGTATTCCTGAAATTAGATGGTCAGAAAAGCATCCCAAAAGTCACATCTCTAAAGCAAAAGCTGCTAGGAAAAGCCTTTGAGCCTCATGACTGAAAATCAAACATGGACACCTCATTTGTGCTGTGAGCACTTGATTCAGACAACTATGGGTAGCAAGTTTTTGATAATGTTGTCGGCAATATTTGCACTTATATCGAATCCTCAACCATGCATAGTTGATGAGTTTGCCAAAATGTAGAACTGTTCTTTTACCTCTGAGGGTCACAGTGTTTTGACATCACTGCCGTGCCGCAACGTACTACTGTTAGGTCTGTTACAGATGAATGATGTCAAAAGTTTAAAGGATGTTCACAAAATAAAGTATTTGAATTGTAAATTGTGGTTCTTGTTTATTATTTACCCCAACCTGAGTAAAATGAGTTGTCCTGATGGGTTAGACCCATATTTTTTGAAAATTGCTGCTGAACATATTGCTGAACCTTTGACATATTTTTAACCTGACTATAGAAACTGGAATAATTCCTAGTGTATGGAAGTCAGCATATGTCACTCCATTATTGAAGGGTGGTGACCGATCAAATCCTAATAGTTACAGGCCAATATCAAAACTGTCTGCTTTAGCCAAAGTTTTAGAAGGGCTTATAAGTGACCAGTTGAAAGATTGTCTGACAAGAAATAGCATTTTAAATGAACTGCAGTCTGGTTTCAGAAAAAAGCACAGTACTGTCACTGCCACCATGAAAGTCTTAAATGATCTCATAAGTGCTATTGATTCTAAAGAATACTGTGCTGCATTGTTTTTAGATTTGTCAAAGGCTTTTGACACAGTTGACCATTTGGTCTTGTGCCAGAGGCTGCGGGATATTGGAATGTCTTCAAAAAGTGTCATGTGGTTTGGCAACTATTTGTGCGGCAGAACACAAAGTGTTCAGGTCGATGGTGTATCCTCCAAACCTTTGTTGACTCAAAATGGTGTTCCCCAGGGGTCCATATTGGGTCCTATTTTATTTACTATTTACATAAATGTTTTGTGTCAAAATGTAATTGATGCCAAATTTCATTTTTATGCAGATGACACTATTTTGTACTGTTCTGCTTCATCATTAACAGGTGCCATACAAAAGTTACAATCTGCTTTTAATGTCATACAGAGTAATCTTAATCAATTAAGACTAGTGCTTAATTCTGACAAAACTAAATTGATGTGCTTTACAAAATCAGGGAAGACAAATGATGACTGTCAAATTGTTACACAAAATGAAAAGGTGATTGAACGAGTTTCAGTCTATAAATACCTGGGATTTTACCTGGATGAAAATCTGTCTTTTAAATACCATATTGAGTGTCTTACAAAGAAACTCAGGGTTAAACTTGGTTTCTATTATAGAAACAAAAGTTGTTTTTCCTTTAATGTCAGAAAAAGACTGATTCAGGCAACTTTTGTATCAATACTTGACTACGGTGACATCTTATACATGCATGCAAATCTCTCCTCCCTGAAAATGTTGGATTCAGTGTATCATGCAGCATTAAGGTTTGTAACAGATTTAGGTTTTCGTACTCATCACTGTAGTCTTTATGAGTGTTGGCTGGTCTTCTTTGTACAATCGTAGATGGGAACACTGGTATTGTTTTCTTTATAAGGCCATCTTGTGTGACTTGCCCCCATATTTGTGTTCTCTCTTGGTTCCTAAAGTCAACACCAAAAGCTGCAGTCTCAGGCACGATAGATTGATAATGTATACTATTCCTCGTACGCGGACTGTTTTCGGGGAAAGTGCCTTCAAAGCATTTGCACCCTCGTCCTGGTATAAATTACAGAGTAATCTTAAATTAGATTATCTCCCAAGTTTGGTAGGTTTTAAAACTAGGATTAAGGTCTATCTGACTACTGAATGCACATGTTCTTTTATCGAACATTGAGTGATTATACTGTGGTGACGTGATTGCCAAACTGTTTTAGCTGTTTTTTATGTCTGTTTTGTTGATGTTGTTCGTTCAATGTTTGTTCAATGTGTAACTGATGTGGACCTATTGTGCTGCCTTCTTGGCCAGGACCTCCTTGCAAAAGAGATTTTAATCTCAATGGGATTATTCCTGGTTAAATGAAGGTTAAATAAAAATAAAATAAAAAATATACTATAAGTATGTTTACTTTTTGCATGGACATTTCTGAGTAGAAAACATTCACTAAATAAAGTTAGAACAACTTAAATTTGAATGATGAGATGACAACCTATTTAAGTAAGCACTACTTGATTTAGATCTTGGAAAAATCATGGTCATTGTACTTGATTTTATCTTGTACTTAAAACGTATATCAAGTACAATCAACGTGAAAATTCAAGTAGTATATACAAAAAATCAATTAGATTCAACTTAATACAGCTTTAGATTTGTGTGGCTATTTAAGTTCGCCTTACGATGCTGGACTAGTACTGATTACTAAATTAACACTGAGGTTAGGACAACTCAAAAAGATCTATGCAAAAAGTAAACACACCTTTTTGAGTAAACTCAGTACATTCTTTTTTAGAGTGCAGTCCGGCCAGCAGCCTGCCTTGGAAATGTCAACTTCCAGTGTCAGAAGATGAAAAAACAAAACAAAAAACGTTTGTTTCTGTCGTCTAGTGATTTTATTTTTGTTATATGAAATAGAACATGAAAATCACAGAGTTTTTAAATTTTAGTGAATTGTTCCTTAAGAATTGTGTTTCAGTTGTGGTTTGTCGCCTAGCCTATATTTCAAAATGAAAATTCAATAAACCAATAATTATTTGTTTTTTAATTCCCATTCATCTAAAGACAATCCAATGACCAAAATATACACTGACTGGTTTTCCCAGCCCTGTGATAGTGACCTGTGTTAGTGCACCCAGCCTGGGCATCGCTTTGCCCACAGAACCGCAGCGGGGCTGTCAGCAAGAGGGTCAGTGAGGCTGTGGGGAGGTTGGGGGGACGGGACGGTCACGAGACGCACCCCTGTGTCAGGGTTAAACTAGCCTACTTCACCCTGCTGGTCCACCACCCCGTCATAATGTAAATGAATCAAAATTATGCCCGTCCATAAGCCTGTTGTAGAACACCCCGTCTGTGCTAGCTAACGTTCGTCTGATTGCTACCACCTATGTGGACAGAAATAATATGGACTTAAAATGTGTTTGTTTCAAACTATCATACCTATACAGTTGTTTTCCTTTGCACTCGGATCCATTGATGCAGTTGATGTCAGCACAGGACGGAATTTTCTCGTTGTTCAGGTCGATCACACGTTCACAGGTCCAGACGTCCAAACATTTATATCAGCACAAACTATGCAATGGCTAATAATGATGTTTAATTAATTAATTCATAAAATTAATAGGTAATCAATGCCTGCATGTCGAGAAATGGCAACCTTGCAAATGAACAGAAATTTGCTAGCCTAAAAGAAAAATAAAACTGATGTCATTTTATTTTGATCTTTCAGAGTTGTTAAAAACTTGGTATCAGGATCTATGGCTGCGTTCCGAAACAGTTTACTTGAACAGAGCCCCCTACTCCCTGCACAGGGAATGTGCCACAGGGAACTTCATGGATTTACCTCCAAACGGAACACCCTGCAACGTCACAGCTGTTTCTGGCTGAGTTTAAAAATAAAGTTTTTGAATTTTCAAAATGTATCAAGCCATCACCATTTAGACAAATCTGAGATTATTTAAGAAACATAACTATTTCTGTGTGCGCAAGCAAAGCAGTTTTGTGTTGTTGTGTGTGGTATTTATTCAGTGGCTCAGCTGACAGGTGAATTAACAGCAGTAGCAAAGCTAACGGCCGCGGCTACGCTAACGTCGGCAGCTAAGCTAACACAAGGACGTCAACTGTTAAAAACCTCTCGTTGTCGGACACGGCGCGAAACTACTCTAGTTAGCTCAGTCATGTTGTAAGTAAGATATCCGCCGGAAAATAATATTTCTTCATGGACCGTTTGAGTCACTGGGTTATTAAAGTTAGACAGGTAACAATTAGCCCTGCCAATTTACATAACACACGTAAACGGAGCGCAATGACTGATGGGTAATATCGGTTGCCAACATCCGGTGAACTGGACGAAGTGATGAACCGTTGTTCACTCCTTCCCTGCACAGTTCACAGTACCCTTCAAACTGCTCCCTGCGGTTTGGAATCACACTGAACATGGCGGCACCCCCTGTGCAGTCCACTGCGCAGGGAACTACAGGGCGATCGGAACGCACCCTATCATGGAGCCAGACAGAGGTAAGTGAACAACAAAAGCATTTAAAACTTTTTTATTTAGTCAATCCTCCATTTAGGTCTAACATAAGGTATTTTCCACAGACACTGTTTGGATTATGGGCAGCAGCTACGTCCGGCGAGGAGAGGAGAGGGCCAGACAGACAACCGGCCCCAACCTCGGCCTGGATGCCAACATCCGCTGGTTTGGGTCGGGGGGCCTGAGGTGGAGGAACTTGGTCCCCATGTTCAGGGCCTCGCTCAGGGGTAGGACGGCTCCAGATGTCCTCGTCGTAGTTTGCGGTAGCAATGACCTTGGGCTGACAAAAGGAGTGGAGCTGGTGGAGGAAATGAAGACGGACATCGAGTCCCTTCACCAGCGTTTCCCGAACATGACCCTCGTCTGGTCCGGGATAGCGGAGAGGCGCCAGTGGAGGAATGGGAGACCGGGGAAAATCAATAAAGCGAGGAAGTGAGTGAACAGTGTGATGTCCGCTTTCGTTAATGAGTTTCGTTAATGGGGGGGGGTTATGTCTGCCAACCTCAGATAAAATTTAATAGCCCTGGGGTCTCATTTATAAACCTTGCGTATGAACAAAAAGTGGCGTACGTGACATTTTACGCCAAGTTTGTGATCTATAAAAAACAACCTTAACGGGAGAATGTGCACAGCTCTAAGCAAACTCTGACCCAGGCGTACGTATGGTTTGGAGGAAAAGGAGAATTGGCGACACAGACGGTGTGGTGGTGAACTGAAGTCAGACTGAAGAAATGTAGAGTGAGAAGAACCATTATGTTTTTATTATCGGCCGCGTCACACATTTAATTTCAACCCGTATGTTGAATGAATGAATTGAATGAATTTTGATTATTTTGGCTTACAGCTTATGAAAACCCCAAAATCAGAGTCTCAAAAAATTAGAATATCGTGAAAAAGTTCAATGTTGTAGCTCAAATTGTCACAGCCTCGTCAGCCAATTAATCCAAAACACCTGCAAAGGGTTCCTGAGCCTTTAAAAGCTCTCTGTCTGGTTCAGTACAGTTCGCAATCATGGGGAAGACAACTGACCTGACAGCTGTTCAGAGAGCCATCATTGACACCCTCCATAAGGAAGGAAAGCCTCAAAAGGTGATAGCAAAAGAGGTTGGCTGTTCCCAGAGTGCTGTGTCAAAGCACATTAACAGAAAGTTTAGTGGAAGGAAAAAGTGCACGAACAGCAGGGATGACCGGCACCTGGAGAGGATCGTCAGGAAAATGCCATTCAAATGTGTGGGGGAAATTCACAAGGAGTGGACTGAGGCAGGTGTGAATGCATCAAGAGAAACCACACGCAGACGAATCCTGGGTATGGGCTTCAAGTGTCGTATTCCTCAGGTCAAGCCACTCCTGAACAAAAAGCAACACCAGAAACGTCTTACCTGGGCCAAAGAAAAAAAGAACTGGTCTGTCGGTCAGTGGGGGGAGCATACGTCAGTCCGATTGCCCCAAAGTCAGACAGCTCATTTCTCCGACTACTCATTCTACAGCACTAAGGTTAGGTTTAGGGTAAGGAAAAGGGTTAGGGCTACTTAAGTCGGAGAAATGGGGGGTCGGACTAATGGACGCAAAAATAAAGAAATGTATGGTCGGACAAATGGGTAGTCAGACAGACGTGTGGTCGGAGAGATGGGTAGTCGGACAGACGCCACGCGCCCGGTCAGTGGTCCAAAGTCTTCTTTTCTGATGAGAGCAAATTCAGCATCTCATTTGGTAATAAAGGTCCCAGAGTCTGGAGTAAGAAAGGAGAGGCCCACAACCCAAAATGCTTGAAGTCCAGTGTGAAGTTTCCACAGTCTGTTATGGTTTGCGGTGCCCTGTCATCTTCTGGTGTTGGTCCACTGGGCTTTATAAAGTCCAGAGTCAACGCAGCCATCTATCAAGAAATTTTAGACTTCATGCTTCCTTCGGCAGATTAGCTCTTTGGAGATGCTGATTTCATTTTCCAACAGGACTTGGCACCTGCTCATTCGGCTAAAAGTACCAAAGCCTGGTTCAATGACCATGGGATTCCTGTGCTTGATTGGCCAGCAAACTCACCTGACCTCAACCCCATCGAAAATGTATGGGTCATCGTCAAGAGGAAGTTGAGAAACATGAGACCGAGCAATGCAAAAGAGCTGAAGGCCGCTATTGAAGCATCCTGGTCTTCCATAACACCTGAGCAGTGCCACAGGCTGATATCATCCATGCCACGCCGCATTAAAGCAGTAATTCAGGCAAATGGGGGCCCAACCAAGTACTGAGTACACAAAATGATTATACTTTTCTGATGGCTGACATTTCATTTATTTAAACTCTTTTTTTTGTTGTTGTTTATTTCATGTGATATTCTAATTTTTTGAGACTCTGATTTTGGGGTTTTCATAAGCTGTAAGCCATAATAATCAAAATTCTAACAAATAAAAGCTTGAAATATCTTGCAATGCATGTTATGAGTCTAAATAATATATTCATTTCACCTTTTAAGTTGAAGTACTTAAATGAATGAACTTTTTCACAATATTCTAATTTTCTGAGTATTACCTGTATATACTATAGGTAAATAAACCACATACCATGATTTACCTTGAACACCGTCGATTAATGTGCCCCAAATCCCTCATTTAATTGTTTAGGGGTCTCATTATGCTCATTACTCATCCACAGTACTCAAGAGCGCGCAGCACCAGCCCAGAACGTGGATTTGCTAGTTTAAATAAGTCTATATTTCAAGCTTGTTTGTAGCGGAAGCTCCTCTTCCCAGTTCGTACAAACAAGCTTGAAATATAGACTTGGATCATTTTTTGCATAAAAATTTCGCAGGGATATGAAGTGGTTTTGCAGTGAATTAAATTTCAATTTTGGGTGAACTATTCCTTTAATATCTGACATTGTTCAGTGATGATTCTAAAGCTGTGAGATGATTTTACAGAATGAAGAGTGATGGAGCATTTTAGCACCAACTTAATTTCACTGATCTTTAGGACAAGAGAGAGGGGGAAATAGGTGAGAGCTAACAGTCCAGTCCCCTTGTAATGAACTAATAACTTAACAGTTTTGATCACGTTATAAATACAGGGAGAAACTTTACCTTTGAAAGCTGCTGGATCACAACCTGCATGTCTAGTAATGTGTCGTTGAGCAATGCAGGGAGATAAATTATAAGGGAGGTCCTTAATGACTTATTACTTATCACAAAGGAAGACAGGTGTAATTTCCTAATGAATTAATGGCTGGGAGTCACATTTGTAGACTAGAATAAACAGACAATAGGCTATGGGTGATGTGATCTCTTCTTACAGTATGTGGTTACACAGAGATGGTTATTTATACAAATGATTATGAAAACTATGCAGGTGAATGACCTCTTTGTCTGTCTGCCCAGTCTGATCCTGCCTTTGATTCTCAGTTCTTGACTCCCAACCCAGCCTGCCCTCTCTGTCGCCTGTCTCTGTACTCTCAGTTGACACAAACCCCTCACAAGCTGTGACCTGAAACCAGGACCTGAGAACCACCATCACCTTCCAAATTTTTTTTTTAATAAAAAAAATGACTTGTACAAAAAGTAAACAACAATTTTTTTTTATTATTTAGAAATTATGAAGAAAAAAAATCCAGTTTTTATCCCATTCATTAGTAACACAAGCAAAGTTAAAGGGATAGTTCAACATTTTGGCATATTGGCCCATTGCCATAATCGCTCTAGTCATAGCAGTAGGTTTGTTACCTTTATTTGTCGGTGTAAGCTATTGCTCAGAGCTACGCTGTGGAGACTAAAGGAATTTCTTGGTTTCCCTCATCAAACTCATCAAATACAAAATCCCAAAACTCCAAAACGCTTTCATGGACAAGTTGTGACCTGCACAACCACCATGCTATGAGATAATGACGGAACCTTACGAAACTGAGCCATTTTCCAGGTAAATACAGAGACTCCTTGCTGAAAAACTGTCCCTGAAATGATTATGGCAATGGGCCAATTTGCCAAAAATATTGAACTATCCCTTTAAAATGCAGAAAACAGACAAAACGTAGATGTAAGAATGAGAGAGTTGCTATAATTACAGAGTGGTCATCTCAGTTTATTAAAGTGATATATACTTTGCTTTCCTGATTAAAGTGTAATAATTTAAATTAGACATGAATTTTTAATAGATTATAAAGAGAAAACTGCATGTTTTTAGTGGATATATAGTCAGTTGTATTAGTGTTAAATAACGTCAAAAGACGACAGTAACTGTTTTGTCACTACATTTCCTTTTCTATTTTCTTTATGCCTGCTGTATTTCCTCAGCTTTGCTCTCTCTGCCTGCATCGAACGACTGCATTACACATGTTACCATTCAGACTGTTATTGTGCTCATCTCACTGTCACTGTTCATCCTGCAACGACACACAAAGGCCAAAAACTTGTCTACAGCTCCTTTGCTACTGAAAACATACAGAAACAAGTCTGCAAGAGGACTGAACCATATCAAAAAGTTCGGGACAATCGAATAGGTAAAATCACTTCGATTTTCTCCTGCAAGGAACCAAATGATGATGGGCAGGAACAACAGCGTGTAAATAAGTAGCACCAAAACCAAAATGGCCACAATTCGGCGCTTTTCATCAGAAGTTACACTGATGGCTGCAGACAGAGCTTTAATGGTCCCAAACAGGAAGAATATGAACAGAGGGAGGGGGAGGAGGAAGTAAACACCAAAGATGATTAGGGAGACATCAAAATCAAGCCAGAGATAGTCTGAGACCACAAAGACCAGAGGAGCGATCCAGACTACGACACAGACCACTACTGAGGTCTTGATGTTTCGTCTGAAGTGGTACCACAGCGGCCAGACGATGACCAAATACCTGTAATACACAGACACACACATCGTCTTTGAAGAGCACCTGAATTATTATGAAATAAAATGTTCAGACAGATAAAAGCTACACAAACACATAGTAGACGGATAGCTACCTTTCCAGGGCGACACACACCATGAACCCAATGCTGGTCATCACACCAAATTTGTAAATAGCGGCATTGATTCTCATAAAAAGGGGATTGTCCGGTTTTGCCACCTCAACGATCATGGTGCAGAGCTGAATGATGTCAGAAATGAGAAGGTTGATGATGTAGAAGGGAGCCATGTGATCCTTTCTGACCTACAGGAAAACATTGAGAAGAGTAAACGCATGTCGTGAGCTGATGACATGTTTTTATCTTGTTCTGCTGAAAACTACACTCAAAGGAATTTAGTTCTCACCTGAGAGTAAAGTCCATAGAAGACCAATAAGATCAGTGGAAAACTGATACTTATGACAATGTAATGCACCACATCTGTGATCAGTAAAACTTGTTCACTGCGGATTACTGTGTCGTTATTGTCGTAATTATTGTCGTACTCATTGTCATACTCAATCCACGCAAGATTGGAAAAGTTGAAGTTGTAGATGTTGTCGATGTAGAAATCATCCATTCTTCAGCGGTAAACCTGTCATTTAAGAGAAGAGCAGGTCATTTATTCTCCACTTTTAAGTATTCAGAGATAAAACTAAAAACGCTGTCCTCAGTTTCAAGGCATTAAAAAAGTCAGTGTTTCTAAACCTCTAATATTTTCAATCACATACCCTTCCTATGCTATGAGCTGTTTTCCCTTTAAATTAGAAATGACTAAAAGACAGAATTTTTAAGGTATTAGTCCAGTCATTTTAAGCCAAAAAAGGGGTCAACGTTGAACAAATTGCAACAGAAACAAACTCAACTGATTTTGTATCCTCAAAATGGACAACATGTCCTTTGAATGAGGAAGACAAAAACTTTCAGAAGAATCCCAGCATGCCTCACCTTGTCACATAGGTGTTCCCCAATAACCTTCATTGGGCACTGTAGAGCAGACATTATTAAGAGGCATTAATATATTAACTAATGTATAATTAATGCTGAGTAACGGTTCTCATAATAACTAATTAAATGATTATGTTTAATAATTTATGAAACTAACTTTCCCCTGCTAGTAAACATTAATTAACTGCTTACTAACCTAGAGCTACATTAATTAATGTGTGTCCTAATGCTAAACCAATACATAATAATGATTGTTAATTCATTTTTAAACAGTTAATTAATGCTTAATAATGTACTAACTCTCCTCAACGGAACGTTAATTACAGCCAGAACCTGTATTCATCGGACAGAGACACGCACTGGACTTAACAAACTGCATTTAAGGAAAGTTTTGAATAAGACCCAAATATAGACAGATCATAATCATACGCCTAGTCATTATTTTTTCACCAGAATATCGCCTAGTTAGTTTACCTTGCGATGTGACTAAACCTCCTATGTCCAAAACTTGCCAATGTTGTTTTTGATGGAAATCAAAAAAACTTTTGGTTTTGTAAACCTCACATTCAGTAAACTTGGCATTGTTTTTACATGCAAAGATTTTTGTTGAATGTGTTACTTAATTAATATTTTACCCAAATCAGGATCACGTGGAGATAAGAGGTTTGTGACCAACGAAAGAGTGGAGATAGAAGTTTTTGCCGTCACTGATTATTGACGGATGTTTTCAGGGGGTGAAACTCCCAGAGTTATCATCAACTTACAGGTTACATAGTTTATTGTATCCTGTTTTTCTCGAAATAACTGAATTTTCTCGAAATCGTCTCGTTTCAAGTAGGTGGCAAATCAAATAGTTGGCTTGCATGATGTGCTGGTTGCAAGGGGGCAGTTGTCGGTCTGAGAAGTGAAGCTCACTTCCGCGTTCAAAAAACTGCAATCCCCGCCTGTTTAATCATCACTGATCGTCTGGTATTTACTCTGAGCAACTCCCCATCAACCCCCATGTTTGAAATACAGCCGACTTTCAGCTTTGAAAAACATATTTACAGCCTGGTACCAAAACGTTTTTGGCAGCTCAATCGCCCAGTTTCTACCCCCCATACACACTCTGAGGGGGTCGTTTTTGGATCCATGTGGACGCAGGTATTTCTGAAAACGATTGTTTACTGTTTTTCAAAAGATTAAGAAAAGGGATTCGCGCGAAACGTTCAGCTACAGGTCCGGACGGGGCAGAGAGATCTTGTAGGCTTCCTTTGTCTGAAGACAAACCATCCTCCATCTTCCCATTGTCTGAGGTCACACTTCAATCACCGAACATGGTCACACACACAAACCGCCATATTTGAGGCACAAAAACGACTGCACAAAACAATCAATTTCACCAACCTGACACACATGCATACACACACACCATTCATTAGTGTATTTAACTTGTCTTAGTTTTATGTTTTGTTATTCCATTTTTCCAGAATTGTCCAAAAACTTCCTTGAAACTTTGCTCGACAGTCTTTATATTTGATGTGAAAGTGCAACCTCTCCCAGCTGAACTCCTTCCTTAACTTTGCAACTATTTAATGATATTTTGTTTATAATTATTAACTTAATCAGTAAACAGGATTCCATATTAATAGGATCCAATGGAGACTTTGTTATATTGGCTGTTTAGCCACAGGCAGTTTTAAAAACTTTTCCTTGGTTAAAGTATCATTGTGGAGTTTTTCGGCCTTAAAATAATGTTTCCAGACTCATTGCAATGGTTTAATTGTTTAAATCATAACATTAAATGGCTTCCACCTCAGCCTGAGGCAAAAACTCTTTTAGTTGGCTGTCAAACCCCAACATAAATGGTAACTTCCTGCATGGGTACCAAATAATTCAGCCCTATATAGTTGTGCCTGAGCACAACAAACTCAACTGATGTTGTATCCTCAACATGTCCTGAATGAGGGGAAAAAAGTCCAGAAGAATCCCAGGTAACGCTTTACAATAAGGTTCTCTTAATTAACATTAGTTAGCACATTATTAAGCATTAATATATTGACTAATGTATAATTAATGCTGAGTAAAGACAAACAAAAAACTAATTAAATGATTTTTTAAAATTTATGAACTAACATTGAGTAGTAAACAAATTAACTGCTTACTAATTTGCTATAAATTACTGTGTTTTAATGGCACATAATACATAATAATGATTGTTAATACATTTTTAAACAGTTAATTAATTAATCCCATTTGAGGAAAGTTTCGACAAGAAACCAAATTAGACAGATCAAATCATGACTGTCAATTTTTCAAGAATATCGTCGCTGTTGGGAAGCCTACTGTTTTTTCATGGCAATCCTAAAAAGCCTAGCTTTTAAAACATCATCAAACTTGGTAAGTGTCTTTACAAAGATTTTTGAATGTGTTACTTTAATTAATTTTTCCCAAATCTCAAGACAGATAAGAGGTCCCTTGTGACCAACTGAAAGTGGAACTCATTCCAATTTTTGCCATCCACTGATTATTGACAGCACCTTTATGTACATGTATCGTCAAAACAGGTTACAATTTATTGTAAATTTGTTTTTTAACAAAATTTAAAAATTTTCTTGAAATCGTTTTTCAAGTTTGTCTTAATGTAAGTAATCAGCTCTGTAATTTTCATGGAGATATCAAAAAGTAAAAATTTTTACCATATTCACATGCGAAAAATGGCCTAATTAATAGGTGTATGAATGAGCTAAACTTTCCCCTAATGGGATTTTCAGGGCTTTTTTCCCCTCACTCAGGACATGTTGAGGATCCAAAATCAGTTGAGTTTGCTTCTGTTGCAATTTGTTCAACCTTTTTTCATAAAATGACTGGACTACATCAATCCACAGGGTTTTTCCTCGGCACCAAAGGTTTTAGACAACATAGCATCTCCAATCAGCTCCTAGTCCTCCTAGAACTAGTGTCCAGTCTCAGCACCTTTACAGTTATGGTCAGGGAAAGAAACACAAACTTTACCTTTGAAAGCTGATTTATTATTTTTGTCATGTTAAATATGACTTTACAGAGTAAATATTTAATGTTATCATTTGAATCCATCTAAAATGTCTCTCATTTCATCTAACCTACAAATTGTATAAATCCAATGCTACAGTATGAAGGAGGTTCTTCATGATGTGATCTCTGCTGATGAGGAAAACAGAGATGGTTATCTATGCAAATGTTTGTGAAAACTATGCAGGTGCGTGACCTGTGTGGACATTAATTTGTTTGTGTTGGTAAAAGTTGTAACCACAATGTTGACATTAAAGGAGCTTAATGAAAGAAATGTACAGTAAGTAATCATAAAATTACTCATGTCAGCAGAAACAAAGACATCATGTTAATTTGAAATTTTGATCTAATGACAACAATAGTGTAATGTAATGTGTAATTTTTACACTAAGGAACAATAATTGAGCACCTTTATGTAATATCGTCAAAAAAATTGTGGAATTTATGCAAATTTGCTTTTTGAACAAAGAAATTGTAAAAAAAAAAAAAAAAAAATTATAGAAAAAAATGTTTTGTTTGTCTTACTTTAAGTAATCCCTCTGTAATTTTCATTGGAATCAAAAAGTTAAAATTTTTTAGGTTATTCATCAGTCAAAAATGGCCATCATTTTCAGAAAGCAGTGACAAACAAACTTTCCCCTAATGGGATTTTTCAGACCCTGACTCAGGACATGTTGAGATCCAGAATCAGGTAAGGTTCTTCGGTCCAATTTGTTCAACCTGGTTGCAAAAATCCCAGACTACATCAATCCACTCCCGGTTTAAGACCAAAGGTTTTAGACAATAGCATCTCCAATCAGCTCCTAGTCCTCCTAGAACTAGTGTCCAGTCTCAGCACCTTTACAGTTATGGTCAGGGAAAGAAACACAAACTTTACCTTTGAAAGCTGCTGGATCACGAGCCAGGTGAGTTCCTTTTAGCAGAGTCTGTTGTTTCTCCTTTGAATCCACACAGTCTAATAATGTCTAATTCAGCAACGTAGCATAATAATGCTACAGTATGAAGGAGGTTCTTCATGATGTGATCTCTGCTGATGAGGAAAACTTTCAGAGCGTTATCTATGACAAATGTTTGCAGAAAACTCTGTCAGGTGAGGGACCTGAAAGATAGGATTAATTTGTTTGTGTTGGTTCACAACTGTGTGACCAGCAAAAAAAAACATTTAGTGTAAAAGTTGTAACCACAATGTTGACATTAAAGGAGCTTAATGAAAGAAATGTACAAAACTAAGAATCATGGACCACCTGTCAGCAGAAACAAAGACATCATGTTAATTTGAAATTTTGATCTAATGACAACAATAGTGTAATGTAATGTGTAATTTTGACACTAAGGAACAATAATTGAGGGGTCTGCTCTGCCGGAAATATCGTGAAAAAAATTGTGGCCATTTTACTGTATGCACCCTTTTGACAGGAAATTGTAAAAAAAAAAAAAAAAAAAAATTATAGAAAAAAAGACGTTTTCTGACTTTTTTCCCCCCAATATCTTCATTGGCAATCAACTACGGGTCCAGGTTATGGCATCAGTCAATATGCCATCATTTTCAGCAAACAGTACCGTATACTCATTCCAGTGACAAACACATTTGTACGTTCTGACCCTGACCTCAGTGACATGGTGGACCCAGACCAGGTAAGGTCTCTGTCGGTCCACTACGCCTGCCACCTGGCTGCAAAGGATCCCAGCACCCATGTACTTTTCTCCCGGTATAAGACCTGGTGGGGAAGAGGGCCATTCTGTTCTCTACCCTGGGAATGCATGAAGACACCAACATGCAGTCCAACCTGGACAACCTGCCGTCGGACATCAGTGAGGGGCTGTACGAAATATCACAGAGGAGCACACTTTCCTCCAAATGTACGCTGACTCGCCACACACGCACATGCAGATGCCGTTCAAGCATCCTGTATCTGGTGCTATTGTGCTGTGTGGCTTGAGTCACCCCAACTTTCAGAGCGCTGTCATGACCAGAGCAAGCAGATACCTCTGTCACATGAGGGACCTGAAAGATAGGATGGTGGGGCAGCTAACGTGCCGGGTGGAGCAGGTCCTCAGGTTCGAGCAACACATGGTGTTGAGGATCGACCCTGAGCAAAACTTTGACATGGACCACCTGTGCTCCTTGTTGGAGTCCACGCCACTCATCGTGCCATTCACTGACGTGGATGGCTGTGGAGTGGTGAAGGTGCCTGTGGACCCTTAACAGAGGCAGCGCTGGTGTGGCGCGGTACGATGACTACTGGCGGTCGTACCAGCTGGAGCTGGCCTTTGAGGCTCGTGCATACGTACAAGAATACGTTCTGATACTTTAATTAATTTTGATTTTAATAATAATAATAATAACTTTAATTATTGTTTTCATAAGCTATTATGCGGATTGGGAGCGTGTGAGAGAGAGAAAAAACACTGGGTGCATGTCTGATACAAAGTTTTTCATGCCACTACATTGATGACATGCATAAGAAACCGACAAATTGTCAATGGTCCTATGCATGGTCTGAGAGAGGATGTTTGCAGTTGATTCATTGATGGATTGTTTTTAATGACCAATGTCCAAAAAATGCCACTAATTGATCAACTGCTCTTGACTCTGATGAAGCTCCGACTGAATTGGGGCATCCTAGACCTTGCTACAAGGTTTAATTGCAGCCGTGCCACAGTCATTTCACCACATCACCAGTGCCCTCTATGAGATTTTATATGTTGGCATGATGAAGAATGAAATCCCCTCCAGAGCAAAGAACCAAACTTCCCTTCCAAGTTGCTTCCAGCCATTTCCAAACTGTCGGATTGTGCCCGACTGCACGGAGGTGGCTGTCTCTAATACAGAAAGACTGGACACACAGAGTAATCTCTATAGCCATTACAAAGGACGCACAACACTCGAGACTCTGATCGTCCTAATGGAGTTCTAACCTTCGCCAGTGACCTGTATGGAGGCAGTACTTCAGACAAGGCTATAACAGCTGACTGCGGAATACTACAACATCTATAGAGAAACTTAACATAGCCTACAATAGACTCATTTGGTAGAAGAGCTTTTTTAAAGCGCCAGCAGATTGGAACAATCTTCTTGCTAATATCAGATCCAGTTCCTCTCTGGGTATCTTCAAGCATGCTCTGTCTTTCATTGTGACCTGTTCCTGTTTTCACTGATGATGCATTTTCAGATTTGTTGAACTGACACTTACCATTTGATACTGTCATTTCAGTCTCTGTGTTAGCCATTGTGGCGTTATTATGGTTGTGTTGTATTGTATTGTATTGTTCCATTGTACTTACACTGCCCGGCCAAAAAAGTCGCCACCAAAAAAAAAAAGGTCATACACTCTAGTATTTAGTTGGACTGCCTTTAGCTGTAATTACAGAACACATTTGATGTGACGTTGTTTCGATAAGCTTCTCCAATGTCACATTTATTCCTGTCCAGAGTTGCATTCATTTTTCAAAGATTATCAATGGGGTGAAGGTCTGGACTCTGTTGTCACATTGGACCACATTTCTCCCCACTATCCTTCCAGTTTTTAATAAAGCATTGGACAGTTCTTAACCCAATTTTAGTCTCACTAATCTGCTTTGATGTTTTATCTGCTTGATTCATGTCAATAATTTGACCCTTCTGAAACAGATAAACATCTAATCCACAACCACAGGATGTGTCATCCAACATGGTTGTTTAAAAAATGAGACTGCATCAGTTAGGGTTAAATAAGTTGTTTCCAGCTGAAACATGATCATCCATGCAGTCATTATCCAATGGGAGGCTCTTCCCTAGTTTATTAGTAAATCCAAGTGGTGACTTTTCTTTTGGACGGACAGTGTATATTAATTATTAATTATTTTTTGTCTTTTGTTTGTTTGTTTATCTGTCTGTTGTTGTTGTTGTTGTATCGTTGAGAACATGTCTGTTTGATGAATCTATGTTTGTCTACATGTTTGGACCCCCTCGAAAACGAGATGGTACATCTCAAGGGGTTTAATAATTTTAAACAATTGCAAGAAACAAAGAGTTTGCCATAATTTCATTAACATCCAAATACTTTCCACATTAATTAAAATATATTGTAAAATGTACATTTTATAATCACTGTAATAACAATGTATTTATTTTACTTTGAAAATGTCCATGACAGAGTGGACATATTTCGCTGTTCACATATACTTTGTTTGCTCTCAGTTTAGTGTGGGAACTTGACCATCATGCATTTCTAATAGCATAACACCTCCCCAATCCAATGAATATGAAATTACATGGAAAATCTCTGCTTTTTTCTTTTTTTTTTAGAAATGGGGAAGTCTCAAAGGCACCTTATAGTGATATTGATTCTGATAATGAGAGTTGTTGCTGTGGAGCATAGATATTAAATAAACAACCAACAACCTAAACTGTTAAGTTATAGTACAAGATATGAATGTGTTTTTAAATGTTTAATGTTAAATGTTTTCATTGTGACCAGCAGTGATACATATTTATACTACTAACCCTCTATACTACTACCGTGCAAGATAATAATAAAAAAGCGCGTTACACCATAGACCTGCTAAAGATAAAATCATGACAAAATAGAACAGTAAAGACACGCACATCGAGCCCAGTTAGGGATGGGTGCTGGATAAAAAGACTAGGTAAAAGAGAAAAGAAAATGCACACACCAAAAAAGCTCCCTTCAGAGGATTTATTTGCGTAGTGACGTTTCGAGCGCTCCGGCTCTTTGATACAGCAGTTTGAAAAAGAGCCGGAGCGCTCGAAACGTCACTACGCAAATAAATCCTCTGAAGGGAGCTTTTTTGGTGTGCGGATTTTCTTTTCTCTCTTAAAGATAAAATCATGCACATGAAAATGTGTGAATTTGGTCAAATTCAAAACACAGATACAAAGCAGTAAACATGATTTTTTATATTATTTATTTTCTTTCATTATACAGTGGGTGCTAGTTTCATTTGGAGCATTTCACGCGAGATTCACGCGTGAGGCACGGGAGAGCCAGGCGGATTTTTTGTGGAGGAGTTCACCAGAAGCTGCAGTGCGCCCAAACAACCGCCAGGTGGCATCTGTGAGCAGGATAAAACGCCTCAGCAGTGAACACGAATGGGGAATGCAATATAATAATAATAGTCTTTCAATGACAAAATGTAACAACGGCAGCTACAGTATACTCTCACTCTCTTTTTTCGGTCCTCTGTCTCGTCAGCTCCAAACACACCCGTCTGTGTTTTTAAAATGAGCCAACTAGCCTACTGTACAGTAGTGCCGCAATTCTCACTGCGCGCCATGTATGAGAGTGCAGCTGGATGATTTCTCGGATCTGTGTCACTTTGGGGCTGGGCGATAAAACAGAGAAATAAATAGAGGGGAAAGTTATAGGCAATTTTAAACAGGTGAGTTTTGAGTTTTGTTGTAAAGAGAGGGAGAGAGTCGGTGTTACGGATGTGAGGTGGTAAGGAGTTCCAGAGACGGGGAGCAGAGCGACTGAAAGCTCTGCTCTGAGCAGGGGGAAATAACTTTCCCTCGATAGAAGACGCGGCCGATACAAAGTCGATTGGTTTCATTCATCTATCTATTGGTTGAAAGCTGATAATTAGCCATGTGCTTACAAGCTGATTGGCCGAAACCAAGAACAAAGCAGCGTGAATGGCCAATCGCCATGTGTTAACAGTCGACATGTAAATCAGATGTTGATGGGCGTTACGAGCGCGGAGATGAATAGGTGTTAATGTGTCTCAACTCATAGGGTACTTTGCAATAGGCTACTATCTGTAACTGGTAGAAAAACAGCCAGCTGGAGGAATGTGTTGCTTTACTTCACTCTTTCTCAGACAAAAGTCCTGCCCGCCCCCTCCCCCCACAGTAGCCTAGTTCAGTGGGTAGAGCAGATACCCCACACACAGAGAACTGAGGATCGAAACCCGGGTGGCATAGGCTACATTATAGGCTATGTTTTTAATGCGCAATTATATTCTGAATTAAATAATACAGAATTGAAATATTATCCTTCGAGTTTACATGGAAAACACATTATGTACGTCTGGGGGTCGGGAAGTGTTCTGATTGGGGGTGCACGTGTTATGTATTTACGTCTACCGGGAGAAAACAAAGTGAAGTGAACAGATCAGCAGCCGCGAGCTGCCCCGCTGCTGCTAAACTTTACAACAAGCCACTCAGTAGAAGCAGAAAGTTTCTCCTCCTAACTGGGTGGCCTTCCCTGGGTGTGTGAGCCTGGCCGCCCGCCGCCACTGCTCCGGCGCAGAGCGATAACAAACCGCTCTGCTCCGATGGGGACGGCGAAGCTCACTGATCGCCTTCCCCGCCTGGCCGCCCCCAGCAGCCGCTGCTCCGGTGTGGATTCTGGCAGTGAGCATTGCGTTCCCCGCCGGAGCAGCGGCAGCAGTCGGGGACCTGGGTCTGTGGAGCGGATTCATGAACCCTGGTTGTCCCGTTGTCCCAGCAATCGCTCTGGTCCCGACATGACTCACTCACAACTGCGGCTGTAACGTGATACCGTACATAACGTGGGCAACATGGGCCGGTGTGTCCCCCACTAATAATGTAGCGTACAGTGGTATAGACTCATGTGTTTTCATAATGTAGTCATGAAGTGGATACAGTAAAATCACACACCCAGCCTCGCTTTCAACACACGCCTCCTTTGATGTGAACATGGATGAATTAAACCAATCGACTTTGTATCGGCCGCTACTAGGCTACTTTCCATTAAAACAACCTGCTGCTCTTGGCTGAAACAAAGTCACTGTTAACAAAACCAACATCTAAACTGTCCCTTCAAATTGTGTGTGTAGCAGCTGCTGACACATGTGTATTAATGCTCCGCTCCTGAGTCCAGTCGCATCGGGTCCAGGCTGCTGGCACGGATGAAGCAGTTTAGAAACAGTTTAAACGAGCGATCGTCGGCTATGAGGTGGTTGTTCACAAGAACTTGCAGAAAATAGATAGATATATAATAGAGAACCACTGATCCTGAACGTAACCACTGTGATACAATAAATAAAATCGACATTGATGTGACTGAGCGGCGTTGCGGTCCCTCTGTCCATTCACTCTCTTGCTCTCTCGACCATAGCTGCAGCTGAAGTAGCCATGGTCTGGAACAGCGCCACTCTCTCATTGCAGCTACGTTGTGGTCAAACGCGGAATTACTTACAAATATTCTCAGTACGATGCTTCCATCTAGTGGCTACAATGTGACCTGCAGTTTCACGCACTGCGTGAATCACGGTCAGCGTGAGGCAAACGTCCAAATGAAACTAGCACCCACTGTAGAAGTTAAAACAAATTCATTCATTATTTCTTTCTCTTTCAGAAATACATCAGTGACACATAAAGATGGCTTGTGCACCAACAGTCAGCAGTTGCCCACGTAAGTAGCCTATAGATCTATATTGTTATTTTACCAAATGTAACTAAGTACTAAGTACTTACAGTTTAACTAGTATGTAATGTAGGTAATCTAAAAAATAATATCCTTCTTATCTCATTGTTATTTGTGTTCCATGCAGCCACTAAAGTCTGGGTCATTGGAGACAGCTACGTCCGACGTGGGGGCGAGAGAGCTGTAGAGACCATGGGGACCAGCCTTGGGATCGAGGGGATCCAGATCCATTGGTTCGGCTGGGGTGGTCTGAGGTGGAGAAGCCTGATCCCCTTCTTCACCCAGTCCCTCCAAGGAAGAGCAGCCCCGCATGTCCTCCTTGTTCACTGCGGTGGGAACGACCTGGGAACAACACCAACCGTCCATCTCGTCGCAGCCATGAACGAGGATCTGCACCACCTCCACCTGCAGCACCCTGGAATGACTATAATTTTCTCTAGCATCACCCAGAGATGCAGGTGGAAGGCTGGTGCTAATCCGGGGAGGATCGACAAAGCCAGAAAGTTTGTGAACAGTGTCATGGCCTTATTTGTTTTTTATTCCTCATCCTGATATAAGGTTTGACACTCCTGGGTTATTCTTACCAAGTTCATTTCACCACTACGGGAAACGGTATTTTTTTAAAACAGTTTTGCCGAAGCAACAACAAACATTTGTGACTTTAGTGATTAACAGATTACAGTGATCATGTCGGCAGGAAAATCGTTCCATAGAGTCAAATTCAAGCATGGTATTCAGTCCCTCCAGGATTTCGCAGGCTTTTTTTTGTGATAGTTGCGGCCTAAAATGCCTGATTTTGTGGCCACGTTTTGAAAAAATTGCAGTGCATGTTGCGATGTTTTAAGCGCTTTTGTTGCAATTAAGTTGCGGGAGACAGCTAAATTTGCACACACAAAAAAAAAAGTTGCAGTTTTCTGAATAATTAAAAATTAAAGGAAAATTTAAAATTTTGAAATGTCACAAAATAATGTGAGGTCCTGTTATACCAGCAATTTTCCACTTGTTAAGAAAGGCACAGGAAATGTAGACTACATAGATTTGAAAGTTGTTGTCTGTTTTTATAAATCATGGTAAAAGAACTGTTTTAACATGCTATTAAAACAGTCCAGCCTTTGAACAAACAGGGGAGGGTGGCTACTGAAGTCCAGGGCCAGCTAGGGCCTTAAGGGGGGTCCGCCCGCTATTCAGACATCCTGCTATTCCGACATGTTTCTATTTAGACATGCCACTATTCCGACATCTCTCTATCTAGACATACCGGTAATCCGACACTTTTTGGTACCGCTATTCCGACATTTTTTTTTTTTTTACAGCTGCGATACCCAGGCGCGTCTCTCTCTTTTTTTCTTTTCAGCATGCCTATCACCAGGGAGTGATGTTCTTAATCTCAACAATTAAACTACTAAATCACACACAAAACTGACATGATAAACAAACAGAACTATGTTGCAGTTTGTTTGTCTAGTTAACCTGTCACCTTCAGCACCACGGACAGCACCGCGGATGAGCCGCGGAGAAGCAGCAGCTGTGAGCGTCTGGGGCCTGGTGGCCAAAGTTGAAACATTGTTGCAATGACAATAAAATGATAGATTATAATTTGTGGTTGCTGTTCCCTGCTGCTGAACATCGCATCGGATTTTTACATACACGTCCTTTGTTTTCCTATGGTGTCAGGCGAGCCTCTGTATTTTATCCCATACAAACACGGCGCACCGTCTCTCTCTCTCTCTCTCACGTGCATACACACACCGCTGTCAGTGGTGCTGTGACACTCGGTCTGGACCTTCGACTACATGACGATGGGACTTTACGTTTTCATTCTCCATAAACACTCGTTAATTAACAGCACACACTCATATGACAGTGACATGACATGTACGCGCGCCGCCACGTCTGCTCATAGCGCAGCAACGCTCCGAGACCTGACCCCAGTTATTGAATGTTTACGTTTATTTATAAGAAGTTTAATTGGTGCTGATTAAACTTGTAAATGAATGCTGCTCTGGATCCGATTCTTTCCTTACAGTAGCCTATATTATGATTCTAAACACTGGCCAAACAACAGAACCATTTTATTATATTGGTGTCAGACTATATATATTCCATTTTTGCTGGGCATATTGTTTATTCTAAAAGCCTGTCCCATAAGCCTATAGACGCGTCTCTCTAGACGGGTCCGCTCGGCACACACACCCTTCAGCAAGAAAAACAAAACAAAACACCGTCAACAGGTGACAGAATAACAGTCTCAGTAGCTGCAGATCAGTGTGTGCTGGGTTTGATTCTTGTCGGACATCACACCAGAGTTTGTTTTTTCTTCTCTCTAACAGGCCGATGTATTTGTGTATGAGAAACAGTGTCTCAGATACAAAAACAAAAACGTAATCAATGTCGGAAAAGCGGGATGTTTGAAAAATAGTAAAGTGCCGCTACTCCGACAATGAAAAACAAAAATGTCGGAACAGTGGGACGCTTGAAAAATAATGTTAATGCCGCTAATCCGACAATTAGAAGTCAATGTCGAAATAGCGGCATGTCGGAATAGCAGCATGTAACCGCCTTAAGGTGGGGGGTGGGGGAACCTGGCCGCTGGCTGCTCCGCTCTGGCCCTGCAGTGGTGCACTCACTGGATTTCCCCGCAGCACTCGCTGAGGGGTTGACACAGCCTCAACACGTTCAACTCAGCTTGTGTTCCTTTACTTATGACTTTGTGCAAGTTATATCAAGTTTCTTGCCGTCAGCCCAGCCACTGTGTTCCTCCATGGACTCACTTTCAGCCACCGCTCCGTCAAGACTCGCACTCTCTGCTGCGTAACTCGCGGAAAGCACCGACAATTGGTCCAATTTGCGGAAAAGTTGCGTTGATTGTACAAAATTGCAAGATCACTATAATTTGCGGGGATTGGCTGAATTTGTGTTAATTGTTGCGATCGCAACATTGTGAATTCCTGGAGGGACTGTTTGTGTCCTGTAGATAATTTTTTCTGTACATTTGCAACAGTCCATTAATCATTAGGTAATTAAATAGTTTAAACAGATGTAATTTATACATCAACAGATTACACCTCTGTACATTTTGAAGCTCTAACACAGGAACTAGAGAGACTTCTCGTTGCAGCTGATGTTGATATTAAGTGTTGACACAAGCATGCCAACAGCAGCCAGTAACTGGAAGATGAGGAATGCTTGCTCATCAGAGAGGTGGAAGGAAGCAAGAAACCAGCTCCTGGAGCAAACTGCGTTACTGAGCATCTGTGTCAAAGGTGCCTGAAGAAGGAGGCTGTGATCAGATGCGCTGAATGCATGCCAATGCAATATTACTGCTGTGATTGTGATGTAATCCACCACCAGTCCCAGACTTTACACAGTCGTTCATCCAGGATCCATGGCTTCCACAAGCCTCTGCCACCAACAGTTGTGAACGACGCAGAGGGGCGTTATTCGCATCACGCATGTGGTTCTATATAAATTATCTTAGAATGTATTTATTAAATATATTTTGGTATTTTTTGTAGCTAGAATATGGAATGGAAATGCCACATCACATATGTGACTGCCCTCCAGAAAATATTAATGTTGTTCCTGGGAGGCCTGTGGTATTCATCAACATTAGAGGTCACTCCGTAGCAAAAACATAATGTTAATCTGACCATTGCAGGTTTTCCATCTTTTTCAGGCACCTTTTCTTTATGGTTTTACCTGCCAATATTACATAACAACTTGTGCTTTTTCCCAGGACGATATGATCTGACCCTCCCAGAGCTGCACTGTGGAAGCTGGTGTGTCACATGGACACCGGATTTGCTGGATGTCCAAGTTAGTAACTTCTGCACGCTGTTCGATGTTGCCATTTTTCATGGTTTCAGACAAAGGAAGTTGGCTGCTCCAGGGAATAGATGCAAAGACAAGAGTATGGCAGGGAATACCTCCTTTTAATTCTACATATGGGTCTAAACTTTGGTTTTAATGAATCTTTCAACAGACAAGTGTGTTCGGACACATTTTACAGAAGCTTCATGGAGTGGGTCATTAGCTCCTTGAAGTGGACAAGTTGTGTGCAGAGCAGCCGTTCACCTGCCCAGCCTGTTCTGCAGAAATGTTGGCTGTGTCTGTGGATGGAAACAGGAAGCATGACCAGTTCAAAAAGGATGGATGGTCTACAGTATATATTTAATGTTTTTCATCATCCACCATGTCCATGTAACAACTATCATTTGTTATACCAGAGTGCATGTCTTAATTCTTCAGCAATGCAAACTGATATTTAAAATGATATTTACATGTCTGTTCTGTAGCTCTGAGGAACAGGGTTACTTTGATGGTGTGCTTCTCTGCAAAGATAATGAGGTCGCTGCATTTGTAGAGGACATCAAGGGGGCAGTCGTCGGTCTGAGAAGTGAAGCCGAGTCAATCTCACTTCCGGGTTCAAAAAACTGCAATCCCCGGAGATTCCTGTGGGGGCTGATGTCAGAAGGCAGAATGTCTCCATAGACTCCCATGTTAAAATCGCCGACTTTACAGCCAACAAAAATATGATCAAAGCCTGGTGTCAGGACGTTTTTTGGTCTCAATCGATAGTTTCTACCTCCGCACACACTCTGAGGTAGGTGAATTATTTTTTAACGCTACCGTTTTACTGTTATTAGGATAAGATTCTGGCCAATCAGGGCGCGGAAACGTTCAGCTGCAGGTCCGGAGCGGCACAGAGACAGGCTGCTTCGAGGCCAGTGGGCGGGTTCTCGGCCGGCCAATCCAACATGGCGCTGTTCAGGCCGCCATATTTGAGTCACAAAACCGACTGCACAAAACCAATGGGTGACGTCACGGATGCTACGTCCATTCTTTTTACAGTCTATGGAGGACATTCAGAAGCTTGTAATAGTGTCTGTGTTTTAGTTGGATACATTACATTTCATACCTAAAGTCCAATTTTATTGTAGGTAAGAACCACCATTGGCTACGAAATTACACGACTCCAACATGACGCAAAATTACATCCATGGTTAAATTTAACATTATAATGTGTTCACTTTGTCCATTTTGTAGGTGCCAGGAAAAGGGGTCTGTGGCAGGTCTCAGCTCATTGCAGCTAAAGAGACCACGACCAACAGGCGTAGCTCAATGAGAAAAAGATGCAAAGACCAGAGAGAGGAGTTGATGGACATACTCCGTGAAACTGAGAAGAGAGTGGAACAGTGTAGGAGCTGTATGTAGGTCTGGTCTGCGCGTGTTTGGTTTGTGGGTGTGGACACTGGACACCGTATTGGCGCGTGGGTAGGGGTGTGTCACTGTGGGTGTGTGATCTGTGGGCCCTCATTTATCAACCGTGCCGTAATGAGTGCGTACGAACATTCCCACGCAAAGTATGAAATTTATCAACTTGTACTTGTGCTTAGGAACGTGCGTAAATTTAAGCACAACTCTGACCATGCGTACACACAAAATCTAGTGGTTGAACAGTGGAACTACAAATAGAACCCAGTGGAGACTCACAGTGTTCAATCTCCAACTTCACACCTGTTTCCTAATTAATATAAACTTCTCAATTGGTAATTTAGCAGACATTTTGAATGATTGGTGTGACAAACTATAAAAGTATGCAGGTAGATTTGTGTTGTTTTTATTCAATTAAAAAATGCTTTAATAAAAAAAAATATATGGGCCATTCTACAGAATTGGTGCAAAGTCAGAGTTGGAAACATCTTGAAATAAATGTGTCTTTTCCCCAAAACTTTTCATGTATGTTAGTAGTATAATATCCAAGGTACACATTTCTAGTAGTTGTACAGTTAATTCTCATTTTGTATTTTCAGACAGTTTTGAAATATTTTTCCTCCCCCAAAATTTGTCACTACCGAAACACAATGAAATATCACATGAAATGAAGGGTTGCATTGATCTATTGAAATTTAGTTTACATCTACCTTGTAAATATATTTTTCTGAAATTGTATTTTTCAAAATTCACAGGTAAATTAAAAAGTATATAATTTTAATAAAGTGTTTAAGCGTGATTTATCACAGTCATTGGATTTTTGATCCAATTTTTCTTTGTAAAGGGCGTAAAGTTGATTATAATGATTACAAACTTAAGGATTTATTAGTTTTAATACCCACTGAACCAAACACCATCACAATATCTTAGTTGATAATTCAATATACTTTATTTTTGACAAAACATCCCATGTTTCGGTAGTGACGGCACAGTTTCGGTAGTGACAATACTGTTTCGGTAGTGACCACAATACCTTGTTTGTCACAGCTGAATAAGACTGTGATCATTTTATGTTACGTAATAAAAATAACTAATAAGTCATAAATGTTAAACATGTGTATATCAGACACACATCTGACATTAGATATCTGAAAATGACATAACAGTGCTTGAATTTCAGATTACATCACACTGAAGAGGTATTGATAGTTTCGGTCTTGAGGAGACTGCAAGTGAGAAAACATAACATGTTAGGGTTAGATAACTCAGTGACACTCTTCAACTTTCCTTCTTCCCTTCGTTTGTTATTTCTTTCTCTTTCCTTTTTTAAGTACTCTTCGTACTTCACAGGGTCATCCCTCAACCTTTTTCTGTACTCCCTCAGTCTCTCTGCTCCTGTTTTTGCTCTGCTCCTCTGATCTGGCATATTGTCTCTCTCCCTGTATAAGTTAACCACAGAAATGAATATTACTGACACATTTTAAGACATCAGTAATTAGTAAGCAGTGGCAAAAACAAGTGTCAGTCTGAGCCTGACTAATGGAACTAATGGAACATTAGACTTAAAGACTGACTTAAAGCAGTGTTTCTCAACCTTGGGGTCGGGACCCCAGGTGGGGTCGCCTGGAATTCAAATGGGGTCGCCTGAAATGTCTAGTAATTGTAGAAAAATTTGTGGAGTCAAAATGGGGTCACGAGCCAAAAAAGGTTGGGAACCACTGACTTAAAGGACCATAGACAGGCTAGCAGGACACATATTACTATTAAAAAAAAACGTAATAAGTGAATTTTTCATGCCATGCAACCTTTAACTGACATGAAATTTATAATAAAATACTTTTTAGTTGCCTAACTATGTTAAAATTGTCTTTATATTCCCCAAATAAAGGCTTAAGTGTTCCATTTTGTCACTACCGAAACAGTCGTGTCACCGAAATGTGACCACATGTTTCGGTAGTGACTGTTTCGGTAGTGACAATTTTAGATAACTTTGAGCCTAGCTTAAAGATGATAATCAGCACATGGTTAGCTAGCACTTTTCTGATCTATTTCACACACATAAAAACTATTTTTCCTGCAATAAAACCCAAAAAGTTTGTTTAAGTGCAGAAAATAGGTGTTCGGTAGTGACGTCTCTTAAAGTTACACACTGATTTTCAGACTTTTGATCATATTTTCTTGAAAATGATGAGACCTAGCTACTCACCATGCAGCCACAACATGAGAGGGACAAAGGAATGCTTCCTGATAAAAAAATTAGAGGTGTGGCTTAAATCAGTCTCAGCCTATGGACTAACACCTACAGTGTTTCGGTAATGACAAGAAAATGAGGGACAACATTTTTTACATACATTTTCATGATTTACAAAAAATATATAAAATCAATGTACTTTTTTACACTTCACTTTAAAAAAAATCAAAAAGATCTTTATAAAAACACCAAAAGAAAAATTTATAAATATCATTTTAGTATCATTTTCATGAATTGAAATTTAGGAGATGGTGTTGGGGACAGCCACCTCCCAATGTAAAGTACCCTATAAATGATGATTTAAAATATATTTAGGAAAATGATATTTTAAATATTATTTTGGGTTTCAATAGATAATTGAAGGATCTTAGTAAACATTTAAAATGTGCATACTTAAATGCTTTTTAAATTAGTTTTTTTGTTTGGGGACAGCAGTTTGCACCAATTTTGTAGAATGGCCCATATATTCAATTAAAAAACACTTTTTTTCTTTGATTGAAAAGGTTTTTTATTTAAGTGGATGTTTTTTCTATTGAAAATATATTTTTTGATTGAAGAATAAAGACACAAATCTACCTTCAGTGACCCAACAGAATTAAGGGGAGCATACGTCAGTCCGACTGCCCCAAAGTCCGACGGCTCATTTATCCGACTACCCATTCTACAGCGTTAAGGTTAGGTTTAGGGTAAGGTTAAGGGTTAGGGCTACTTAAGTTGGAGAAATGGGAGGTCGGACGCAAAAATAAAGAAATGTTTGGTCGGAGAGATGGGTAGTTAGACAGACGCCATGCGCCCCAGAATTAACAGGAGTTATATTTTCTTATACGCAGCATTTTTTCTTTTTTTGATCACACCTGCATTTAGTGTTCCAAACAGTATTTTTTTGGTTTGATTCAACTTCTACAAGTACCTCAATCTCGGTATCAGAGAAACTCTTCTCCGCCCTCTTTGCCATGATTTTGGTGTGGGGGAAAAAATCCATTCATGCCTTATTAAAGGGATTGTTGCTACCATACATGGTCAATTGTAGGCGTTTCCAAATGCAAATTACCCTAACCATGGTAGTTAGGAACAGGTGGGATTTATCATCACTGATTACTTACTAGTGTGCGTACCGCACCGCTGATGGTGGTAGCAAGCGGTGGAAAGCCAAGCCGCCGAGGACATGCATGCAGCGTCACTTGACGTCACATCCGCAGAACAGTGCGGGAAATTCGGACCCAGAACTGCAGCGCATTATGCAGCACACAGCCTATCAAGGCAACGGAGAGATACGCGAGAGGACTCATTCGTTTTGGTTTGGAATGCTTCATGTCCCATTATTATTAGAAAACTTGAAACGTATGTGCATTTTTTCATAAATACTGCCTCAGCATCCTTTAAAGCCTTTGGAAACCCAAAGACACAAAAGCCTTCTAACTATGTATTTTAGGGTCTTATGTACATAATATTAAAGCAGATATCAGCGGCACGGCCGTTTCGGCGAATGCTGCGTTCAAGGCAGGCTTTTGAAACCGTAAGTTACAGCTTCAAGTCACAACTACGACTTTGTAACGTTCCAAGTAACTCGTAGTTCGTGTTTTTACCGTCCTGTTGTCTGTGAAAGTCACTATAACGGCCACTCGTAACTTCTGACCCGTGAACTCGTACCAGATCGAACTAGTATGACTTCACAGGAAGGAAAAACACAAGTTACGAGTTTCCTTGAACGCACCATGAGTTCGCAGCGCCCGCCCTCGTCAGGCATCTATTGGTCCTTGTGCTACGTTACCACATTCACGCGCACCCCTTGGCTGCACACACAGCCCTTCATGCCGTTCTCTCTCCTCATTGGATAACACTTGTATCCCACGAGAAAAAATTTCTCCTCGGGTTGCAGCAGAGCAGAGTGACGGAGAGACTCGTGTTACGGCTGAAACACTCCATGTAAGTGATTGCTGACGGAAAATAGGACTATTTAGGACTTATATTAACAAAAACATTCCACTGATATCTGCTTTAAACATGTAAAAATAATTAGAAAAAAGTTCAGGGCAGGGGCAGGGCAGTGACACACACACTAATGCATATGATTAACTATTGCACATTTCCTTTTGCTGCTATAATAAACATTTGCTTAGGAGACTTGTACTGCTTACTGACAGCAGGGGGCGATGCAACCAAAGGGATCAGTTCAACCACTCTGGGTACAGGCTTAACTTTGCCCAATCAGCTATCATTATATATCAGGATACGCCTTAGACTCTCTCCTATTCGATGAAACACATGTCACTCCCGTGACTCTCATTCACATCCGGCCTGACCTGCCCAAAGCGGGTGCGCAGTCGGACGAAGAATGACTTTAGCATTAGCATTGAGGGGATACATGACACTACTTCGCCACTACTATGCTATTTTCTGGTCACGATGGATGAAATCGAACCGGACAGCTGTGTAGAGCACATCTTCAGCTTTCAAATGAGGGTAAGCTTGTAATTTTATTCAATGTTTTAGTGGGTGAAATTTTGATGGAAGTCCATATACCTGGAGGTAAAAGTCCTTGCCATGGAAGACGACCACAGGGTGATAACCTGGGAGTTTGACCCAAAACCGGCCCCTGGGGTCATTAAAAAAAATAGAGTGGTAGTCATTTCTGACGGTCACTCGTTGGCAAAAATTTTGCTTTTTGAGGGGGTTGGTGCAAATTTATCCAACAACAACTCTTACGTCATTAAAGACTACGCCCTCAGGGGACACACCCCACCCTTCCAAATGACTGTACAGAAACGTACCGAATTCTTCAGGGACCGGAGAGTAGAGGTGAGTGAGGGCCTGGCGAGAGAGGGAGAGGCCCACCGGCCCCACGGGTGATTCCCCCCCTGTAGCCCCTGAGCCCGATGTAGCCCCTGCATTCCGTATTGTCCATCTCCCTCCACGTCTCCCCTGCAGGTTGATCATCTGTATGATCATCTGTACCTAAATGATTTCATTAGTAATGAAAAAGTTGAAACTGTTGCCTATTTTTTCAATTCGAGAGATGGCGTATCTCGTGATCCCGGGATGAGGGATCTCCGTGGCCGGTACCGGAGCGTCTCCGCGTTGGTGGGAGACCAATGCACCCCACCTCTGGACCTCAATCCCGCTGCTGCTGCTGCGGCGGCGGCCTCCTCCTCTCTCTCCGTCCTCCTCCTCTCCACTTCTCTCTCCCTCCTCGTCCTCCTCGGGCTGTTCCTCCATATCTGTGCTGTATTCTGATCCCTGCACGATATCATCCTTGTTCTCTGTGACCATGCTCCCATAAGAGTTCAATTCGGAGCTGTCTCCGTCGTCCCCTGACTGAATAAGCTCGAGAGCCGCAGTAGCGCTGTGTCTCCGTGTACTCATCTTGATTAGGAAGGAGGGAATGAGAATCGATTTGATGGAACTCTCTTTTTTTCTTTCTTTTTTTTAAATTTTTTTTTTGTTATTTCTATACCTTGCACAAGGTATGAGATAATTTATTTCCTTACTGTGCTTCAACTGTTTGATCAAGGTGAGGTCACGTTATAAGCCTTTCGGGTTTCAGACCTCACCTGCACATTTCTTCTCTCTGATTTCTCCTACTACTAAGACAAATAAGTAAATGTTTTGTTTCATAAAAGTCTTTTAAAAAAGTCTAAAAATGGACTTTATTTCTCTTTTTGCCATACAGTACAATGGTAAAAATGCACATTACTGTATTTCACAGCTCTGTGCCTGCAGTACACCAGGCAGTGAGTAACACAGAGCCACATCCAACACAGTACGTGAACCTGAATCATGTCTGCAGCAGCAGTTCTGGTGCAGGTTCGCGAATCAGTGAGTGAGTAACAGCTTCCCCAGCGGCAGTTCTCTGTGTGCGCAGTAGGTTCGCGAGTGAGTGAGTGAGTGAGTGGCAGCGCGAACCTGAATCACTGTGTCAGTACGTTCGCGAACGACAGGAGTGACTGGAAGGCCTCAGTACATGCAGCGAACCACGCGCACAGTGAGTGAACTGGAGCCCTCATCCCCGAGTGTCAGTGAACGCATCACTGAACATGTACCATTCCCTCGCAATTGAGAGCCTCCGCCACCAGATTGGCAGGTGATTCAGGGACTCACAGACCACACAGCAGTTCAACTGTCAGCCTGCACGCATGCTCGCTGCTGAGCTCAACTACTGAACTGAGAGAGGAACCAATCAGGTCAGGAAGTGATTCTAGTCAGTACGTTCACTTAAATAATTAATTCCTTCGAATGAATCACTCGCGAACGACACAACACTATGGCCCTGACTGAAATGCCACCGCACACTGCTGTGTGTGTTGTAGCCTACTTTTCTCCAGGGTTTCCACGGGTCATTAAAAAGCATGAAAAGTCATTAAATGGATTTTGTGAAAATTCTGGCATGAAATGGCATGAAAAAGCATTAACTTCGATGTTCAGAGGCATTAAAAAATATGTAAACTTGATTGAATAAAAACATTGTTTTTCACGATTTATTTTGATTATATAAACATCTCGATCTAATTTTGATCCTAAGTAGCGTAATGGTTGACAGGCGGAACTTTTTAATCGGCTGCTTTTTACGGCCGGTGCGCAAAGTTGAGACAAAGACGGTTTATAAACCAAGACCTTTCATAACTAGTCATCTTCCTGAATGCATGTCACGTGGCCTTCTGCACGGCCACGCCCCTGTAGGGAGACCAGAGGCAGCAAAGAATGTATTGACTCCAACGGGAAAATTGAACGTGAACACCGATTATGGTCAAGTTAAATTTTGGACTCATTTTTCTCAAGCCACAGCTCTTCTGAACAGTTTGACACGAAAATGGCAATTTTCAGACGGACACATCAGGAGAAAATCCACTCCACTGTTCAAGACCTGTCTTTGTCTCTATGACACTCCGTCCTCACATACAGCGATGCGCCACAACGTGAGCGAGGAAAAGTGATTAAAATGTGTACTTTTCAGTTAGCCTGTCCTGACATGCCGCGAGCAACGTCGCACCGTCCAGTGATGTCGCTCAACCCTGAAATTATCTTATTGGTTGAAAAGTACACGGTGCTTTCTGTTGACAAGCAAGTTATCAGAGAGAGGAGAATATGAGAGGAAAAAACACTCAGAGATGTGAAAAACGGCGATCAGGAAATGCCATTAATCTTAAAATAGCGCCGCAGGTTTGTCTACGTCACTTCATGATTTGATTGGTTTGGATTCTGAACCAAGAGAATGTACTCGCGACAAAATCTTCACGCTGCATATCAGGACACCCTCGCGCGAGTTCTCGTTTGGCACAGATCTCCTAGGCAACGTCAAACAAACGGCCGCGAACTCCCATGAAAATTATATAAATTATTTTTGTCATGCTAAATATGACTGTTACTAGTGCAAATATTTAATGTTATTATAAGAAAATATAAATATCTCACTTTCATCTACCTACAAATTGTATAAATCCACACAAATGATCACAGTCGAGATGGGGTGACGGTTGGCCCCGCCCATTTAGAGAGACAGGAAGTGTATACAGTTTTCTATCATTGGAGCAGCCGCTCGTGAAGTATCTTTCCATTTATTGAATATCTTTGGTTGAGACACTGGACTAATGCCAGCGTGAGTGTGAGAGAGCATGTGACCGGGAAATGATGGGAAAATGCAAGTTTCAACAGAAGTGGCTGGAGGACGAACAATTTAAAAGCTGGTTATAGCCAGTATTTTGCACCGTGTGCAAAAAAAACAGTGAATCCTATCACTTGGTTATTGCAAACAAAAACATCTATTTAAAGAATAATCTCCAATATCTTTCAACATGCCTGCATGGTGTCAAGTCATTTGAGTAAAATATTTATTCTTTTCATAGGAATGTGTGCACCGATTAGACCTCCGGAATCTGCTTTCCATTAGCATGGATGGACCCAACGTCAACTTGAAGTTTCTGAATGACTTCCAGCAAGAACATGCTGAAATACATGCAGGACGTCGGCTAATTACTGTCAGGAGCTGTGGGCTGCACACCCTACACAACTCATTCAAGTCTGGCTTCTCAGCATGGACTGTTGAAAAACTACTGAGGGCAATGCACTTTCTCTTTCACAATGTCCCTGCAAGGAGAGAGGACTATACCAAACTTACCAGTTCATCTCTATTCCCACTCACATTCTGTGGCCATAGATGGGTGGAAAATCTGCCAGTTGCAGAGAGAGCCATCAAGGTTTGGCCAAAACTCAAAGAGTATGTAGCAGCAGTCCTCAGAAAAGAGCTCCCAAAGCCTGGAATGTCATCATTCGATACTATCGAAGCAGCAAGCAAAGATCCCCTGATCTTAGCGAAACGTGAATGCTGCCCCTCTCAGCCCACCCCCATCTCCTGCCCTGCCTGCCAATGAGGACTTCACTAGGGAACAAACACTGTTTTTAATTGATTTGATGCGGCAACACCTGGCTACAGAATCTGATGGCCTCCCGAAGAGTCTCAAAGAGCTGAACTCTCGGTTGAAATCAGCAAGGTCCAATAAAAAGAACCTGTGGAAGGAGACGGCAGAGAAGCATTCAGAATCATTTTGTCCTAACAAGGTAGCCAGGAAATGAAACACACTCATTGACGCCTACAAAAAAATAAAGGACAACAACAAGTCGACAGGGAAAGGAACCCTCCGCTTTCAATTTTATGAAGAAATGGGTGAGCTACTGGCAGGGCAGCATGATGTTGTCTTGAGAAGACCGGAGGTGCTTGGGCCTTCGGGTGTCACGGCACCTCCAGCAGAGGCTGCTTCCTGTTCAAGCAACAACACAGCACCAATACAAACACGGCCTCATACGCGTCGGCGGGAACAAGAAGACATCCTCCAGTTCCTCCGGGAGTCAGAGGAGGCAAGTCAGAGGCGCCATGAGGAGGCACAGAAGTGCCACAAGGATCTTCTGGCTCAGCTTCAGTCAGCCCAGAAAGGGTTTGAGGGCCTGATGTCCAAATTTTTGGACAAAATGTGAATCTGTGTCATAAGCATTTGCATTCCATTTTTTATTGTGATTTATATTATATCACTACTTGTAATCCAAGTGTTTTTGTTTTCCATGAATCTAAAAGGGAATATTTTGAATAATTTATTGAATTTGTAATGTATTGAATATTGTATTAAATGCATTTAATTGTGTTAATTTTCTGCCTGGCATGTTGTTAATATCATTGCAGTAAATAATAGTAATAAATAATAATCATAATTAAAGGGAAGAAACAGTCAGTTGTGTAAATTAGCAGTGTCACTTGTTTTCATCTTCCTGTCTTGGGCATCCATGTGGGTGATCCTGGCAGATCTCCACTTGCACTTCATTCTTCCGAATGCTTGCTCTACAACCACCTTCCCACGACTGATCCTGGAGTTCTGCAGCTCGTCGGCCTCAGTAAGAGCCCCGTTGTCACGCTTGGGTGTGATGATAAAGGGAAATGCCTGCCCAATGTACGCACTGTCTCCCAGCAAGCTGTTGTCTCCCATCTTCTCCTGCCATGTAGTGAAGAAATCTGAGGCCCTCAACATCCTGGCATCATGGACTTTCCCTGGTGGTCCTGCAAAAATGTCGATGAAGCACCCCTTCTCATCGACAATCCCCTGAAGGAGTACAGAATAAAAAGACTTGCGATTTATGTAGTTTCCTCCTCTTATTGGTGGTCTTTGGACTCGGATGTGGCATCCGTCAACAGCACCAATGACACCACTGAGACCACAGAGGTGGTGGAAAGCAGCAGCAGACACTGCCTTCTCACAGGTACTCGGCCAGGATACAAAGGATAATCCTATATTGCACATGATGTTGAGTGCCTGTAGGATTATCCTGTGTGCCATGGACTGTGAGACGTCAAATTTGTCCGACATCTCGCGGAAGCTATTCTGGTTAGCCATGTACCATAAGAACATCAGCACCTTCTTCGTTGTAGGAACAGGTGGTAGGCCTTGGCTGTGTGCTCTTTCGATGCCGTTGTCCTGCAGCTTCATCACAAGATATTCAAACTGGGGTTTGGTGACACGGAAATGTCTTGAGAAGGTGTGATGATCCATGCTCAGCATCATCTCCCACTCAGTTCCAGTCTTTAAAATAATTCGCTACGTCGGCTGCAGCACAGTCAATATTCTAAAAACTTTTTAAGACTATAATTGATAATATTGCAGTTGCTAGGACTGGAGCACTCGCCTGTTACAGTTGACTAATCAAACGGCGGTCGACACGCTACTTTTGTAGCTAAACAATGAAGTACGTAGAAAGAAAGAAAAAGATACCTTCTGTGCCTTTGCGTTTCCTCCTTGCACCATAAAGCTCTGTGGGAATATGAATGTGTTGTTTTACACCATGGTGACCCAGATTTTAAAAATAAATTGACTGAAAATCAAGAACAGGAAACTTTCCTGATTCAGTTCTCAGAGAAACAGAGAATTCTGGGGAAAAAATCACCATAAAGGAAAAAAAAAGTTAAAATAGTGAGAATAAACCAAGATAAAGAGTTTAAAAGAATAGTTCACCCAGAAATGAAATTTCAGTCACTCACCATTTACTCACCCTCACGTTGACTAAGAGCTGGGAGAAGTCTCAGAGTCCTCTGTGGCTTCTGTGGTTACAGGGGGTCTCGCAAGATTTGCGTCGGCGTCAGTGCGACGAGTCAGTTTAATGACGCTGACACAAATCTCGCGAGATTTGGACACACCAGGAAGAGGAGCTCCCACTACAAACAAGCTAGAAATATGGACTTGTTTAATTTTTCAGGACAATTTCTCATGTTGGGGCTTCAATACAAGACGGACATTACATACGAGCAGCATGGAGGTATTTGGATGTGTGTCTTTTTGTGATGAAGACCACCGGTGTCCATTTGCAACTGTTGCATGGACATGCACTGCACCGAGACCTCCTGTAACTCAGAGAAGCCACAGAGGACTCTGAAACTTCTCCCAGAAATTTAATTTTTGGGTGAACTATTACTTTAAATAATGAATGAATCTCCTCTGCAGACTGACAATAACCTTCATCTTCTTCTTAAACAGCATCTGAACACTCAACACAAACAGCACGTTGGAGACTGAAGGTCGCAGTTTGACTAGTCTTACATTAAAGAGCAACTAAACCCCTAAACCACTTTTTTCTGCTGAAAACAAGTATATCTGGGCATGAAGTTGTGTTTTCAGTTGATTCTGGGTATCGGAGAGTGCACCTGGAGTCCCACCCATAATCAAGGCATTTTTTGAATTTCAAGCTTAGAGCACGTCATCCAAAACTGAGGGGTTTAGTTGCTCTTTAAGTTTCATGTGAAGCACTGGAGTCAGAGTGAGCTGCAGATAGTTTTTTATTCCACTTTACTGTTTGCCCTTCAGAGAGATTCATTAATTCCTGCTCATTTATGATTTTACTGATTGGTATTCCTTTGAATGATTGTGTAACACTTTAATTGTTTTATCTAATTTCTCCCTGTGTTGCAAGTTTGTCTTCATTTCAATCTCATCATATAAATCACTTTGAAACTGTGTTTTGAAAGGTGTTACATGAACAAAGCAACCACCATTAGTAATATTATAATTTAAATTATTGCTCTTCGTTGGAGTGAGTAGAAACTAAACCATATCACTCTGCACATTCATTAGGTCCTTAATGCCCTGATTGCTGTACCATAAGAAAACATACAGAAAGGTTTTTGACTGATGAAACATTAGTAACAGAGATACCAGGTTATAAAACATTAAAAGAATTGTGGGTGAACTGACATGTTCATGGGTCTCTGCGCTCAGTGAAACAAAAGTGTCACCAACAGACAAAATACAAACGGGGGTGGTGGAGGGGGGCTTGAGTGTGAATGTAGAGCAGCAGATATGAATCTGTTGTCAGTGGTTATTAGAACTCATAAAAAATACTGCTGGCAGCAACTCGACACTTCCTTTGCTGCAGCACTCGGGCTGTGTGGTTTCAGCTCTGCAGCCTCCACACCCTGAGCTGTGGCTTTTCACTCTGATGAACACCACGACAGCTACAACCATCCACTCTGTTCAAGACTCAGGAAGCATCTGTGTAACGTTACAGAAACATTCACTAACTGCAGATCATGTCTCAGTAATAGCTACACTTGTATTTTATATCTAAAAGTTGTTTGGAAATACTGTGCCAGATTTTGAGTGCCCTATAAATTTCAAATATCAAGCAATCTATAGTGCTTTTTAATTTGTGTTTAAAGGGGTCCTATTATGCAAAATCCACTTTCTAGAGGTTTTGTAGTGGTCCTATGTGTTTCCGGGGCCTTTCTATGACGCCTGAAGGTGAAAAAAGTCTGTTCACTCCCGTAATTGATTTTTACACTTTTTCGAGATCGTGTCTCCAAACGAGCGAATTGAAAGTGCTGGGAGACTTGACGTCAGGATGTGTTGAACTCGAGTAACTCCACCTCCTGGTACTTCCTTATCCTCCCCGTGGGCAAGTCTGGAAAAACGTTAGCTCCGCCCGGTGAGCCATTTCCTGATCAGCGAGAGTCGCACCACCTCCACCCCCCCTTGTCCGTCCGTCGGCCCGTCATTTCACATGAAACGTAGATATGGGAGCATCGGTCGGTAACGCTACCGCGGCCGGTAGATGATCATTTTGAATCGCTGACTGAAAAACAGCTGCCCGTCATTAAAAATGAAACCGCGGACATTGGCCTGATACGGCTTCTCATCAGCGCTGCGGTGCAGCGGTCCTCATCACGGAATGAGAGACATGATCCTGATCTGAACGAGGAAGTCTCCTCTCACGGCGCAAAACCATATTCTCCGGTAACTTCTCATCAGTCCATAACAGTGTAGCCTACAGTTTGTGCTGCTCCTCAGTTTCACTTGTTTTTTTTATTTATTTGACAGTTTGATGGCTGTAGGAGCCTCACCATGTATGTAGGCGATCTCCTTCTGTCACAGTGAAACAGTAATATTTTTTCAGACAAGATGCGAGTCTCATAAACTTTTTCTTTTTTTTCGGAAATCAATACCCAACCCCTGCTGTCCCTATATCAACATTGGCACATGTACCTGTAGTGAAAACCACACCCTCTCCCCGTGACAGCTGTGGAGTGGACGTGGTTTACACATAATCATTTGCATTTCAAGGTGCAGATACAGAAACAGCTCGTTCTCAGGAGAGCTCTGGAGAGACACTTTTAGATTACTGAGATCTAGAGCTGCAGATTGATTTGGGGACAATACACTATGAATACAATATGGTTGGACAACTTAGAACCATATGAAATAGATGAAAAATAGCATAATATGGGACCTTTAAACAAGCGTGTCATCAGCGTAAAGGCTTATATTGACACTCTTGTAAAAGATGGTTCACATTCAAGTTAAATGATAGAAACATTACCATACCTAATGGATTGTGTGAAGCTGTATTTGTGGTTGCGGTTATTAATTAAAGGGATAGTTCAACATTTTGGCAAATTCGCCTATTGCCATAATCCCTATCGTTAATAGCAGTAGGTTCATTACCTTTAAAGAGACCCAGAGGATTTTGCTTTTGGTTATAAAAGAGTCTCAAAATAATGTGGATGAATCTACATTTCCCACACTTGTTAATGGTCCATTTCCAATGAATATATAATTTTGTCTATATAGTTACTTTGATATTATTATTTAGTGGTAGACTTACCTAGCATTTCCTAGCTTCGGGTCATGGGAATAACACCGCCGGATCACTAGTTGGCATGGTTTACGGTCGGAACTACGATGGTATCAGATCGTCTTTGATTAATGAAAACATTCTTGGAAAATGTTTTTGCTTTTGTCCATCTTGCACCAGTCCAAAAATTTCAATGTGTGTGTGGAGGCTCATCAAATGTAGTGTGAAAACATTTTGCTTTCTGAAACTCCTCGTGGTCCCTCATCAGTGCATGTTGTTTTGAGATCTGCAGGGCTAAGACGCAAGCTGCTCAGTGAACATATAGAAGGTGAATGGTACAGATCTCCTGTCCCTCATCAAACTCATCAAATACACAATCCAACAACTAGAATCTGAACGAGATATCACGGTTTTACCCCCATATTACATACTGGACCTTTAAACTGTATGCAGAGTTCAGTCCTAATATTTTGGTGAAGACAAAATTTGTATTGTGGAACATAAATATAAATATGTGGAGTTGGAATACAAGTTCATGTGTTGATTTAAACCCAAATGAAACCATGTTATCAACCACTTAAGCAGTGTGAGTCAGAGAAGCCTGGCACTTATTTAGGATTATATTGAATATTATTTTAATGGCTCTTTGTTGTTTTATTAATATCAGACACATTTCATTGATCTTGGTTTACAGAGTAATAAGCTCTTCCTGGGTTTCTGTTCTGCTGTTGGTGCTGCAGTTATACAAAACATAGATAAAGAGCACCGCCCTGTGGTTAGTTGTGGTCAGGTTAGGTGCAAGGACAGGGATGCTGATGGTGGTTGTCATGACGAAAGAACGATCTTCTTCTTACCTATTATCTTAATGGGAGGCAGAACTAAGACAGTGACACTTACTGAACAAAGGACTTGACTAATACTGTACTTAAAGGAGTTGCTGATACCAGGCTACTTCTTTCATTTGAATAGTTTTATTCAAACAAACCCAGAAAGCGTTGGAGCTCCTTTCTTAGTTGTGAGTTGAGGATACTGGGCTCAACTGCCTGCACCTTGACCAGGTTTGTGTACGCCACTTTTCTAATTGGGCGGTGAGAACCACATAATGGTCGCTTATGCATTTTTCAAACCATGCATAGCCTCATTGTGACAGAGCGGCGTCACGGTCCGTGCCCAGCGCATGGCGCACGGTGAACAGTGCTTGGCACTGAGAGACGCTTAACCGCACATACGCACACACACACACACACATGCACACCACACTCGCTTTTCCTTCCCTCTGTTTGTTTCAGTTCGGCAAACAATCATGTTAACGACCCCTATTTCCCTCCCAGCTCTGTAAGGAGACCATGGGTGCACACTTGGTCCCTGTTGTATTATGCATACACTTACCTGCATCGTAACTCACCGGGGTGGGTGTGTCCTCGGCCAAACCGGGACAAAGGGTTCCCCGGCGTTATATACGTCACTTGGCGGCGTTTGTGGTCATGTGACCGGTGTTTGTGCCGTTATTGTTTTGTTTCATTTTTTTCATGTTTATATAAGGCGTGTGGAGTTGACATTGCATTTGGTATATCATGAAAATATATTTGGTAAAATAATGAATAACTCTGCATGATGAAATGTTTTCTCTGAGATGAGTATGTGTTGATAATTGTTTTCATAAGAAATATCTGGCTCAGTGGGAGGAGCCTTACCTGATAAAAGAGGGCTGTTTTGGCCCGGCCCAAGTCAGTTAGTGTTGGGCTGCTGCTTGAGCTGTTGCAGAGCTCCATGTATGTCCTGTATTGTTGTGTTTTGCACTGGGTGAGCAAATAAATTCACAGAAAAAGAAACACTTCTGTCGTCGACTACGCCATCATTTATGTATCAGCTGAATTTGTTCTGAGAACCCCGTGACACTCATACACAGTCATTTCAAATTATTGTTAAGTAGTGAGCAAAAATTATAATAAATGTGTGAATTTGGGAGACATTTCATGTAGATACTTCTTTTCTTTTACTACATTGTGTCAATAGTACAGTAATTATGATCACCAACCAGCTGCAGCAGCTATCTGTCTTTATGTGATGCAGCAACTGTAAGAGTGGTAAGAGGAAATAAAAAAAACAGTACAACTTTAAATCCCCCTACTTCCATCAATACAGTTTATAATAATCACATTTTTTTTTATTATAAGACACAGTACGTAAGGACATATGCAAATAAACAATATATTTACAAATACAAATGTCTTTGTAAAAACCAAAATACAAGTTTGAAATTAGAATTTTGTATTTGTGCATAGCAAAACACATGTGCAAACCAAGGAATATGTGTGGATCAACCACTGTGCATTCACAGATATATATGAGACAAAAATAACCCCACTCTACTTTGAATACAAAACCAGTCTGCAGCTGAATGTGTCAGCTTTGAACCAGGATCAGGTTTCAGCTCCACCATGTGTTTCTCTAACGTTCACATCAACACCACTGTCTCTTCTCTTTTATTTCGTCTTCACACTGAAACATATCAACATATTCACATTTTAATTAGTCCCAACCTTCATGTTCCCTTTACTGATCCTGTCATTTTTTATTCTGGCGCCACCATCTGGTCACAGTTAAATTTGTCCAGCACTTTGGTTACAATCATAACACTGTAGCTGGTAAAAAAATAAAAAATAAAAAAAAAAGAAAGAAAGAAAAGAAAAAGAGCATAAAAATGAGCAGAGAGCAACAAAGAGCCAAACAGGGCCCTGTTTCAGCCAGCAGAGGGCAGCAGTGTGAAGGTTTCACTCCTCACACCAGGAGGAAACACACAGGAGCTCATCAAAGACTGACTGATGAGCTGATGGTGTTGATTTAAAATTCACTCAACACAAAACAAACTTGACTAAAATTTCTTCTTGTTGTGTTAAAGTTCTTTAAAATCACAGTTTGGGAGGTTTGTGGATTTGTACTGTTGTTTCCATCACAGCTGTTCAACAACAGGTGACAGTGTGTGCTACTAAATTCACCACTGACCTGAATACGTTTGTGGGAACATGAATGGGTTGCTGTGTTTCTACATCATGGTGACCCAGATTTTCCTCTCTTTTTCTTTTTTTTTTAAACATCTGCCAGATTAAAATCAGGAGCAGAAACTTCCACTGATTCAGTTCAGGGAAACAAAGAATTTTGGGAAAAATCACTATAAAGTAAAAAAAAAGTTTCAAATAGTGAGAATAAACCAAGATAAAGAGTTTAAATAATATGAATCTCCTCTGCAGACTAGCAATGACCTTCATCTTCTTCAACAGCCGACATCTGAACACTGAACACAAACAGCACGTTGGTGACTGAAGGTCTCGATTTGACCAGTCTGAGACATAGAAGCTGTGACACGTTCATGTTGCTGCCATGAAATGATCATTTTCACAGTTCAACTCTCCAGAGTTTGTCATTTTTCTTCCCCCTGTAAAACCTCACACTCAGAGGAAAACCACACAACAGCTTCAGCCGAGCTGTCAATCAGCAGCAGCAGGGGCTGATGGGAGTTTGAGGAGCCGTCAGAAACCACGTGGCCTCGTCTGAGCTCACAGCTGGTCCTTGTTGGGCCTCAGCAGCATCAGAGCTCCACTTCTCCTCAGCTTCTCCAGAGGAAACACCACTGATTCACAACATGCTCTTCCTCCCAGCTGCTGCTCTGTGCTGTCTGTGTTCAGGTGAGTGTTTCCAGCCAATCAGGAGCCAACACGCTCTACCTGTCACACCTACTGTCACTCTGACCTTCATCTACCTGTCTGTGTCTCTGCAGCACTGGTCGCCATGGCGGCAGAGCTGGTTCAGGACCAGTTATCATCGACCAGGAGAGTTGGTGAATCAGTCTCCTTCAGCTGTGAAGGAACTGACCAGTGTGACACTTTGGTGTTCTGGTACCAGAAGAAAGAGGGAGAAACGTTTGCACTGATCCTTGAAATTGACAGGTATAATGGTAAAACAGATTCAGGTTACAATCATCCAGAGAAAGATGATTTCTCAGCTGTTTGTAATAAACCAAACGGCTGTGAGCTGAAGATAGAGACAGTTAAACCCATCCATTCAGCCTCCTCCTACTACTGCTGCTGTCGGAGGGGTGGTTCCCACAGTGAGAAATGATCCCTGCTGCCTGAACAAAAACCTCTAGATCAACACATGTCAGAGCAGTAAACCACAGCTCTGGTTCACACACTTCACCTCCATCACACAACAGGTTTCATGTTGTTGTTTCACACACTGAGGAGAAAACAGAAGCTCACGAGAGAAAACAAAGGTCAAAGTAACCGAATGAATAAAATCACAAATACTCTAAACAAAGTTTAAACCACCACCATTTTTAAATTGGACCAATGAGACGAGTGTGATGAAGCTCCAAGACAAAGATGAAGATGAAAAGGAGTTCTGTGAGGCATTGAATTCATGATTTAGCATGTTTTTGAATTTAAAGACACAATAGAGAAGCATGATTTATGTATGTATTTATGTATATAATTTATTAACTTTTTTAAACTACACCGATCCCTTGGGACTCAGGCCAAAACAGAGGCCTGCACTGCGAAGGAGGCTCAACATAGCCAGGCTTTGTGTTCAACAAAACCTCAAGTCCAGGTCCGGGTTAAAGCAGATATCAGCGGAATGTTTTTGTTAATATAAGTCCTAAATAGTCCTATTTTCCATCAGCAATCACTTACATAGAGTGTTTCAGCCGTAACACGAGTCTCTCCGTCACTCTGCTCTGCTGTAAACCAGGAGAAAACTTTCCTTGTAGGATACAAGTGTTATCCAATGAGGAGAGAGAACGGCATGAAGGGCTGTGTGTGCAGCCAAGGGATGCGCATGAATGTGGTGACGTAGGGACGAGGACCAATAGGCGACTTTCACAGGCAACAGGATGGTAAAAATGAGTTACGGGTTACCCGGAACACTACAAAGTCGTTGTGACTTGAAGCCGTAACTTACGGTTTCAAAAGCCTGCCTGGAACGCAGCATTAGCCAAAATGACCGGATCGCTGATATCTGCTTTAATACCACTCAAGTGAATTTACTTTCTGTCTTTGAAAACAGGTTCTTGAATGTAACTCAGTCAAAGTCAGACGTATCCTCAAGTTTGTTTGTTTTTTGCAGTTCTGTTAGGTCAGGACTGAAGCTGGTTATCAACTTGGTTTTTTAAGTCTATCAATGGAGGCGTTTGGCGTCATACTGTATGACTCTCCTTCCGCACAAAATGGAGTGACAACGGGCAGATTTCAGCCAACAGGAGCAGGTTGTTTTAATGGAGAAAGTATGCGTGATACAAAAAAGCATGATCGCAGCCTGAAGCAACAGTCTTGCAGCAAATATGACAAGATAGGAGGCTGCTTTTAATTTCTGAAAGCTGAACACTGTCAACATTGAATCACCACTGAATCACCATATAGAAAAAAAGATAAAAGCAGAGTCTCAAACAGATGCCAGTCTCCTGTACTGCCTGGCTTTACAGGTTTGAGCCGGTCTCAATTAGGAGGATCTACTTTTATTTTCTGCAAGTTCTTGAATGTACAAAATCTCTCATAGCCAAACACCATCAACCCTCATCTCATAGCAGGTGGCTGAAAGAGGTGTTACTTCTTCAACACAAACAGCACGTTGGAGACTGAAGGTCTCAGTTTGACCAGTTACACACTGAAACTAGGGCTGGGTATCGCGGCCAATGTCCTGAATCGATTCGATTTCGATTCCTGAGGTTCTAAATCGATTAATTGCGATTCGATTCGATTTCATTAGAATCGATTCAACCTCCTCTTAAAAAATGAAAATGGCTCAACTCTGTATTACAAAATACAATTCTTTATTTTTTTCTTTTCGCCATAAACAACAGATTTTAAGTGCAAACTTTCATTTCACAGTTTAACCTTGAGCTGTAGCCCAAATAATACTGTCTCAAGTCTCAAAGTGGAAATTTTGAAATTAGAAAGGAATTGCAAGTGAAGTGAATTTGAACTGCAACATTCCATCACTGCAAATTGCATTAATTAATTAATTTATAATTAAGTCATTGTTTCTTTAAGTGGAAAAATATAAATCGTAAAGGGAAAAAAACAAACAATTAAACTTAAAACTGTCTCAAGTCAAGTCTGTACTAGCAGCTAAAGCTCCCTCCCTCCCTCTTTTCCAACAAAGTGAAAGTTGGAAAAGGGAGCAAGTGTGTAGAATCGGAGTTCATGCAGTGACAGAGGGACGACCTGGCCCGCGCGTCATATGTTATGATCCGACGGTCATAAAGTGAAGGAGAAAAGTCTGACTGTGAAAACACGGAGCTGTTCATGTCCTTTATTCTGCTGTAACACGTCGCATATTGTCTCACATACGGCGTGAAGAACATGCGGCTCCTGTAGCCTACAGCAGATGCCTGTGTGTCTATGTGTATGCGCGCTGCACCGCTGCCACACAGAGCGTCGGAACGCTCAAGTGAAACAATAATCTTTTTTTATTTATTTTTTTTTTTTTTTAGTATATTTTTTTGGCGTTTTATGCCTTTATTTGATAGATTAGTAGAGATAGACAGGAAAGGGGGAGGCAGAGAGAGGGGAATGACATGCAGGAAAGGTCTGCCCGATGCGGGACGCGAACCGGGGACGCCTGCGTCTGCATATATATGGGGCGGCTGCCTTAACCACTGCGCCACGCACCACCCCAAGTGAAACAATAATCTGCCAATCACCTGAGCTAGTTGTAGTTTTGTTTTGTTTTTAATCATATCAAACACAGCAATACATTGCACAGTTACAAAGAGGAAGAAAGAAACTCCGCTCGTAGTTACTGTGAGTCAGAGCGTCAGACGTTACGGCGCCGCTGCTTCATCACACACAAGACTACCGGGGGAAAAAAACGATTTCATGCTGTGAATCGATACTACAAAATGTACGTGGAATCGATCCAAAATCGATTAAATTGATTTTTTTTACCCAGCCCTAACTGAAACATAGAAGCTGTGACACGTTCATGTTGCTGCCATGAAATGATAATTTTCACTGTTCAATTCTACCCTTTAAAACCTCACACTCAGAGGAAAACCACACAACAGCTTCAGCTGAGCTGTCAATCAGCAGCAGCAGGGGCTGATGGGAGTTTGAGGAGCCGTCAGAAACCACGTGGCCTCGTCTGAGCTCACAGCTGGTCCTTGTTGGGTCTCAGCAGCATCAGAGCTCCACTTCTCCTCAGCTTCTCCAGAGGAAACACCACTGTTTAACAACATGCTCTTCCTCCCAGCTGCTGCTCTGTGCTGTCTGTGTTCAGGTGAGTGTTTCCAGCCAATCAGGAGCCAAGACGCTCTACCTGTCATTCTGACCTTCATCTACCTGTCTGTGTCTCTGCAGCACTGGTCGCCTTGGCAGCAGAGCTGGTTCAGGACCAGTTATCATTGACCAGGAGCGTTGGTGGATCAGTCTCCTTCAGCTGTGAAGGAACTGACCAGTGTGGTGGCAATCTGGTGTTCTGGTACCAGAAGAAAGAGGGGCAAACATTCACACTGATCCTTCAAATTAACAGGCTTGATGGTGAAACTGATTCAAGGTACAATCATCCTCAGAAAGATGATTTCTCAGCTGGTAAAATTGAGAATGGCTGTGAACTGAAGATAAAGACAGTTCAACCCATCCATTCAGCCTCCTACTACTGCTGCTGTCAGATGGGTAATTCCCACAGTGAGAAATGATCCCTGCTGCCTGAACAAAAACCTCCAGATCAACACATGTCAGAGCAGTAAACCACAGCCCAGGTTCACACACTTCACCTCCTCATCACAGCACAGACGCTCAGCAGACGGACAGAAAACAGTCAAAGGAACCAAATGAACAAAGTCACATCAAACGTAAAAACTCCCAACAAATAAAGTTCAAATTGCGTTTTGAAAGTGGAACCATGAATAAAGACGAGTGTGGTGAAGCTCCCAGAATGCAGGTATGCTAGTGACTCCTAGTATCACTAGAAACAGACTGGGAGGTAGAGCCTTCAGTTACCAGGCTCCTTTACTGTGGAACCAGCTCTCTCCATGGGTCAGAGAGGCAGACACTCTAACTACATTGAAGTCTAGACTTAAAGGAGTCATCACCCGGAAATCGCAATTTCTCTTGTTAAAACATGCATATTGGTGTTTGACCTCAGTTGAAACTTGCCTGAAAAGCTGGACTTTGAAAGCGGCGCCGTTTTTTCGCTTCGGCTCTTTCTCCGAACAGGAATAGCACACAATGGTGTGCCTTCCTAAAGCACGAGATCTTTGATTCTGCTCCGACGGTGACCTCACCGGCGGAGGCTACTTGCCGATTACCACCCAACCCCGGCCCGTCCGCTACCTGAAATCGCCGAAGCGGTACCAGGGGGCTGTTTATGTTTTGGAGTCTGCATGCAGGCAAGCCCCCCCCCGGCTCTGTCCTTCCTGCGGCGAATCAACGCGTGCCTCATACAATGCACATCCGGACCAGATCCGGACCAGTCAAAACCTCGCGCGTAATCTCGCGTGATAAAGTCGCGGTAGGAAAAAGGGTCAGAACAAGCTCAATGTTTGATTAAAATTATTTATTTTTTTATTAATAAGTTTTACGAATTGATCCAAAGCAATCCAAGGGGGGCTGGATACGTAAAAAACCAGGTGATGACTCCTTTAAGACCTTCCTTTATGACAGGGCTTTAGTTGGGGCTGGTTCAGGTAGCTCTGAACCATTTATAGCTACACTGCTATAGGTTTAGACTGCTGGGGGACACATCTGGTTACATGGAGCCCTCTCCTCTCCGCACATTTTGAAACCCCCCTCCCCCTTTCACCGGCTGTTAAACAGGCCTGCCTTCCCTTCCTATGAACCAGTCTGCCATCCAGTCTTCCCATTAAGCTGGCCTGCTCTCCCTGCCTGCCTTGCCTACCAGAAGCTTCCTCTTTCAGCTCTTGTTAACATTTCCATGTTTCTCACAAACAAGTTTTTCCTCAGTGGATGTGAGGGTCTAAGGACAGAGGATGTTGTTATGATGCTATGTGAAGCCCTTTATAGGATTACAGGCTCATGAACAGCACTCTCCCCTGGCCTGGAGTGGTGCAAACCACCTTTTTCTGATCGAGAGCCATGACTTAGTAGTTCTAATTCTCATCCCAGCTGCTTCACACCCAGCTGCAAACGGTGCAGTGGCTGCAGTAATGCGGTCGTTATATCGGTCCATTGTGGTGAAGAAGGAGCTGAACTGAAAGGCGAAGCTCTCAATTACCGGTCAGTCTCTGTTCCCACCCTCATCTATGGTCATGACCTCTGGGTCATGACCGAAACAACGGGATCCCGGACACAAGAGGCCGAAATGGCCCTTATGGCGCTTTTCCACGGCACGTCTCGGCTCGGTTTAGTTGTGTTTCCATTACAGCGGAGTTCTCTAGTCTCTCTTTTTTCGATCCTCTCGTCAGCTCCAAACTCACTCGTCTGCACCTTGTTAACAGACCACAGTGTGGATTTACACACAGCAACAGTTAACTCAGGTGAAGGAATAACAACAGTCTGATACAGATCAGCTGGCGCTGTTGCCACTCTGTTTTTCAAATTTCCGGGTTTGATTCTCATGTCTGACATCGCGCTCACGCTGACGCTATCAGAGGAAGGCAGTCAGATGACGTCACGTTATAGTATCGCTTCGGCTCGCTTGGAACCAGGGCCAAGGAGGAACTAAAAATGGTACCTGGTACCAGGTACTAGGGCTAGTGGAAACACGCAAATAGCGCACTGTGCCGTGCCATGCCAGTGGAAACACGCCATTAGAGCTCTGGAGTAGAGCTGCTGCTCCTCCACATCCAGTGGAGCCAGCTGAGGTGGCTCGGGCATCTGTATCGGATGCCCCCTGGACACCTCCCTCAGGAGGAGGCCCGAGGAAGACCCAGGACACACTGGGGTTACTATATCTCTCAGCTGGCCTGGGAACGCATTGGGATCCCCTGGAAGGGCTGGAGGAAGTGGAAGACTGCTGCCCCTGTGACCCGGATGGATGGATGATTACAGGCTGTAGGTGGAGTGGAGCAGGAAAATTATTTAATGTCTGACGATCATATAGTGACAGTTCCAGCAAATATGACTGAAAAATTGTTGCCAACTGAAGGTTTATGGCCACTGCCCTCACATGGCTTTGCTCCTGACATAAACTTTTATGTTGTGATGGGAGGATTCTCCTCATCTTGCAACAGCAGGAAGCAGGAAGTACGCGAGCTCTGAGCGTCCGCGTCAACTCTCATGAGAAGCGCTTTAAACAAGTCTTTTTAGCATTCTTAACCGAATTCCTTGTCCAGTCTTCTTTTTAGTCTGTTTATTTTAACAATCAAATCGGCCGATCCTTCGCCTTTTATAACTTCTTAGCCGCACGGCGTCCTTGACCAAAGCGTCACCGGCAAATCACAATTTTTTAACATTTTGCCCCTCTTATTGTATGGGCCGGGGAACCCACCATTCTGTGGACTAACTCCCCCCGGACTTTTTGGCTCACAAGTGAAGACTATCCTGCACTAAGGGACCCCGGAGCAACTCGACTCAGCTGTTCTTAACTCAGTGGCCAAAGCTTCAGCTCCGCAGGAGTCGGTCGTCACCGATCCTGCTCAACGCACGCTGAATCTTCGCAGCAGGCCCAGTCTGGGCCTGTGTGGGTGAGTTGTGATCTGACAAACTTACGATCTCCACCAGAACCCCTACCTCAGGCTAGGATAAACAGCGGGCTCCAATTACGGAGCCCTCGCGTGTACGTTTAAGCACCATCGCTAATTAACCTACTACCTATAACAACAACAACAACAACAACAACAACAACAACAACAAGCATCAAACACGTCCAACTCCCCTAGACAACTTTACTGGCCACAGATGTTCTTTCCTTCCCCAGCTACCATCACAGGATAAGCATGGCTCCACTCACCTCCCCGTCCGGCTGTCCCAGCTGTGTTCACCTGACCGGAAAAATATCCGAGCTGGAGAAGCGAATTTCAACACTGCACCAGATCCAGGCAGACGAGAATCTACTGGACACCATAATCTTCGGCCCCGCACAACCGGATTCCTGGATGCCCGAGGCCGCCGCTCCCCGTTCCAGTGCTGACGAGGCTGGAGCCGCGTCCTTTCGCGGTCCCGGCGGTGATGCCGTTGCCGGCGCCTCCTCTCTGTCGGACACCTGGACCCGGCTGGGAGCCAAGCCCAGAGCTGCCGCTAGCTCCACACCACATCACTCGGAGCGCGGGGTCAGGGCAGGTGTAGCAGAGAGGAATCACTTTCCCGCCCCCTCCTCCCATAAGCCTCCCCCTCTTTTTGATATCCAACTTAAAAATAAATATGACATTCTAAGCCTTGACGATTTCCCTCCCCTGAATGACGGTCTCCGAGCCTCTCCGCCATTAATACCTGGGCCCCCTACCCATCCCAAGACCCGTCGCTCCCTGCCCATATTTACGCCGGCCCCACATCAGTCCACTCGCCGTGCGTCCCGCCCCTCTTCCACGCGACCACCACAGCGGATGTCAACGCAGAGACCCCCGCGAAGCACAGGCGTGCAACACCACCCCCTGCACCCTCCTTCTAGGCTGGTGGTGGGTACCTCGGTAGTCCGGCAGGTGGCGCTGCGCGGTGGCAGGACTTTTAGCCACCCAGGGGCTACAGTAAATGACATCACATTATCAGCACTGCAGCTAATTAACCAGCACGAATCCGCCTCCACAGTGGTTCTAGAGGCAGGCATAAATTATATCAAATTTCAACAGTCAGAGAAGCTCAAGGCAGATTTCACACGCCTTGTAGACAGTGCTTCAGCCACCGGAAAGCAACTGGTCATTTCAGGTCCACTGCCCCCACCATGTTTTGGCGACACAAAATTTAGCCGTGTACGTCAATTCCACATCTGGCTAAAGGGTTATTGCAGAAATAAGAACATCCCATTTGTGGATAATTTCGTTGCCTTTCTGCATAGACCGGAGCTTTTCAAAAGGGACGGCCTACATCTTAATTTAGTAGGCTTACACATTTTAACAAGAAACATTGAATTGACTCTCGGTTCCTGTTCTACCTGACTTGCCATGACACAGAAAGACACCTCGTCCAGTCCCAGTGACGCTGAGGGCATCCCCCACAGCATCCCACCAAACCCCCCTAATAATGCTTCCTTTTTGTGTAACAGTCCTTTACCCAACAGTACACCTGATCAGCAGCCTTCATTATCAATGGGTGGCCTAAAAGAGAAGTTCACTTCAAAAGGACTGCACTGTATCCATCAAAACATCCGTAGTCTGTTACCCAAGATGGACGAAGTACGCTTGCTTGCATGTAAGACCAGTGTCGCCATCATAAGCTTTAGCGAAACCTGGCTGGACAGGTCAATCAGTGACTCTGAAATTGAAATAGAGCATTACTCAGTCATTAGAAAGGACCGCAACCGCAATGGGGGGGGCGTTTGCATATACATAAGAGCCGACATCGACTACCGTGTCAGGGAGGATCTATTACATGAGCAGATTGAGGCAGTATGGATTGAAGTATTACTCCCGAAATGTAAACCCATTCTATTTGCAGCCTGTTACAGACCACCTAATCAGAACGAATTTTTAAATCTACTGGAGGATATATGTGGCAAATGCACTGAGACTCTTACTGAGGAAATCATATTAATGGGTGACTTGAATATCAATGTGTTAAAACCTGGTAAACATAAAGCAGCACTGGACAATTTATGCCAGATGTTCGGATTAACTCAGTTGATAAGAGAACCAACGCAAGTCTGTACAAATTCAAAGTCACTCATTGATCTTATCTTAGTGACAGTGGAAGGGAAAATCTCCCAAAGCGGCATAATTAATTATGGTATTAGCGATCACGTGATGATTTTTTGTTCAAGGAAGGTTCAAAGGCCGCACTTTTACAGCCATAATTCTATTAAAATTAGGTCTCTTAAAAACTATTCATCAAAATCATTCAAGGAAGAGGTCAAATCATCCAACTGGGAACCATTGTTATCCTGTACAGACGTAGACAGCGCCTGGGGCTCCTTCAAAACAAACTTTCTTAAAGTAATCAATAAAATTGCCCCAACCAAAACAGAGAGAATTAAACAAAAAACAGAACCCTGGATGAATCAAGAAATTCTCACTTTAATCAATCACAGGAACAAATTATTCAGAGAATACAACAAAAGCCGTAACACAACTCTTTTTAGCCAATACAAGTCCCTCAGAAATCAAGTGAGGCAAAAAATTGATTTGGCCAAGAAAACTTACTTCCTGGAAAAAATAAAAGAGAATGCAGGTGATTCAAAAAAACTCTGGAAGTCCCTCAACCAACTAGGCGTCAAGAATAAAACGAAAACCAAGGAGAAAAGTATTAGTCTGGATATAGACAATAAGATCATTTCTGACAGAGCGCAGGTCGCAGACAGTCTTAATTCCTTCTTTACCTCCATTGCCTCAAGACTGGTGGACAAGTTGCCAGCCCAGTCTGGAAAGTATAACGAAGACCAAGTCCAGGCATACTATAAATCCCAAGGCATTCAGCCAGAGTCCTTTAGCATATCCAAAGTTACACAAGCAGAGGTCCTAAAGGAACTATCAGAGCTAAATCCATCCAAAGCCACAGGCTCAGATACCATCCCTGCAAGGTTCCTAAAGGATGCAGCAGCATCCATAGCTCAGTATGTGACCCATATTTTTAACCTGTCCATTGAGCTAGGAGGACTTCCCTGGGAATGGAAAATGGCCAGGGTGGTGCCGATTTTTAAGAAGGGCAGCAGGGTTAAGCACGGCAACTACAGACCAGTTTCAATCCTGAGCGTGCTATCAAAGGTCTTGGAAAAAATAGTCCATAATCAAATCAAGATATACATTCACGAAGCAGACCTCCTTTATTCTTTTCAATCCGGGTTCAGAAAATGTCACTCCACTGACACATGCTTGCTTTACCTTACAGACTTAATTAAAAAGGAAGTTGATTTGGGGAAGTGGTGCGGCATGGTGTTGCTCGACCTCCAGAAAGCATTCGATACGGTCGCCCACAATATATTGCTATACAACCTGAAGGCCATGGGCTTTGACAGCACAAGCCTCAAATGGATGAAGTGCTATCTAACAGATAGGGAGCAATATGTAGATATAAATGGAACTTTGTCCAATACTAGTGAGGTCCACTGCGGAGTCCCCCAGGGGAGCGTGTTAGGACCCCTGTTATTCCTACTGTATATTAACGATTTGTGTGCCGCTAGCTCTTTTTTTTATATGCAGATGATGTTGCATTGCTTGTCTCACATCAAGAAAAAGCTATTGTCGAAAAAACCCTCAGCTTGGAACTTGATAACATAAGCGTCTGGTTAGCCGACAACAAATTATCCTTGCACGTAGGCAAAACAGAAGCCATTTTGTTCGGCTCCAAACTTAAAATGAGAAACGAGCCCACTTTTCAAGTTTCAGCTCAAGGAACTGTAATAACAGCCAAAAACAATGTAAATTATTTGGGCTGCAAACTGGACAGAGTCATGTCAGGGGAGTATATGGCACTACAGGTATTAGAAAAAGTACATAACAAAACAAAATTCCTTGCCAGAAAATCAACGTATCTAGACGTAACACTTAAGATTCTTGCTACAGCCCTAGTACAAAGTTCCAAAAAACCTAAGACACAGGCTACAAACTGCCCAGAATAAACTCATCAGAGTAGTCCTAAAACTCCACCCCCGTACCCATCTGACGACACATCATTTCAGAGCCATAGGATGGCTAAAGGTTGAGGATCGAGTGGCCATGCTCAAAAGCAGAGCAGTACATGACGTCCTATTCAACAACTCAGCCTCTTATTTTAAAGATTATTTCAAGCGGGTCAACAAGATTCACGACTACAGGACCAGGGCCAGCCTTTATGATGTAAACACTGTGACTTTCAGAACAGCAGTAGGGAAAAGCACTTTTGCCTATAGCGGGGCTGTAGCGTGGAATGGTCTCCCTGCGTCGATAAAATCTATCAGCTCGAAATCTAGATTCAAAGTTGCAGTGAAGAGGTGGTGGATGGATGGCAAGCAATAAAATAGCAGAGTATTGCCTCCATCTCTCTGTCTGCAACATGTTTCATGTGTGCACTTTTTTATTAAAGCAGAAGTAAGTGATATATTTGTGTTAATATAAGTCTTAAATAGTTATATCTTCCGACAGCAATCACTTACATAGAGTGTTTGGACCAAAACACGGGTCTGTCAGTCACTCTGCTCTGCTCTGAGCCGAGGAGAAAACATTTATCGTATCCTACAGTTTTTATCCAATGAGGAGAGAGAACGGCATGCAGGGCTGTGTGTGCAGCCAAGGAACGCCGTGAATGTGGCGACGTAGGGACGAGGACTGTTATGGTGCGTTCAAGGAAACTCGTATTTTTCCGACCGTGAAGTGGTACCAGTTCGATCTGGTACGAGTTCACCGGTCGGAAGTTACGAGTGGCTGTTATAGTGACTTTCACCGGTAAAACAGGTCGGAAAAACACGAGTGGGTTGCCTGGAACGCTACAAAGTCGTAAGTTGTGACTTGAAGCTGTAATTTACGATTTCAAAAGCCTGCCTGGAACGCAGCATTAGCGAAAACGACCGGACCACTTACTTCTTCTTTAAGTAGTTTATCGTGTTCTGTTTATTGTATTGTTTATTGTAAAATGTACCTAACATATACTGTAAACGACTGTTTGGCAGTCAATTTTATATGTCAATGCTTAATCGAGGACCACAGTGGAAATAAGTCTTGGACTTTTCTGTGTTATCCTCGTCAGTTTCTGTACTTACTTCTTTCCACTGACAAATAAATCAAATCAAATCAAATCAAAAATCTTCAAACCCCCCAACGCTGGCTGAACTTGCACTCTCACTCCTTCCACGCCGTCCCAGAGGACGCCATGGCACAGCTGTGCTCTCCTGTTTTCTCCTTTGCTTCGCACCCTCACGCACATGCATCCACACAAGCCCACACACAACTACACTGATACTGGTCTTTTGTCTTATTTTTAACTTTGTAACCCGCAATCTTTTGTTCATGACAGTGAACACTACACAAGCATGCACTGTAACGTTGTTTATGTTATATAGTTTTATCCACCACTCCATGGATTGATTTATCGTGGGCTTCGTGGTAAACAAATGCACATGGCCAGGTGGAGGGTTAGCAACTCAGCAGAAAACCTGTGTGCAAACATTTAAAGCCCCAGTATGTGAGATTTACCCCCATCTAGCGGTGCGGTTGCATGTCGGCACGTATTCTTGCTGTTGCGTTTACGTAAACTCAGGCAGAAGTCAGAAAAACAAACGACGCTGCATGTAACAGGATAAACAAGCCTCTATGTAAGGAAATGGTCCGCCAGCACGAGGCAAAACAATACCGGCGTGACAATATGTTGTCATGGTAACGTTGTTTACCTGTTTTATCTTTCTCTCGTCGATAACATCCATTGGTTTGCCGACGGCGTCATCCTGACTGCACCTGAAGGCAACACCAGTGCCTCCGTCCTTCCTCATTGATTTTTAACAGGCGGCGTCTGGAAAACTTTCTCCCTGAGAGGACAGCTGTGGTGAGCTGAGTTTGTGGTTACCTAAGTCAAACACTGAACGTAAAACATGGCGATTCAACATGACAGAGAAGGTGGAACCCCCCTGTATGTTTGTAACGACTTGTAACATCTGAATCTAGAAAAACCGCTCGTTTGTATGCAAAAATACATTTAAAAGGTCAATAAAAAGCCAGTAAAGTCCCATACTGTCCCTTTAAAGGTCCCATGTTATGCAAAGTTCACTTTATAATGGTTTTCTAAAAGTTCTATTTGTTCCTGTGGCCTGTCAAATGGACCAAGAAGTGAAAAATGTCAGTCATTTCCCTCCCTCGTTTGCTCCACCTTCCAGAGTGTCAGTGTCATCTCCCCTCCTGACATCAATTTGTCACTGTTGCCGGTGTGTTTTTAAAAGCAGTGGGTTTGATTCTCATGTTGGACGTTGCACTTACTGTATGATTCTTCCAGTGATGACACTCTGTGGCCAGCAGTCAGGTGTTGTCATCTTAAGTATCTGCTTGGCTTGCTTGGAACGTACAGTAGGCTGTGGTGTTACCAAAAAAAAAGAAGCACAGATTACCAGGTAGCCTACTATCCCTACCTAAAAATCTAAAAAGTTGAATCGGGTAGTACTGGGATTTTACACATACATGTAGCTGCTGTTAGCTACATGCTAACAGTGACTATGCTAACATGTTAATGTGTAGCAGCTACAGTGTTAGCATGCTACCATTATTGAGGTTTTAACCATAACCAAAGTGTTGGACAAATTAAAATGGGTAGAATGCTAAATGAAAGGATCAGTAAGGTTCTTATGGTTCATCCTGAGGGAACTATGAAGGTCAAACTCTGGACCAATTCAAATGTTAATATTTGTTGAAGACAAAAGAAAAGAGAAGAGAAAGTGGTGCTGATGTGAATGTAAGAGAAACACATGATGGAGCTGAAACCTGATACTGGTTCATAATGTGGACTCGTTCACCTCAGCTGACATTCAGCAGCAGACCGGTTTTTGTATGAGTCTTTCTCACTGTGGCTTACTTCATCTTGGGCTCTGGTACTAACCTGTACGTTAGAGGTAAGAACAAACTTTTATTTCTCTTCAGTTGTTTTATTGAAGAAGTTAAAATGTGTTTGAAGTTTCTGCTGCCTCAGACTTTATACGCTATGTTACAGTAGTTTGTTCAGAGTTAGTACAAATTTCTTGATATAGCCGTTCTTGAATGATAAAGTTCAATCATGAGTGGAAAGATGTTTAAATCTCTGAACAGCAGAAGGAACTGTTTCTTTCTACTGAAGCTGAAACGTTTGTGAAGAGTCTCACATTAAAGGTTTAATCAGAATTATTATCAGCTGCTACAGTATTTCATCAACCATCACACAGCTTTTCTATTGTCTCTACTTCCATGGTATCTGCAGGAACAGTAAATATAATTTGTATAATCAAATACAGTAACTGTTTCATAAATGTAAAACCACTTATATATAATTATATATAATTGTGAATATGGATAGTCTTAACGATTGTCACTTAATAGAATAGTAAATAGTAACTGTCTAATGTGTAAATTATGTCAAACACAATCTAAATGTGCTTGTAATACTATAAAGAGAAACACTCAATATCAGATTCAATCAATTTATTATATAAAGTGCAAAATATTAATATTATATTAATATGATATATTAATATTAATGCAAAAGATTAATTATATAACGTGAGTGGAGAGAATTGTTATAATTGTTTTAATATTTTAATAGAATTAAAACATCTATTTAGTTTAATTATGTATAAATCTAAAATTGTGATTGGTTAAATAATTCAACAATAAGAATATGATCAATTTACTATGAATTCATCTAATACAAAATTAAATGTATATGAGCACGCACAGAAATCATACCTGAATGTGGTGAGATGTAAGAAAATATTGTCATTAATTTGTAGTTTTTTGATATGCTATTTTAAAAAAGTGTATTAATTTAAAATATTGTCATTAATTTGTAGTTTTTTGATATGCTATTTAAAAAACACCTATTTTTTTAATTTAAAATTTAGTTTCATAGTATATTAATCTAAAATTATTACATAAATTATTTACATTGTAATAATGTAGTAAATTTATCTAACTTAAAATAAAATTTAGTATCAATAAATACATGAAAAACATTTCTATTTAAACATGCACAAAAAAAACTAATGTATGTATAAAAAGTGCTCTTATAATTTATGAGCAATACAATCCTATGATTTCTATATCATAACGGTTGATGTTAATACTGTATAGCTTTGACTGAGTTTGTATTCACGCTGTCAATGTTAATGTGATAACAATGAGCTAACGCACAATATTTTTAACGGCATTTCTTTTTTGATGCGCAATTAACGAACGTATAATACATCCTGGAAGCCACGCAGCAGTAACATGTGGATGGTGAAGTAGAAACAAACCTCAGAAACTGATAAAGAAACGGCTCTTTAGAGCGGCAAGTTCAGCTTCAAAGTCTTGCTACATTGTTCTCTCCACAAGTTATTTATTGTTTGTTTGTTTATTTATTTCATATCAAAAAAGTTTTTAAAAATTGCAACATATAGAATCCAAGATAATGTGAGGGAGAAATGCTGAAAAAATCATCCAGGGGCTTGTGCAGTAGCATTCCCCGACTACAGTTCTAGGCTATGCATACACTTGTGGGGTAAAAGAACCTTTTATACATCGTAAAAACAAACATGGTTTAACATGATTTAACACGGTACAATGCATAATCATTGTGATAAGCACTCACTCACACATAAAACTTAAGTCATCAAAAATACACAGACATCCATAAAAAAAATCTAAGGGCATTCTGGTAACACATGACAACATAATTTGCAGTCAATTGAATACTGATAAAAAAAAAATATCAAATCCCTGTTTATATAGACAGAAAGTATTGTCTAGTTAGCAGAAGTGACTAGTGCACTCGTGAATTGCTGTAAAGATAAGTTTTTTTAAAAAGTACAAGTAATACATTCTGTATTCTGGACCCACGATAAAGGATATAGAACTATGACTGGGAGGTGCAAAAAATGGGGCTGGCAAGATTAACATGTGGAAATGGGTGTGAAACCAATCTGAAGATGATTCACTTGATCAACACTGAGGATACCAGACTGTAGGAATAAAGGCTGTGAAGAACGTATTTTCTTATTGTTATACTCCTCTGAATGTGGTATTGCTATATGGGCTTTAGTCTAGTTTAGTAAGCGCTGATCCAGGTGACATTACAGTAGTTTATATATGGATAAACCATTGCATACTATAACATAAACCTCAGGCAACCTCAGTGTTCATCAGGTGACAAATTTTACCCTGTACTCCAATGCTGTTGACCATCACAATGTGTTTTCACACAGGCAGTGTTTAGGTCCTCCCAGATTGACTCATAGACAACTGTACAACCAGTATTCTGGACAATATTTGTCCTTGTTTCGATTATTACAATAATAATAAACATACATTTACATTAACCAAACATATTTGTCTACTCCCATGTTGAGAAGATTATTAAACACTTTAGAAAATAAATCCTTCTACCAGCACACTTAAAAAAAAAAAAAAAAACATTATTTGCTATTAATCTTGAGTAACCTGTGGATCCTTTTTTTTTTTTTTTTTATTGTGAAATTGTGAAACAAACAACAATATTTGTGTTGTTATGCGTGTGTGCGTGTGTGCATGTATGTGCGTATGTTGTATACACAACAAAAACTAAATAGATAATAGCCATGGGGGAGGGGGCAAAGAAGGAGAAAAGAAAAAATAAATAAAATAAAATAAAATAAAATAAAATAAAATAAATAATAATAATAATAATAATAATAATAATAATAATAATAATAATAATAATAATAATAATAATATTAAAATCAACAACAATGTTATACCAATAATGATGATAAAGAATGATGATGGCAGCATGGAAAAAGAATGGAGGAGGGAGGGTCTAGAAAGCTATGAAATGTAATTATTTATTAACCTTATTCTAATTTAAAGGGTGCCCCGGGGTCCTGCCAGGCCTTTATCAGCCAGGTGGGGGCCAGCCTTCTCCCCCCACCACCATGCCGCCCCCCCACCCCATCACACCCCCCGCTCCCGTAAGCCCCAAATGTGTGCCCAACGGCTTCAACTTCGCATGCGACTTATTTCTTTGTTAATCTCTTGGAAATGTTAAGAAGCGTGGTGCATTAAAAATCATAGTGTAGGGGCGGTATGGTGGTTAAGCATTAAAAACAATTCCCCTCTCTCTGCCTCCCCCTTTCCTGTCTATCTCTACTAATCTATCAAATAAAGGCATAAAAACGGTGTATATGGTGCATTAAAAACAAAGTGGGGGGGGGTATCCTGTATTGTGGTTTGATTTGCTTTATGTTTCGTATTTCCCCCCTTCCCGGTGGGTGTAGTGCATTAAAAAAAAGGAAGAGAGGTGTGTGCCACATGGAAGTTATATAGGGCAGAAAATTAGGGGAGGCAGGGGAGGTCAGGAGAGGGGGGGGCAGGTGGAAGGGGGGGGACCACAAACCTGTAACCTGTGGATCCTAATATGTTTAATCACGATTAAAAACTTAAATCAATTGACAACCCTAGTTTTTTGGTAATTACAGATTTCATTAAAATATTTTGTATTTTAGGGGCGGTGTTTAGCTCAGTTGGTAGAGCACCCGCCCCATGTGTAGAGGCCCCAGTTTGAGTCCCGCGTTGGATGGCCCTATTCTGCATGTCATTCCCCCCCATCTCTGTCTCCGATTTCCTGTCACATCTCTACTGTCCTATCAAATAAAGGCATAAAATTTTAATGGCATTATAACTATGACCATATAGCACAGTGAATGTGTGTGCAGGTGAATCCAGTATGTGTGGTGGCCTCTGTGCTGTAGTGAGTCCATGTAGTGTCCAGGACCAGGTGCTGGAAGCTGCTGTTGACTGTGATAATGTGTCTGTGCCACTTGCTGTTGCTGTCAACCTTCAGATAAGCCGACGGTGAAGCCCGAAGTAAGCGTTTACCCAGCAGCACCCAACAGCCACCTGGGAGGGGGGAGCTCCCTGCTGTGTGTGGCCTCAGACATGTATCCTCCTCTGGTCCAGTTCTCCTGGAAAAGACAGAAGGGGGGCGGTCCCCTGGAGGAGCTGCCTCCTGATGAGGGAGAGCGGCTGGAGCACACAGAGTCAGGACGCTCCATCGCCATCTTGCTGATCCATAAACCAGAGAAGAGCTCGTACCACTGCCATGTCAAACACGAGGGGGGCACGGTGGAGGCCCAAACACAAGGTGAAGAAGGCTTGGTGGTTCAGCTTCATGTGGATACTCACAGCACAGCACTGACATTTGACTCCTTCTCTGTTTCAGAGGTTCGAGCTCCAGCAGCCCCCTGTCCTTCAGAGAGACAGCCGGACACAGTGGTACCTCCGCACCAAGCTGACTGTAAGATCACCCGTTGCCTCTCTATAACGACAGCTCCAATGTTGGTGCTGCAGTTAGGACCCAATATCAGTCTGTTCACTCTACAATTTTATTTGTATAGCCCGTTTTTACAAACGGTTTGTCTCAAAGGGCTTCACATGACATCATAACAACATCCTCTGCTAGACCCTCTCATCGAGGAGGAAAAACTCCATGGAAAACCCCTTTAACAGGGAAAACCAGGAGAAAGCTCAGGGTGAGCAACAGAGGAGGGATCCCTCACCCAGGACGGACAGACGTGCAATAGATGTTGTTACAGACAAGAGTTTGTAACAGAGAATGTGAGAAACATGGGAATGTTAATAACAGCTGAAGGAGGAAGCTACTGGTAGGCAAGGGAGACAGCTTAATGGGAGGACTGGATGGCAGACTGGTTCATGGGAAGGAAGGGCAGGCTGGTTTAGAAGCAACAGGTGAAGTGAACAATGTTAAATTATTAAATTGTTAAATTGTTAAAACAATAACATTGATGGAATGGATTCCAGATAAATTATCGTGTGGTTATTTTCTTTGCAGTGGATCATGCAACAAAAACACTTTTTACTTTTTTTTTTTTTTTAAAGTATATTTTTTTGGCGTTTTATGCCTTTATTTGATAGATCAGTAGAGATAGACAGGAAAGGGGGAGGCAGAGAGAGGGGAATGACTGTACTTTTTACTTTTACCACTGAGTTTTTATATTTGGAGTAATTTTCAGAGCCTGTACTTTTTACTTTTACTTGAGTAGATATTTGAATACTTTCACTTTTACTTTTACCCAAGTAAAGTGGGTACTTTTGCCATCTCTGGTCAAAGGTCACATTTAAGTTGTTCTGGACTCCTTTGAAAATCAGTGAATTGATAACCACCTGTATCTTTCAACATTTGGACATTCCATCTGATGGTGGAGTGATTTGAATAGTTGAGAAGAAGATGATGGAGGCTTGGAAACTGTGTTGAAAGCTACAGTACACGTGGACACTGTCATAGAGAACACTGACTGGTTTCCCTTGAATCCTTCTCTGTTGCAGTGGTTCCCCTGGATCCTCTCCAGTCCCAGTGCAGGGTGAAGCTCCTCTGTCTGCTCTACACGGTGCTGATAGTGAAGAGTCTGCTCTACTGCTGTGGACTCTCTCTGCTCAGGTGCCTCGGAAACAAGGGACCGTCCACCAGCTGAACACAAGCAGACCGACTTGTTTCCTCATCGTCTTTCTCTCCATCATATCTCATCACTTACTGTCATTTTTCTCTTTGATCACAGATTCGAAATTTAAATCACACAAATCTTTTATTCACTGTTGAAATTAAGTCAGAGTGCGAACATAAAAATGTACACAACTTTAACACTTTATTATGCTACAACTTTGTCTAACTTCTGTCTCTTTGTGCCATTTATTAACCATTTTCATGGTGATTCTTGTGATAATATAAAATTTAGTTGCATTGTACGGTAGCATATTGCATTCACTTGAAAAAGATTTTATTTTATTTTTTTACATTATTTGTTACATTTATTATTTCTGAAAAGTTGTGGTTTTAGGTTTTAAAGGGGAACTATGCAAATCTGGTCGCTTTTCCGCTGTTTTGGTTACGCTCCTCTTGCCCATGTGCATTTGTTTACAACGAAGCTGGCGAAAAATCAATAAATGGAGCGTTACATAACATATACAATGTTACGTGTGTTTGTGTAGTCTTAACCGTCATGAACAAAAGATTACAGGTTCTGGAGCGCATTTGTGTGCAGTGTGCAGAGACGAGAGCAGACACACTGGAGTGGCGACCAGGTACTGCAATGATCTTGTGAGGTTGGAAGGCAGAGAGCCTCCATTCTCACTCATAACAAGTCACAATGATCACAATTACTCTGGAGCTTTTTAATATGAAAAATGTGTAAAAAATGTAGCATAGCCATGGGAGAAATAACAAATAGTTTCCCTTTAATATTGATCCTTGATCTTTGAAAATCTACATCAACTTTCACGTTTATTTTTAAATTACTCTTTACGTGCTCGTACTGTAGTAAATTATGTAAAACAATGCTAGGGCTAGTTTGACTGTATCTTTCAGAGTGGAGGCTGCATTGACCATAGGCATACAATTTTGTAGATATATATTGAATTTATATTATTATATACAGTATTATAGGGGCTTAACTGCAGCAGTTAAACTTCACTTGCAGGTGAGAGCTTCTCATAGGATTTTGAAATATTACGTTTGGCAGGAGAAAAATTACTGTTGAAAAGCAGCAGCAAATTAATTTCTCCAAAAAACAGTATTTTTATTGAATGCAATACACTTCTATATGGTTCCCTGTAATATTTTAAGCTTTTCTACCTATTTTCTTATCGTTTTTCAAAGAAAATCAAATGTATATCTTGATTCAGATTACGTAACAATATGTTTTCATTTTACTAATCAAATATAATATTGGATTGATATTGATTGATTAATATAAGCATTTTTGTTTTTATTTTATTTCAACTTTTGTTTGACATGAGTACATTAAAGGAGGACGAATCTTATCTTACTGTTTAATTCTCTGTTTTTAGGTTCATGCATGTTGTGGGTTTGTCAATTTCATTTGTTGTCACCTTTTCAACATATTAATTAAAGTCATTAAAGTCACAGTGTCTCTGTTTTAACAGCCTGATTGATACAAATATTTTCACTATGATTGTAAGCATGTGGAGAAAGATGTAAATAGGACCTTGCTTAATTAGGATACATCGTAATAGACACAACACAGCTTCACACAGTAGGCCTGCGTGTGGTTATGTCTCTATCATTACGCTTTACAGTAACATGAATGTGAAGCTCATTTTCGGCCTACATCATACAGATTACCCAGTGTCTATGAACAAACTAATGAAACTATATCACACTCCAACAAGGAAATTAATTATGTTAAACCAAAAAAATAAATTGCTATAATAGTCTTTTATTTAGAGTGTATGATATGTACAATAGAAATGATCTATTTCCAAGAAATTAGCTGCAGTTTGTCTCTCAATTACACTACAGTCCTCCAATCATCATGCAGAAGCCTAGTGTCTAGGCCCCGCCCACTGCTCCATTCACACAGAGATGCTGACAAAATCGCAGTGTTTATCCAATGACCATCTAGTTTCTATTCGCTTGCTCATGGACGCTGAGCTTCAACAGATTTAATGCACTGAATTTGATTCTGAACCAACTCATGTTTTAACATTTTTAATGTCAATGTCAATGAAATGTCAACACAACAGTTTATAATTGACCATTTATTGTTTGACATTTTAGAGGAAGCAGAGCTTTCCTCGCAGTCTTAGAGCGATCACCACTGAAGTGTAGATATTACTGAGACATGATCTGCAGTTAGTGAATGTTTCTGTAACGTTACACAGATGCTTCCTGAGTCTTGAACAGAGTGGATGGTTGTAGCTGTCGTGGTGTTCATCAGAGTGAAAAGCCACAGCTCAGGGTGTGGAGGCTGCAGAGCTGAAACCACACAACCTGACTGCTGGGGAGGAAGTGTCGAGTCGCTGTCAGCAGTATTTTTCATGAGTTCTAATAACCACTGACAACAGATTCATATCTGCTGCTCTACATTCACACTCATGCCCCCCACCCTCCACAATCACACATCGTTTGTAGTTTGTCTGTTGGTGACACTTTTGTTCCACTGAGCCCAGAGACCCATGAACATGTCAGTTAACCCACACCACAACACGTTTAATGTTTTATAGCCTGACATCTCTGTTCTTGTTTCTTCAGTCAAACACTTTTATGTACATTTTCTTCATGTGCAGCAGTCAGGACAGTGGCAACCTAATGCATTTAGTTTAGTTTCTACTTGTCGCTCCAATATTGAACAATAATAATAATCACTGTAATAATAATAATGGTGGTTGCTTTGTTCACATACATGTAGCACCTTTCAAAACACTGTTTCTGAACTCGCCATCCGTGGGTGTTCGCAGGCTACAGCAGGCCTGATGCTGGGATGACTCATCCTGATGGACTAGAAGTTGACCTCTCCTCCCTCCTTGCAGAGATGGCTGGCTGATACAACCTCAGTCAGATAGATAGAAAGACTGAGATTTATGAGAACTAATTTGACTTGAAAGTTCTGGGCTATTTGGGGCCTGTTCATGCTGACATCAGAGCAGGGTGAGAGTCCTGTCTTGCCATTCTTTCAACTTTTGTATATCTGTAACTGGTAGTTTTATTATTTATTTATTAATCTACATACATACTATAATTTAAGTATGGTATGGTCTATTTTTATTTATGTATATAAGTTTTATATTGTTCTAACATCCCTGGTTGTTGTGTTGTTCCTGTGTTCCTATTGTTTTTTTTCCTCAATTTTCCACAATAATTCAAAGTAAAACCAATCAGTAAAATAATAAACGAGCATGAGTGACAGAACCTGTATGTAAGTCAAATAGTGATCATGTATAAGGCTGTGAGTTTTGATAAAGAAGTACTGCAATTACCCAACAACAAAATGTTCAACCATATCAAGGTCAAGGTCAAGATTTCTTTATTAATACCAGCTGGTAAATTTGTTGTGCAGACAGGCACTCGGCAATCCCAGAGTAAAAACAGCCACACACAGACATCATAACAGACAAATCACAGAAAACACAATATAGTCACAATAAAATCAAAATACAAGATCATAATTCACAGACATAGAAATAGAAAAGTGCTTCTCATACTACATTCTTCATAGTAAATTACAATAGCGTATTTTTTTTTCTCAAAGTTTTTTGGCTTTAAAAATGTGTTAAAAGGGAATTATGCAAGTTCAGTTGCTTTTTCACTGTTTTATTGGATATATAAACATGAATTTCATTACACAAGCAGCAGAAACATAAATGTACAACTCCTGTAACAGATTAAAATGAAAGAAAATAACTTTTTTCTCAGAAAAGTTGAAGAAAATACATCACAGCAAAGAACACAGCAGTTTATTATGAAGACGGTGACAGACGGTAGGTGCCAGGGCTAATATCTGATTTAGATCTGCTAGCTAATTCATCTTGTCTCAGAGGAATTAGACACAGCTCATCTTCAGACAGGAATCTCAGTCAGCATGTTTACTGAAGGTGTTTCTGAAGATCCTGAGCAGAGAGAGTCCACAGCAGTAGAGCAGACTCTTCACTATCAGCACCGTGTAGAGCAGACAGAGCAGCTTCACCCTGCACTGAGCCCGGAGAGGATCCAGGAAAACCACTGCAACAGAAAAGGATTCAAGAGAAACCAGTCAGTGTTCTCTGTGACAAAGTGTCCACATGAAACTGTACAACACAGTCACCAGGCCTTCATCACCTTGTTGTGGCTGGGCCTCCACTGTGTCCCCCTCATGCTTGACGTTGCAGTGGTATTTATATGAGCTGTTCTCTGGTTGACGGATCAGCAAGATGGAGACGGAGCGTCCTGACTGTGTGAGCTGAAGCTGCTCTCCCTCAGCAGGAGGCAGATCCTCCAGAGGACCGTCCTCCTTCTGTCTTTTCCAGGAGAAGTGGACCAGAGGAGGAGACATGTCTGAGGCCACACACAGCAGGGAGCTCCTCCCCCCCAGGTGGCAGCTGGGTGCTGCTGGGTACACGCTCACCACCGGCTTCACCACCTGCTCATCTGAAGTTTGAGAGACAGCACAGACACATTCACACAGTCAACAGCAGCTTCTAGCACCGCACTGCATTCAGTCTGATCCTGGACACTACATGGACTCTGATCGAGTGATCAGAGTCCATGTAGTGTCCAGCTACTCATCAATACAGCACAGAGGCCACCACAGTACTGGATTCACCTGCACACACATTCACTGTGCTATGTGGTCATGGTTACAGATAATGTTATTGTTTATCAGACTCAACGAAGTCAAACATGGAATAACACTATTTAAATTATTATGTACATATTTCACTTTCATGTCTTCATAATATTACATAATGGATATATTCATCATATTTTAAATGGAAAATACGTGATTACTTGGAAAAAATACCAAGTTACTAAAATCTATACAGTATTAACAACATAGCTAATAAATGAGAAGAAACACAACACAAAATATTGATGATGATAAAATGTTCTGACTCTATGATAAATTCATAGTCCCATGATTTTAAATATTTAACCTCTCACAATTTTAGATTAATACACTAATAAGCTTAATTCTACAGTACCAACCCTAACCCACTAGATGTGTACAATGAAAACTAATATATACAATATTTCTCTTTATATTATTACAAACATTATTTCATGATGTTTTACATAATTTAGGCAATGAGACACAGTTATTATCTACCGTTAACTAGCTTCAAGACTATCTCCTAACTATTTACCAAAATGAAGTGTTAAGTTCCTTGCTAAAGTCAACTGAGTAGTAAAATCCTTTATGTTAATTGATTTGAGGAGGAGAGAGAGGAGAAAAGAACTGAACTGAACTTTTTATAAGACTTTTTTAAAACTCTTCACAAACATTTTGGCTGAAAGAAAAAAATCCATATTTTCACTTACTGAACCGTGGCATTGTAGAATGGCTGCATTGCAACTCTGAACAAACCAACATGTAAAGTCTGAAGGCGCACAAACTGACTTCCAAGACATATTAACTCCTTCAACAAAACAACTGAAGGGAAATTTAAAAAAGATTCTTACCTATTACGTACAGTTTAGTTCCAGAGCCAATGATGTAGCCACTACTACCTCCTCCACAGTGAGAAAGACTCATACAAAAACCAGTCTGCTGCTGAATGTGTCAGCTGAAGTGAGTGAGTGAGTCCACATTATGAACCAGGATCAGGTTTCAACTCAATCATGTGTTTCTCTAACGTTCACATCAACACCACTGTCTCTTCCTCTCTTTCTTTTTTGTTTTCAACATATTGACATTTGAATTGGTCCAAAGACCATCATGTTCCCCTCAGGAAGTACCATAAAATTTCACTGTTGCTCAAATTTTTCATTCTAGGGCCACCATCAAGTCACATTTGAATTTGTCCAACACTTTGGTTTGTCATCAGTCATCAGCGACCGAAGCGCACATCATCCGGCATAACTCCACGACCACCTGCGATGCTAGCATGTTCAAGTTCAAGAAGTCTTTATTGCCATCATGCATTTACACATAAACTGAAAATTACACAACATCAATACAACAATACACATGACCGGTTCCTTGCATAAAAGATACCACAATGCAAACACACTTTAGAAAATACAGACACAGTATAAATAATATAAACATGAATATATTGAATTGTAAATGGCATTGCTACTTAAAATACGATTGCACTGTTTTTGTTTTCTTATTTTAAATTATTGTATTTGTAAATTTCTTAACCTGTGTGTTTTACATTTTAGCCGGGGGGACTGCCGGTGGAAATTAGCTTATAGCTATATCCGGGTACATTGTCAAAATGCATGGTTGTACACACAAATAAACAGCAGAAACAGAAACATCATCAAAGCAGCATGTTCAAGTTCAAGAAGTCTTTATTGCCATCATGCATACACATAATGAAAATTACCTTCGGGTTCCTTGCATAAAAGATACCACAATCCAAACACACTTTAGAAAAAAACACAGTATAAATAATATAAAATATGTAAAACAAATTTGTGCAATTGTATCGGATAGATAGATACCAAAACCACACACAACAGCAGAAACAGAAACAGCGGAGGCTCTCATTGCAAGGGAATGGTGCTTGTTCAGTGATGAGGGCTGATTCGGTGAACGAATTTTTGGAACTACTCATTTTAATGAACTGATTCTAGTGATTCAGTACAGTCAAAAGAACTTCCGATCCCATCACTAGAAAACATTGGACACCAAAACATGTGGGACTAGCCAGCACATTACACCAAGCAACAAGATCGAAGGAATTGGTGAAACTGTTTCACCAAGCGGGACACATCAGCTATCACAGCCTGCTGCAACTCGACACTACCATGGCAGAGAGAATGGTGGATGTGATGGATCCAGAAACTGGAGCTGTGACTCCACCTAACTTTGTGCATGGTAGATTCACACATTTTACTTGGGACAATATTGATATAAATGACTCCACACTTGATGGCAAAAACACATTCCATGCGACACAAATGGCAGGGTAGCAACGTGGTCCACAAGGAGACATGATGATGAAAGATTTAAGGCCATCCAAAGCCTTGAGGTCCCTAAAGTGATGGAAACACTCTTTCCACCCAGAATAGAAGGAAAGGCCTTTCCCAAATCAACAGAGAATACAAAAAATGAGTCGTTCCAAACATCAGACGGGAATGGTTCAGCTGCACAAGCGACTGCCAAAGACATGGCATTCTTTTTCAAGCGTCAAGATGAAGGAGATGTGAAGGAAGGTTGGATAAGTTTGAATCAAAATCTCAGTGAAATCTCACCTGAAATAACAAACATTGCACCTGCTCACGATCTAGATACACTGAGTATGGTTGTGCTTAGATGCAAAAATGTAGCCAGAGAACTAGGGCAACATCATGTAGTCATCACAGTAGATGAGGCATTGTACTGTAAATTGATGGAGCTGAAGTGGGCAAATGCCGACTACATGGATTGCCTCATTGTCAGATTAGGTGGTGTTCATACTACAATGAAATTCATGGCAGTCATTGGCAAGCACATAATATCATCTGGACTGTTAGAAGCATGGGTTGAGAGCAATCTACTTGGCCCCAACACTTGCTGAACAAGTCATGACAGGGAAGTCCTACAACAAGGGAATCAGAGCCCACAAAATCACTCTCCAATCCATGTGGAGGATGCTTATTCCTGAGCTTCTTAGTTTCCTGGGAGACAGGAATCCAGACCTCAAAGAGCAATTGGAGAAGACCGAAGACCGGCCCTGCAGAAGATCTTGTGACGTTGCTTGCTTCCAAAGAGTTTGAAGCCGCCACAGAAGCCTACTTTTCAGCCAATGACAACGCAAACTTAAAATTTTGGTGGGGCTACATGCAGATGGTCCACATCGTTTTGTTGTTTATTTGTGCTCAGAGAGATGGGATCTGGCCTGACCTACACCTTTATGCATTCCAGCGAATGTTGCCTTACTTCATGTGGTACAATCATAGCAACTATGCTCGCTGGGGGACCATTTACCTGAATGAGATGCACCAACTTCCACAGCAAGTCAAGAGGGAGTTTGAGGCAGGAAACTTTGGGTCAAACGTTCATTGCAATGTTTCAACCAAGTGGACCCAGATCAAAGTCAGGAGTGGCTAGCCTGTATTGGCAAAAAGGGAGGAGGCATTATTGGCATCACAAAGACATCTTCAGCTCTCAGTCGATGGGCTCTGTCTTTCAACCTCCGAAGTTAACTTGCCCATGACACCAAGGTGGCCTTGGGTCTGGGAACCGGTGACGACTGCATCCACAATGAAACCACAAAAGGCAGAATGAAACGGGACTCAAAAGATGAAGATTCTTTGCTCACTGTCTTGCAGAGATTTGGTCTCTTTTCCAATAACCTGCCCCAAATACTGCAAAATATTGCAAACAATGACTTGGCTACACAGGATATTGAAGATGACCTGTTGAACGCTCCACAGAAAGGGCAAGATCAGTTGGATGCTTTTGTCAGGGAGAGGCTGATGCCAACTAAAGAGAAAAGTGTGAGCTTCAGGGACAAACTGACACAGAACAAGTATTTGACTTTTTCCTCAATCTTTGAAGTGAAACAGTCAGATACCAAAACCAGAAAGGCAAAAACTGTAAAGGCAGACAGGAACATCCTACAGCGTCTCATCACAGCCTACAAAGCAGGACGCACAGTCAACCTGGACAACATAATGACGCACAAACTGTTTGTTCGTCCATCATTCCAGCGAATTGATGTCCTGTTCGATCGCTACCATGAGCACTCAATCAAAGGCGGAACAAGGAAACGGCGTGGGAAAGGCTCAGTGGCAATCAGACGACCAATTACAATCAGAGATTTACCGCTTCCTGCAAAGTAGGAGAACTTCATTGCTCACTAAGACAACAAGGCTTGCTTTCTCTCCCAACAGCTGATTCTGAGGGTACCGGCAAACAAAACCATAGTTGCCGCAGGTGGTGCCACAGCGATGAAGAGAGGGTCGAAGCTACTGACCCAAACTTTGACACAGACAGCTTGGAAGCTAAACATGAAGAAGCAGATACACGAATAGTTCTTCACTGCATTAGAAGCAGAGCAGAAACCATTGTTGTGTCTGCAAGACACCAATGTATTGATTCTGCTGATCACCTACTTCCACAGAATGCCATGCCAACAAATCCGGATGAGGGCAGGGACAGCAAAGGACAGACAGTACATCCCCATTCATGCAGTTGTGGAAAAGCTGCAGATGGAAGAAGAGGTTCTTGAGCTACTTCCAGGTTTCCATGCACTCACTGGGAGTGACTCGACATCATACATTTCAGGACAAACAAAGACGACTTGCTGGAATGTGTTTAGACAGCACAGCCATCTACTCAAGGGGCTTGGTGAAGGTCCTGAAATTAGTGACTCCACCATCATGGATGCAGAAATGTTTTTCTGTAAATTATATGGTGCAAACAACACAGACATGACCATAGAGACACCAGAGATGCTCTGAAATTTCACATCCAGCGTGTTCACTGGCATCCAGTTGTGGCTGCACAACACACTGGATGCAAGACAGTCCAATGCGGCTGTAAGCTAAACCCAAGCACTGCATCTTGTCAGTGCCAAAAGTAAAGTGATGTTTGCATGAATATGTAATGCACTGAAGGAAAAAAAAATGTGATCACAAAGAACCAGTAATGCTGTTTTGATTTAATCATTACTATTATATCTATAATTAGTTGCCATGTTCAGTGAATTTTACTGATTAAAAGGATGAAAAATGTCTACCTGGGGTTTGATTATCATTGCATTAGTATTAGTAATAATATCATTACATCTACACAATTGGAGTGGGTTTTTTGTTTACATAATACTGGTGGTGAATGGAGGTGAATGGGCCTGAGCCAGTCACTGCTATTTTAAGGCTCACAATAACCTCTCACAAAGAAATATCATACAGTTCCTGAATTCTCAAAGTCTACTTAGTATTGAGATTGGCTTTTGGGTCCTTGATATCCCTTGATCCCACAAGGATAAAAGAAACTATATAGTTTATGTGAAAATTGTGGGAAATTGTGTGTAATTTATGGTTTAAAGAAAGATACAAATATCGGATTAAATTAAAGGCTAGAAGGTCCCCTTTACAATGATACCAAACAATCATATATAATATTAACAAATAGGAAATTGATAGCAATTTCTAACTTTGTGCAATTAATCAATAATTATGCTAATTAATCAATAATTATGACTAAACGGTCACTTTTACAAGTGGGCAACTGGCAGAAATGAATTCAGCACTAAAAAATCATATAGAAACGATGCTTAAAATGCTTTTCCTCAAAAATGCCTACCATGTTGTTTTCTAAGGGGCTTTTTCAATTTTCGGTCCTGACTATAAAAGCTGATGAACACTATTTAGAGGATTAAGACACCAAATACCATTTCACAAGAAGGGCCTAATGTCTAAGTCCTCATTAAGCTGACTGTTTTCTCTTCACCTTCAAATATCTGATGTGGAGGTGAAGATGTGTGAACCTGGGCTGTGGTTTACTGCTCTGACTCTGTTTGTCATGTGTTCATCTGGAGGTTTTTGTTCAGGCAGCAGGGATCATTTCTCACTGTGGGGAACATACTTCCAACAGGAGCAGTAGTAGGAGGCTGAATGAGAGGCTTTAACTTTCTCTATGTTCAAGCCCCAGCCATTCTCTTTATTAACAGCTGAGAAATCATCTTTCTGAGGATGGTTGTAACCTGAGGAAATTTCACCATTTTTTTTGCCAATACCAAGGATCACCGTGAATGTTTCTGTCTCTTTCTTCTGGTACCAGAACACATAAAAGCCACCACACTGGTCAGTTCCTTCACAGCTGAAGGAGACTGATTCACCAACTCTCCTGGTCAACGATGACTGGTTCTGAACCAGCTCTGCTGCCATGGCGACCAGTGCTGTAGAGACACAGACAGGTAGGTGAAGGTCAGAGTGACAGTAGGTGTGACAGGTAGAGCGTGTTGACTCCTGATTGGCTGGAAACACTCACCTGAACACAGACAGCACAGAGCAGCAGCTGGGAGGAAGAGCATGTTGTGAATCAGTGGTGTTTCCTCTGGAGAAGCTGAGGAGAAGTGGAGCTCTGATGCTGCTGAGGCCCAACAAGGACCAGCTGTGAGCTCAGACCACAAGGCCACGTGGTTTCTGACGGCTCCTCAAACTCCCAACCCCTGCTGCAGCTCAGACTCATTTGTCTTACGCCTGTGACTGCAGTGAAAAGGGTTAGACTGTAGTTTCTGCTTATTTTGTTGGAGTTTGTTAAAAATGTATATATTATGCAGAGTCCAATCCTAATATTTTGGTGAGGTAAAATATGTTTTTTTTTTCCTTCTATTGATACATGAAATGATTAAAATTTAAAATTTAAAAAATGATCAGTGAGTTTCTTTCTTCTGCTTCGTTGATTTGAAAAAGAAGTTTATGTGTTTATTTACACCCCCCAAAAAAAGTAAGTCAGAGAAGCCTGACACTTATTTAGGATTATAATGAATATTATTTGAATAGCTAAACAACCAGAGGAATGACAGGACATGGAGTCTCTCCCATCTGAAACAGACAGGCCTCCACTTCATTGTGTATTGTGATGGAACGACTTTAAACATTAGTATCAGACTATTATAACACTGAGTAATAATCTCTTTGTGGGTTTCTGTTCTGCTGTTGGTGCCTTAATACAAAATGCAGATGAAGACTGCCGCCCTGTGGTTAGTTGGAGGAAGTGCAAGGACAAGGATTATTATTATTATCAGGCTAAATTCACTTACTTTGTATTTTGTTTTGAGGTTAAATATGGCAAATGTGCTGTGATGGAACCTTTGCCATTCCCAATATCACCCCAGTTGTTTTTGAGGAAAATGCAAAGCCGGTGTTGTGCTGAAAAGAGACTCCTTGCCGAAAAATGACAGCCCCAACGAGAACGTTCATCTGCGACTTTCCCTTTAACACAACTCTGTCTCATCATAGCGTGGTGAATATGCAGGTCACAACTTGTCCACCAGTTGGAGTTGTTGGATTGTGTATTTAACGAGTTTTGAGGGAAAGCCTGGAATTACCATGAGCCTCTGTAGCATTAGCTGAGCAGCTTGCACCAACAATTAAAGGTCGCAAACCTACTGTATACTGCTATGACTATAGGGATTATGGTGGTTTTCAGCCTTTTTGGGCTTGTGACCCCATTTTGACATGACAAATTTCTGGCAACCCCACACCTTCAATCAAGATGCGCCAGCTCAGACATTTTCAAGTGCTGCATTTTATTTGAGCTCGATTTATATTTGTGAAAGTATAGAATAATGTTGTTTAAGATTGTGTGCGGTGTATTAAATCATAATAATCATAAAAGAATAATAATTACTTCAGTATATATCAGTATTTTTTTTTTGTATCAAATACCAGTCATTTCAGGCAACACCACGTGAGGTCCTGACCCCATGGTTGAAAAACACTGGATTATGGCAAGAAAGACATCAAATGATCAAGACAAATCATAGGTGCCTGATTCAATAACAAATGACCAAAAACAAAATACATACAAAGTAGTTTCTTCCAGTCTGCAGGAAACCTCCATTGTTTCAGAGCTGACAGTTTAGGGTTGGGGTTGAACTGTCTTGCACTTGTGATTGCTTTCATGAATTACTTTTATAATGGTTTTATAGTGTTAGTTGTCCAACTAATTGTGTTAACCCTTCCTCTCACCAACGATGAAGGTGGTGTGCCAGGTTTTGGTTTCCATTCATGGGCTGTGTGACCCTGGTTTTTGTTTTCTTTTTACAACGCTATTTTCTGTGTGTGTTACATACAGTATGAATAGGGTGCTCTTCATTAGCCTCAGCCACTGTAGAAGTGTCGCCATCTAGTCATTTAAACCTCATGGTTTTAACTATTTCTGTGACCATCAATCAAATAAACTTGCTGAGTGATGAGCATCATCTCATTATTGTCCCTTATTGTTATTATTACACACATTAATATCGGGTGACATTCTTGGTTTTCATTGGTCATTCATTAAACAGGGTAAATTTAAGTTAATTGCTATTGCTTATTGCTATATTCTCGTAGAGCTCTGGCTGGATTTCGGACCTGTATAATATAACTTCCACAAGAGCGAGACTAGTTCAAATCTTAAAAATAAGTAACAACACTTTAAAATCAATTCTAAAACAGATAGGAAGCCAGTGGAGGGAGGCAGAACAGGGGGATTTGTTCACGTTTTTTGGTGCCAGTCATAAGGCGAGCAGCAGCATTCTGCACCTGCTGCAGAGCGAGCTATGGTCTAGACCAGGGGTTTTCAAAGTGTGAGAGAGTGAGCCCCCCTTAATGAAAAATAAACAGCTGTGCAATAGCCTATTTATTATCAGTTACTATGACCAAAACAATATTTGATTCATTAAACATAAATTGTTCTTTTTTTGTAGGATTTATTTGATTTATCCTATTTCTCAGCATTATCTATCATGACAACATAAAGCACTGACGAACAAGCCTAAAAATTGATTTAGAACTCTGTAACACACTCATCACAAAAGCAACGACATGCTCTCCCTGTGTGATCATCTGGGAAGCAGAGAGTCTGAAGTTGAAGTTTATATTGTAAATGTAGCGTACAGGTGACACTGTACGTCTTGTCCACATCAGCTGTTCGGCTGTAGAAGAGGAAAACTCCGGCACGACGTGCAGCTTTTTTTTTTTCTTTTTTTTTTTAGAAGCGGTATATTGCTCGGGGACACGCGGTACTACTGCTGATCCATGTATTTATCTGAGCTTGGTCACTGTGAGAGGCACCGGCTCGCTTGCGCTTACCTGACGCTGTGCAAGTGTGCAGCACCTGACGCTCTTCTTCCCAGAATAGTTCACAGCCGACGTACTAGTGCTACATCGAGGCCAGCTGAGCTCCGCTCTCCCTGCAACACAGTCTCTCTGATCACTCGCTCTGAGCGTCACATATCGCTGCGGAGATGATTGTAACGCGAAAGGGCTCTGACCAAGCGTCTGTTTATGACGCGGCGGGAGTGTTACTCCCGGATGCTGCTGAGCATAATCGCAGCCTGTGTGTTACAAGATCGTGTTTTATCATATTACAGTATAATCGCTAACTATAGGTTGCTGCAAAAACATTAATCATTTAGCCCTATGTGCAAGTGACATGTAACTCATGTTTTGTTTTAATGTTTTCCATTTTTCTTTTTCTCATGTCGCGCCTCCCCTCAAACTCTCTGGCGCCCCCCAAGGGAGGCGCGCCTCACACTTTGAAAACCCCTGGTCTAGACGTGTCAGATTGAAAAAACAGGAAAACTGACATGCATGTTTGTTTATTCCAAGAAAGGACAAACAACGACGTTCTTGTTAACTATTTATTAAATTGGATCATCAAACAAATCAGATACAAAAAAAACTCTCCTGTTCAGGAAATCGCAGTCTGCAAGCAGTTAGCTGCAACCACCATCCCAAGAGAGACAGGATTCTCTGTCTTCTGCCCAAGACAAAAGCGTGACATTCATTTTTAATACTTGGTGCAATGGCAGGGCCCTGTCACACAACACAGCATGACTGACTTCATCCTCCTTTACCACATCATTTATAATTATACACATTGGACTTTGACATATTTATTATATTTATTACATTAATCACATCCTGCTCTCTGCTCTCATGATCATATTACTCTCTTTGCCCTCCACCTTTTGCACCATTAATCTCTTTCCCGCCCTCCGAGGTGTTTTTGCGGGAGTTTCCTCCCGATCAGAGATCCTTTTTCTTTTACTACTCGTGCCACCTCATCACCGCACCATGACCCAGGCTTTTGTGCAAAACTAGGACCCTAATCATTCTTCTATCCATAAATTGTGATACAAACACTTCTGTGACAGCTGGCTCCTCATGGAACTGAAAGTTCCTGCGTTCCACTCTCCACTTTCACAAACAAACTCATACTGGGGCTGCCTGTGACTCGCAGGAATTTTGGTGTATTCTTAAAATTTCACTGAGAGGAAACGGATGCATCTAGAACTATGCATATACTGTAGGTTCTATGGTGGATATTCAATAAGAGAAACTGGAGTTCAAATAAAGGGAAACATTTCATTCAGTAGGGCGTTCCACAGGTCATGAACTTTGCTTCTGAACTGTGACAGAGTAAACCCAGCAGACTGTGAAGCTTTAGAGACGATGAAGTTCTTCAGTTCGTGGACACTCTCACTATAACCTGGGTTTGGAGGAGCCATAGGTGGACTTCCCTCCCACAGCTGGGCAAAGTATTTCACATCTTTTTGCACATCAAATGCAATGACGTCACTGAAAGACTCAACATCACAGACCTCCTCCTCTTTGGCAGCGAGTTGGGCCATCTGGTCCAGTTTCTCTTGCAGGCGTCTCCTTCCATCCATGTTCTTCTCTGGAGCTGAAATATCTGTAACATTCTGGTGAACAAACACACAACTTGGAGAAAGTTTAACTCTCTTCATCCTCATGAAAGCCTGGACAACAATCTGCAGAACATCTTGCATGTCAGCTGGATTCTTTCCAAAGATGTTGATCAGTGTCATGTTTCCCAGACCAACAACAAAGGTTGCCAGTTCATTGTCGTGGTTGTGAGTGGTGTTACCTGCTAGTTCAAGAGCACGCAGTCCTTCAGTGTCCACCACCAGAACATAGTCAAACTTCAACTCTGTCTTCATCTCCTCTGACACTTTGACCAGCTGCATGAAGGCCCCCTTGGTGCATCTGCCAGCACTCACTGCAAACTGTAACCCAAACATGGCATTCAGCATGGTTGATTTTCCACTGCTTTGTACGCCCAAAATTGACAACACAAAGATTTTCGGGTTTCCCAGTTTCTTGATGACTTCATCTAAAAGACTAGAGATCCATGTTAGAGGCACATGACCTGCATCACCATCCATCAGCTCCATGGGATGTCCTGATATCATCAGCTCTGCAGCCAGCTCAGGGTATTTAGACCAGTCAGTCTGTTCACTCTGTGGTTGTTTCTGCAGATCTTTATGGGCTTCATAGATCTGTCCCATTTCTCTGAAGATGTGCTCCAAGCCAAAGTTCACTGACTGCAGTTTTGCTGATATTTTTTCAAGCTCATCTTGTTTTGTTTTTAACTTTTTGTCATGGTCTTCCTTCTCAGATTTCTTCTGCTTCTCATCACCACTGTCAGATTTGTCATGTTTCTTCTTCAAGGCTAAGACCTCAGACCACGTCTCATCATATCTCTGGAGAATTGATGTGAGCTCGTCTGTGGAGAGGGCATCCATTAAGATCTGAGTCCATTTCAGGAAATACTCTTTGTCTGTTGATGTCAAATTGGAGAGACTTTCAATGAACATTTCCACCAGTTTGCTGTGAGAAACGTCACATTGTTTTTGTCGTTTTTTTCCCAGTTGTTCTCTTTTCTTACTTTCCTCCTTCGAGATGTTAGTCCCTGTGAGGCGTTTCAGTTCTTTCTTTATGGTGCACCACTCATGCCACAGTCGGCCATGACAAGGAAGAAATTCATCTTTGATTTTTGAAACATCCTTCCCCTGAAGTAAAGCCACTATTTTCATAGCAGCAGATTTCCCTGTTTGACAGACTGTGTCTGCTTCATCCACTCTGATTCCAGAGACCTGGGCCATGGTTTCAAGCTGGAAGGATATGTGTGGTCCAGACAAGATCTCTCTAATGATGCTTCTTAGTTTTTCAGAGATGTCTGAGTGGCTTCTGTCTTTAAGACCCATTTTGAATTTCCCCTCTGTTATCTCTTCAGCACCACAACTGTCATCAGCAATAAGAAAGATGAGAGGCTTTGGAGACTCAAGGAGATCTGAGAGGACTGTAAAAGCTTCGCCATCTTCCTGAAGAGTTGGTGCAAGAATAATATTGACTGAAGATTTTTCAATCAGTATGTCACGTTGTTTTTCCATTGACAGAGCATCACCATGAAGATTACAGAAGGCAGTGCAGTCAGTGAAGGCATCATTGGGTTTCCCAGCAGGACAGTACCAGGCAATCTCTGCTACACCATCCATCAGATGGCGAGACTTGGTGCTTCCTGGACAGTCTCTGTGGAAGAAGGTGTTGTGACGGTCGTTGATCAAAGTATTGATCAGCTGAGATTTAGACACAGACAGTGAACCCAGGCGGAAAAATGACACCATGGGTGTCTCAGCTTCGCAGATGGGCAAACTCTTCATGGTGACAATGGGTGAATCATCTTTGACTTCAGGTCCAGTTTTCTTCCATGTTTTTCTTATTTGTCTGAATGTCCACAGAGGACACTCAACTTCCATTGTGACTGGGTCAGGGACAAGCAAAGGTAAGGCGTACTGACACTGTGAGAGCTTGGTCACCATGTTCTGCTTCAGGAAGCTGTCTGAGCAGTGAAACACTGCCATTTGAACGTCCATTGGATGAACATGAGTCTGACTTGATTGGTCAGAGCCCTTTTTTCTGCTCAAAAAAGCATTTAAAACACTGTTTCCCTTCCCCACTGGTTTTGAATGGCTCACCATGGCACTGTCTTGTCTTACAGATATGTATCTGGCTCTGTAGTCTAACATCATCAACCTCTGAAGAAAAGTATGAGCTAGATCTTTCTCAGATGTTTCATGGTCCTGTGGTGGTGGTCGACCTACTTGAAGAAAATCTGCTGGTGACAACTTCTGTTGATGTTTGTCTGAAAGATGGAGTCTCTGAAGAAGATTTCCAATGTCTTTTTGATATTGATTCTCTATGTTCAGCTCCCCAACAGTCTTCGCTGTCGGCTGTAAATAATTATGTACAAAAAAAGGAATGTCACTCAGTGGGAAGAAGTTAATAGTGATTGAATCTTGTGAAAAAAAAAAAGATTTCTCACCTTATTTCCACTCGTGTCCAAATCGATGGCACCTGCAGGACAATGAACACAACATTCATTTGAATAATGGAAATATTTTTCCAGTGGCCACTGTAATTGCATTTGCATATTAAAAGCTTAATTTGTTTCTGTTTCACTGTCTGTCAGTTGTACAATTTTTGTTTTTTCTCCTTAGTGCAGTTCACATGTCAGTAATGTCATTATTGTAGCTACATGTAATTTTGAAAACAGCAACTTATTTCTGAATCAACTGTAGAAAAGTCTGGCAGGGAATCTGTATGGAAGAAATGTAGGCTACAGCAAGTAAATTACTCAATATGTCACCAGAGACAAAGAATCATGTTCATTTAAAGGTGTACAGAAATGGCCGTTTGTCCCGTTTGTCGCGGCGAGTTGTCACGAGCTGCAACATGAGTTTACCCGAGTAAGGAAAAGGGATTCACCTACAGTATGTCACAGATGCTACTGTTATGATTTAACTCCATTTATATTTTATTTTTCTTATCTTTCATTTGTATTTTTATTTTTATTCTTTTCTCTATTTATCTCTGCACGGTGCCTGGTCCTGGTGGGGTATGTCTCCAGTCCCATCAGTCTCAGAACGGGACCACTCCCTTTGTTGTGTGTGTGTGTGTCTGTGCGCGCGTGTATATGTGTGTGGATGGGATGTTTTATGAATGATGAACTTTCATTCAGGTTTTGTTTTTATGTTTTATGTTCTGTCTTTCATTAATGTTGTCTCTGTTTTTTTTCTGTTGTACTATATGTAAAATTTAAAAAAAAAAGTAATAAAAAAAAAAAAAAAGGAAAAGGGATTTGATTGGTCGTTATCGAGCGGGCGGGATACTGAAAGTTTGGGGCGAGTCCAAGCTCCGTGTGTGTGTGCGTCTCAAGGGGCGTTCACACCATGGGCGTAGGTTTGCGTATGGACCATGTCCATACCAATATTTTGAGAGAGCTGATTGGTCCCTGCCAAAAAATTGAACCAACTGAACCTGTCTGTTGTTCTCACAAGCAGGGATCAAAACTAACACTCGCCACTCGCCAATTACGGGTAGATTTTGTCTCTGGCTCGTAAACTCTGTTGAGTTATTTATTTATTTTTACCGGCGAAACGTTCATTTTCTTTGCTGGAGGAAAACGATGCTGGTATCTGCTGGTTTCCTGACAGAGTAATGTGTCTTTCCAGCAGAGACGATCTTTGGTGTAAGTCAGTGTTGCCAACTTAGCGACTTTGTCGCTAAATTTGGCGACTTTCCAAACCCTCTTGGCGACTTTTTTTGTAAAAAGCGACTAGCGACAAATCTAGCGACTTTTTCCCGGACATATTACAAACATTTCAGGACCTGAAATCACGTTATTACAGCTGTTTTCAACGAGCAGCGGCGCTGCCGCGAGCCCTCACTGGCTGTCAGCCTGCACAGTAGTGTCACAGAGCCGTCTCCGCTGCATTCAGAGACGCACTGATCCACACCATAAACACATACAGAGCGCCGCCCCCCCTCCCCGCTGAGGTAATGACATCATTTAGCGACTTCTAGCGACTTTTGGGGCAGCCAATAGCGACTTTGCTTGCTGAGGAGTTGGCAACACTGGTGTAAGTGCGTCATCCCATCTCCCCAGCTGTTTCCCTCAGAGCTTTGCCCGGTGATGTAGAATAGCTATAGCCTATAGGCCTACTGGTAGCAATTTACTAGAGTTGGGATTTATGGCTCTTGGGATGGGGGATGGGATCTGGATCTTTGCGATCCGTTCCTTTCAAAGAGCCGTTCAAAAAACGGGCTCTTTTGGCTCTTTTTTAAAATATTTATGCAGTTTTCTGGATGTCATTTGGATTTATTATAAATAGTCCATAAGGTTGCTGTTTCTGTCCACCACACTACGACACACTCTCTCATTCTCTCACTGAGCAGGGTGGCTCAGGCTCAGCTAATTTGCATAACTAATTGGGCACACGCTGCTCACGTTCTCGGAGCAAGAGCAGTGCACTTTTTTTTCTTTTTTGTGGGGGTGGGGTGGAGGCGGGTGGAGGTAGGTGGTTGCACTCACGTGAAGACATCATGCACAACTCATTTGTGTTGCAGTTTGTCAAGTTAACCTGTCACCTTCAGCACCGCGGACAGCGCCGCGGATGAGCCGCGGAGAAGCAGCAGCTGTGAGCACACACACCGCTGTCAGTGGTGCTGTGACACACGGTCCCTGGACCGCCGACTACATGACGATGGGACTTTACGTTTTCATTCTCCAGAAACACTCAACCGCACACACTCATATGACAGTGACATGACATTTACGCGCGCCGCCACGTCTGCTCATAGAGCAGCAGCGCTCAGTGGAACCGAGACATGACACAGCACCAGGTTCCTCTCAGCCAGCCTATCCAGCTGTCTATGAGCTCAACCTATCCACTCTGGATCAGTGGTACCACGACGCTGGTTATCAACTCGGTAACTCAACCCCAGCTTGTCTTACTGTCAATCTGTGAATGCACACGCATAAAGGGCGGATTCAAGGCAGCAGATAAATCATTAACAGATCACCGACGCGTCAGAGAGAAGCGAGGTGAGCGCAGCGCAGTGCACACCTTACTCCTGCAGAAGAAAGAAAAAAAAGAAGCCTGTGGTCTGACCTGACCCGAGGTATTGAATGTTTACGTTTATTTACAAGAAGTTTAATTGGTGCTGATTAAACTTGTAAACGAATGCTGCTCTGGATCCGATTCCTTCCTTACCCCTTGGTCGCACTGCACGCGGGAGCTTCTGGGGCGCTCGGGTGGTCGCACTGAGAGCGTACTTCTCCTCCTCTCTCCTCGCGCGAGTCGGGCGCCTATAGCCTACTCGTATTCACTCGGTTTCCACACACATGTCATTTAAAAACGTGTGTGTGTCGTGTGCAGACACAACTGACAAATATTTAGGCTACAGACGGACAAGCAACAACTTAATAAATCATCATTTCATTTATTTTATTTTGAAAATCGACCGGATTCTCTTGCCTTTTCTGTGCCCGACTTCCTGTCTGGTACGATCTAGTCTGTCTAGCTTGACAAACGGCACTCTCGGCTCGCGCAGAAAATAGAAATGAACCGATCTGAAGCGCTCAGTGCGCGCGCACTGCGCTCCACAGCGCGAGATGTGCGACCAGGCAGACTCGTTAACATGTGCGGCTATCTGAAACTGCCTGCGCTTCAGGGCGCTGCGCTTCCGTTCCGCGTCTAGTGCGACCAAGCTGTTACAGTCGCCTATATTATGATTCTTAACAGTGGCCAAACAACAGAACCATTTTATTATGTTGGAGTCAGGCTATATATTTCCATTTTTGCTGGGCATAAGGTTTGTTCTAAAAGCCTGTCCCATAAGCTTATAGAGGTGTGTCTCTCTAGACGGGTCCGCTCGGCACACACACCCTTCAGCAAAAAAACAACAACAATGTCAAGCTCACAGTCAAACCATACACGTAAGTTTGTTTGTTTGTTTGTGTGTGTGTGTGTGTGTGTGTGTGTGTGTGTGTGTGTGTGTGTGTGTGTGTGTGTGTGAGAGAGGGAGAGAAAAAACGGCGAAATTCAATTCATAACGAAATAGTCTTGGCTAAAGCAACTGTAAAATTAATAACTATCCCCATAGATTCAAAATTTAAAAATATTTTTTATCATGCACTACTTCAGGGGCGGGGCTTCAGGGGGGGCTGGGAGGGGCCCGAGTCGGGGCGGGGACCTGGCGGAGCTGGCCCCCCTCCCATCTGGGCCCAGGGATCGGGCCCAGAGGTGCTGCGGCCATACGGACATTCTTTCTATTTATCTCAACTTCCAGGGCGCACATATATGTGATGTTATAGGTTGCCCCAGTCAGGATGAGTTATGGTTGCTCAAAACTTTTCAAGATTGATATAAGTGTAGTAGGCCTACTAGTAGTAATATTGAATAAAAAGTTGTGCTATATGATTGTTTTTTCCCCCACTCTCACATTTTATTTACGACGTGCAGATTAAGTGGATGGCTGATTTTGTCCCCAAGTGTATTTTGGGTAAATCTCCTCACTGACGCAGAGAGCAACTTCCGGGTGAACATTTTCAATGCTTGTCTTGATATTGCAAAAGTCTGTGGAGGATCTGGTAAAAACGCTCCTTGTCAACCATTCAGCGAGGTTTGCATCGCCCTCCTTTTATCTCTGACTCTCATGTCACGGTTGAGCGCTCATTCTCCAAGTTAAAATTATTAATTAAATAATTAAAAACCACTTGAGGAGCACAGTAGGACAGGAGAGACTGAGGCCAATACGAGGCTTCACCGAATCTGATCTTTTTCTTAAAGGAGTCATCACCCGGAAATAGCAATTTCTCTTGTTAAAACATGCATACTGGTGTTTGACCTCAGTTGAAACTTGCCTGAAAAGCTGGAGTTTGAAAGCGGCGCCGTTTTTTCGCTTCGGCTCTTTTTCCGAACAGGAATAGCACACAATGGTGTGCCTTCCTAAAGCACAAGATCTTTGATTCTGCTCCTACGGTGACCTCACCGGTGGAGGCTACTTGCCTCTTTCACCACCCAACCCCAGCCCGTCCGCTACCTGAAATCGCCGAAGCGGTACCAGGGGGCTGTTTATGTTTTGGAGTCTGCATGCAGGCAAGCCCCCCCCGGCTCTGTCCTTCCTGCGGCGAATCAACGCGTGCCTCATACAATGCACATCCGGACCAGATCCGGACCAGTCAAAACCTCGCGCGTAATCTCGCGTGATAAAGTCGCGGTAGGAAAAAGGGTCAGAACAAGCTCAATGTTTGATTAAAATTATTTATTTTTTTATTAATAATACGAATTGATCCAAAGCGATCCAAGGGGGGCTGGATACGTAAAAAACCAGGTGATGACTCCTTTAATCGTTTTGAAAAAATCTCCGTGAACACGGCATCGTTTCCAGAAATATCTGCGTCCACATGGATCCAGTGAAAACGACCCAAAACGCTACACGCTGCAGGTGTGTGTGGAGCGTGTGGCGCTACAGCGCTGGCACAGAGAAGAAGACGGGAAGTCCCCGGTGAAATTCAACAGAAGATGAAGTCCCCGCGCTTTATTCAAACTCAAGCATGGGATTTAATGTTGACAAAGTCGTGTCAGAGACGATCAGTGTGGTGATTAAACGCAATTCAAGCGCAGTGCGACCATGGATGTATTATATTACGAGACGAGTGCGACCAGGTATCGGCCGTCGTTGTTCCAGCCGCCTGCTGTAGCGGTGTGTGTGGGCAAGGCTCTCCTATGCTCTTCAAGTGGTGAGTAGGCTATTGAAATTGTGTTTGTACACCAGTTTTATTAAACTTTAGCCTATATCTATTGATATAGCCTACTTTGCTCTCATTAGTTGAAATAGTGGGTGTCAAAATGATGTGATCGCTATCCGTGGTGCTGAACTTTTTCTTTCTTTTTTATTTTAATCAGTGGTGCTGAACTGCTTTTGTGTTTTTTGTTGTTCTCTTGGTTTGTTATAGCTACTTCATGTTCGTTAGATGGACTTCAAAATGACATAACGTTAGGCTAGTTGCTCTCAGTGCTGCTGACGTGTGTAAGCCCCGCTGTTGCGGGCATGTACAGGCTATGTTGTAAAATGATGTTATGATTATTTGGGTTTAACCCCTTGACGCCTGAATTTATATGCAATTATGTTAAAAAATTTATTATTTGTGTTTTTGCTTTCAAGCAGAGACTAAATTAAGTGGAGATAATTAATTTGACTGTAGCACACAGAATAGTTATACATTTGGGTATGATGCAAATTAGCGACAACAGGCATTAATGGATAAAAGTAGTAATAAAGTAGTAATTAAAACACATCTCCCATCTGAGGCATGAAAATGATTTTATTAATGCCAACATACTGTTTAGGTTTAAATTGTAATCTGGTTTCATGACAGACATTCAAAACTTCATATATTTATATAAATTATTAATATGTGTGTAGTTCAGTGCAGGACCGGACATGACTTGCAGGTCTGATTGAGCCGACGTCAACCACCAACCACCTCTGCTCCACAATACTGTTTAGGAGGTCACTGTCGAAGAAGTCTCTAAAGTACTCAACGGGCAGTTTTATTGCATCTGCCTCAGGAAGAGCAGCTTTCCACACTGGGACTTCTTTTGCAGAGTTTTTTTCACTGACTTCCACTCTACCCTCTGTCTTTTCGTTCTGATGGCAGCTGCTCTTGCAGGAGTAGCTGCGCTAGGAAGTGCATCATCCTCTTCTTCTGGGCTGCTTTAATCACTGCTGCTGCTGTGGTCACCTGGTGTTTAGAAAAAAAAACGCTATTGAAAAGTGCAGAGAATTTTATTTACATATATACAACATGCTCTCACAGTGACATCCACAAATATGTGGCTAACAACACAAATGCTAAAAGTCCGTACAATATTATAGCATTATTACTGCTATTTTCATCACCTTGTGCAGGTATGTATTCGTCATCACTGTCTCCACTGTCACTAAGACAGCTGTCATCGCTACCTGCTGGTGGAACCCTGGTTTGTACAGGAGTTCGCTTTCCATAGAACATGGATCAGTGTTTCCCCTACCATTCTGTTGGCGGGGCGGCCCGCCCCGCTAACACGGCCCTCCGCCCCCCTTGAAAAACGGGAGATCAAGGAGCCAATCGCGGTCAGAGCAGAACTGTTGGTCTGATAAAACTGTTGGAGCGCTCCACCTGAATCACCCACGCAGCCCAAGCTATCAACGGCGCTATTCACCCTCTGCAGTCTGATTTTTAAATACCAGCGCTCACGCCGGGTAGCCTACAGTACACACCGGACGAGGAAGCGCCGAGAAGCGCCGAAGCACAGCTGTGTTGTTCACGTGCACGCGGCGTGCAGCTCCGCGGCCGGCTCGCGCCGTAGTGGCATGGTATTGTAGCCGAGCGTTCTGGGTTCGCCTATACTGTGTTGATATAAGAAAAATAATAAACGGAACCGGAGACGAGATAGCGTGTTCAGTAGCAGGTCTGCTCACTTTATTTCTCCAGACTGACACACATTGAATACAGCAGCGGTAAAAGGTAAACTCCGCGAAAACACAGCCCTACGGCAACTCAGAGGGACACACCTCCTCTTCTCGCATAAACACAGAACAGTCTGTTACACACGTCCCTCCCTCAATAAGAAACGTCCACGTTTCACCTAAAACAGAACCGGGACAACAACACAATCTGCAAAAATAAAAAAATAAACATAAGTACATAGGGAGAAGACTCCCAAAATTCTCTGGTACCTGTAAACCTTCTAAGCAGTGGTAAAGGGTAAACTGTACTGTCACTCTGTAATGAGCAATCCAAACATACACTCATACCAATACTGCCAAACATTCATGTAACATCTAGAGAATGAACACATGAATGAACACATGAAACCCAGCCTGAAATAAAATCAGCGAAAAACTTTTTTTTTTTTTTTTTTTTAACAATAACCTGAGTTTTCTCATAACACCTCTTTTCCCCTATTACATCAACCTTTTTTTTTTTTTTTTTTTTTTTTTTGGCAAGTTAGGCTTCACTGCGTTGCCCAGCCCAGAACCCAGCAACTTCAAAACATAACAAAGTCCTGCATATGGGACGGAGGGCGCACCACTCGCCCCCTGCGAGACCGTATGAGCTCTGGCGAGTTCCCACACAGTCCATTGGCCAACTCAGCAGCTGGAGGCTGATCCGCTCCTTGTGCGAGCTGGTGAACTGGTGAAGCCTCGACTGCAGGAGGAGACATAGGAGCCACAGGAGTGGTAGGAACAGTCTGTGCAGGCAATGGCAGAGTGTACGGTTTCAGTCTGTCATGGTGAACCACCTGAGCCCGCTCCGTCGGGTCGAGAGGGTTGATGATGCGATATGTTAGTGCAGCTTCTCCACCAGAAACCAGCGCTTGCACGACCCGATATGGGCCCTTCCAGTGCGGTGCCAGCTTCATACGGCTTTCCGTGGGATTATTCAGCCACACCAGCATCCCTTCACCATAGGGCCGGTGGCAGCTACTCTCGTCATAGTACAGTTTCTGTCTCTCATGAGCCTCAGCAGAGTTAAGCCTGGCCGTGCTGAAGGCTGACTCCAGCCGCTCTGCAATGGTGAAAGCATAGTCCCTCTGGGACCCAGTGCCCCAGGAGTCCCGTGCACTAGAGGGCACCAGCACGTCAGCAGGAACCCGTGCCTCACGTCCGTGCATGAGGTAGAAGGGGGTGAACCGGGTGCTGGCATGTTTAGAGGTGTTATATGCAAAAGCAACTTGCTTCACATAAGTGTCCCATTCACCCCCATGAGACAGCAACATCTTAGCCAGCTGATCGATCAAAGTCCGGTTGTGACGCTCCACCATGCCATCAGATTTTGGATTATAGGCCGTGGTGCGTGTCTTCTTGATTCCCAGCCACTGACAGAGGCTCTGAATCACTTCCGCTTCAAACTGACGGCCCTGGTCGCTATGCAGGGTTTCAGGGACACCATGCACCAACACATAATCCTCAAAAAGGCAACGTGCGACTGTGAGTGCTGTCTGATTTGGTAAAGCATACAGGGCAACAAACTTAGTTAAGTAGTCCTCCACCACTAAGATGTACCTGTTCCCCCGAGAAGTCATGGGTAGCTCCAGGATGTCTGTAGCCACCCTCTGCAGAGGACGACCAACTTGGGACCCCCCCATGGGAGCTCTTGGCCCAGGGACTGGGCTCCTGCGAGTCTGGCAAGCCCTGCATTGCTCACACCACTGTCTTATGTCTCTCAACATGAAGGGCCAGTAGCAGGATTGCCTGGCCTTTTCCCACACACGTTCAGCAGAAAAGTGTGCAGCCGCTGGCCCCCCGTGTAATTGCTGAAGGAGCTCTGGCACCATGGCTGCAGGAATAACAGTCTGAATTTGCTTCTCGCCTGTGGTGTCAGGCAACGCCGTGCGGCAAAGCAGCCCCTCAGTCACAGACAGACGGTGAAACTCAGTCCATAGCTTCCTCAGGCTGGCAGAGGAGTCCCTGGGGAGTCTGCGAGGCCGCCGCACCAGGCCCTGCTCCAACCAGGTCAACACAGTGCTAATGTCAGGGTCGTCGCGCTGTAGAGAGTGGTCAGATGCTTCCACTGAGGCCACGGTGTACAGTCCATCTGAAGGAGCATGTGGCTCGACCGGGTCAGGGGACACGGGACGGCGGGACAGAGCGTCAGCATTTTTGGTAAAATGGTCTGTATCTTATATAGCGCTTTTTACTGTACCTGAACGATACCCAAAGCGCTTTACAGTACATCACATTCACCCATTCACACACACATTCACACACTGATGGCGGCAGAGCTGCCATGCAAGGCGCTAACCACGACCCATCAGGAGCAAGGTGGGTAAGGTGTCTTGCTCAAGGACACTACGGCAGCAACTGGGAGAGAGAGAGCGGGATTCGAACCGCCGACCCTCTGATCATTGGACGACCCGCTCTACCACCTAAGCCACTGCCGCCCCGGCGGGAGCCATCCTTGTGGACCATGACCCAGTCAAACGGGTCCAACTCTAGCACCCACCTACTTCTTCGTCCAGTGGGGTCGTTATCCAGAGCCATACGCCTGAGGCCCAGCAGAGGGCGATGGTCAGTGATGATGGAGAATTTAGACAGTCCCACATAGTGTTTGAACTCACGCACTGCCCACACCACAGCCCATAATTCCCTGTCGAAGGTGGACCATCTCTTCTGTGTGTGTGTGAGGGCTTGGCTGGCGTAAGCTATCACCTTCTCACAACCCTCTTCGTCCTGCGCCAGCACTGCCCCAACAGAGTCTTTGGAGGCGTCGGTGTACACCTTGAAGGGAAGTGCAAAGTTAGGTAGCGTGACCACAGGAGAGGATATAAGCACTTGCTTGAGGTAGGTGAACGCCGCCTCACACTCAGCTGACCACTCAAAGGGCACATTCTTTCCTGCTAGCCGGTTCAGTGGTGCAGCATGCTGGGAGAAATCACGCACAAATCTCCTATAATAGGAGCATAGACCCACAAAGGCCCTGACCTCTGACGGGGTGCGGGGGGTTGGCCAAGTTCTCACCTTATCTGTGTTCCGTGGGTCTGGCTGGAGACCATCTCTGGAGACCACATGGCCCAGGAACACAACATGGTCCCTGGCAAAGTGGCATTTCCTGGGATTCAACTTCAGACCCGCCAGCTGGATCCTGGAGAGAACTTCATCCAAATGAAGGAGGTGGTCTGTGAATGTACGGCTGTAAATCAGTATATCATCCAAATATACCATACAAATGTGCCACGGCAGGCCCCGCAGGATGAGCTCCATCATGCGTTGAAACGTGGCTGGAGAATTTGTCAGACCCATAGGCATAGCCCGCCACTGATACAGGCCCCGGCCGGTCGTGAAAGCTGTTTTTTCGCGATCCTCTTCAGCCACTTCGACCTGCCAGTAGCCATTCGAAAAGTCAAGTGTGCTGAACCAGGCCGAACCAGCCAGGGCATCCAGGCTATCATCCACTCGCGGGAGGGGGTGTGAGTCTTTGATCGTCACTGCATTCAGACGACGATAATCAATGCAGAACCGCCACTGTCCCCCTTTCTTCCTCACAAGCACCACCGGAGATGCCCAGGGGCTACAACTCTCCTCCACCACTCCATCAGCCAGCAACTCAGCCACTTGACGTTCAATCTCTGTCCGTTTCTCAGGGGATGCACGATAAGCACGCTGTTTCACGGGGGGGTGGTCACCAGTCCTTATATGGTGTTTGATCAGTGTGCACCTGCCCGTGTTTCTGTCACACAGGTTAAACACATCGGCGAACCTTTGTAGCAGATCAGCCAGCTCGGCCCTCTGCTCAGCTGTAACAGGAGACTCCTCCAAGGAGACTGGGCCTGCAGCAGCCGGCGGCTCAGCTGGATGACTGTCGATGACACCAGGCGGCACAACAATGTCTTTCTTCTCAACTGGGTAAAATTCACCCAGGTGTAGTCCCCGCTTGAGTTCAACCGCCTCCCCTGTGGGATTGAGGATGCGGGCCGAGGTTACACCATTCCTCACACTGTTCACCGTACGAGCAACCACCAGTCCCGTTGTTTCTGGAATGTTAGGTTCCAGATAACCCTCAAAGTCCGCAGCCGGCTGACCTGCTCCAGCAGGAGTGAGAATGTTCACCGGCACCAGAGCCTCACTCAGCGGGGGAATGGTCATGACATCAGCAAGTGACACGTTACAACAACGTGGGACCAACTCTCCACCCCGAAGCAGGGGCACTGAAACGTCCCATAGTTGTAGCACACCCCGTCCCAAGTCCAGCAATGCATGATTCTTAACCAGAAAGTCCAGTCCGAGCAGAACACACTGGGTGGATTCCCTTAGCACATGGAAAGTGTGCTGCCAGCAGGTCGGGCCAAGGCGGAAGGTGACCTCACTGGTACCTAGTGTGTCTAACATTTGTCCATTAACTGCCCGAGAGTCAATATAGTTCTTTTTCAGGGGCCTGTTTCGCAGGGCTGGGACTGACATACGGAAATCCGCACTAATCAGTGAGACTGAGGCCCCTGAATCCACCAACATGGCAACCTCAGCACCTTCAACCACACCCCTGACGAAAGAAGTTGAGTGGCCAGTGTAATCCATAGCAATATCATTGGAGAAGTCATGGCTTAAGGGGCCCTCCATAGCAGTGGCTGGTGTTTGGGCCGCAACACCAGCTACACAGCAAAAACTGGAGTGTTGAAATTTCAGGGTTAAACATGTCAGAGTTGATTTCAACTCTCAAAGTGTCATTTTAACACATTCTGATTAAAATGGTGTTCAGTGTTGGAGTTATTTAACAGAGTTATTCAAACCCAAGCAAATCAACTCTGTAGAGATGTAAAGTGCATCTCGGCCGAGTTAACTTGCTTGATAGGCCCCTGGGCTACAGTCCAGGTAAACCCGTGTGTTATGCCCCTGGGCTTTCAGCAGGGGTGAACCCGTGCATCAATCAATAATCTGCTGTGCGTGGCGTGGTCAACCGTCCGTCGGCGTCGTCTATTTCGCTGCTGGTCCCGGGAATTGATGCGGAGTTGGAGTTTTACAGGAGAGGTAAGCTACAAAATCAAACTTGTGGGAACAATAACATTGAATTAAACATCTGCTGAGAATATTTATGTAACTTTGCTAAGCATTTTTTGTGGTTGGCACTGAACAGCGAACGTTTGGATTTTTTTTAATGTAACGTTAACTTAACCACTAACTTACCACTTGCTAAAAATTAAATATTAACAATAAAAAAACGGTTTCCTATGTTATCCGTTGCATTTTACCAAGTCTCACGCGTGCTTGGGGGGTGTAAAAACAAGGCTTCATATTTAACTGTCGAATATAACTTAGTTTGGGGCTAACGTTAGCACAAGTTAACAAGCTAACTTAGCTTGAAGTTCATGGCAGGTGCGTGGCACTGCACCGAGACGAGAGCTGAGAGACCGCCCGGGTCTGAGGCTCTGGTCATACGGGTGTGGTTAATAACTCTGATTAATGGGTAGTGGTGGGCACTGGGCAGTCCGGGTGCTAACGGGTGCTTCCGTTCAAAAGGGTTAACTTTACTGGTGCTGTGTTCTGTTGTGTGTGTTTGGTCGCTGAAAAGGTAGCGTATCGGTCACAGCAGCTAGTCGCTGCCACGTTAATCAATGAGAGCGTTTCCACTGGGCCTGCTGTGGCATGTTTCAACAGCCTCCCAGCAGCTGCTGAATGTGGTTTAATCTTAGACATGCAGTGAAATTAATAATGAAACAATTTCTTGCATTTTTTTTTTGTTGTGTGTGTTTTCCATAAAAAAGAGGTAGCCCTACTGTAAGAGCAGTGTTGTGGTAACGTTAGCCCTACTGTAAGAATTAGCATTAATGCATAATGCTTTCCTTAGTGTGTTGTGCATGTGTGATACTTACAACGTTTATGTGAGTGTTAAATCATTATTTCTTGCATGTTAAGTGCTTACTGACATTTGTTTGTTGTTGCATGTCTCAGAAAAATGCTGATCCAGGTTCGGTATTGCCAACAGCAGAAGTATGTGAAGTTGGATGAGGTTGATGGATGTTATGATTTTGCGCAGTTCCATGACAAAGGTTTGTTTTTGTTTTACTTATGCTTGGTTTAATATAAAGGGGAGAACAACACCCCTTTCTTTAAGATTTGGACTGAAAAGGGAATGTATTTTATGCAGGGGATTATCTCCAAATTTGTTTACAGTGGTGGATTAAATTATTGAATGTGAAATGATTTGTGAGGCAAGATCAGTGCTAGCTTAAAGGTCCACTCAGATGTATCTTGTCTTTCCAGTCATCGAGAGATTTTGCCTGCCACCTGACGCAAAATTAGCGTACAAAGATGCAACAGGGACAGAAGTTGATGAGGACATTTTCAGTGACCTTGTCAGCCAAGGCAATGTGACTCTATCAGTTTTCTCAAATGACGGTGAGAAATGTAAAGGGGTAAATTACATAATGCAATGTGCAAAACACTAATGCAAAGTACAGAAATACAGTAAACAATTTAAATTTAATGTTTTCAGAATTAAGTAATTTAATACACTTAAAGGTGGATCAAATATTCAATATCATTCTTTGTGGTTACACAACAGGGACATTCAGCCTGACTTTTATTAAATGGTTTAAATGTCATTTTAACTGACATAAATCCAACATGAATACCAAATTTATTTTTGATTAATCTAATTCATGCCTTTAAAACAATTTTTGAAAATATTTCTGAATTGCCTGTCAAGACTGAGAGTCACTTGATTAAATGAGTTGAGTCTATGGTGTGCCGTTGGCTTGGTTAGATCAAAAATCTTCTGCTGTGACTTTTTCTACACTTAAAATAAACACACCCCCCCCCCTTTTTTTTTTTCTTTTTTTTTTTTTTAGAATTCTCTGATTGCTCCTTGTCCTCTCCATCCGAGTATTCTGATTCAAGCTTCAGTTCATGTGCAAGTACATCAACTATACTCCTAGATGAGGTTCCTAGGAAGAAACCAAGACTTGAGGGTCCACTTACTGCAGCATCTGCTAGAAAGGTTGTGCTAAGTACTCACAAGTTTCTTAAAATCAACATTTGTCATCCTTAAGCTCTAGAAAGGCAGTTTATCACATTTGTTTTTTTTTTTTGCTTCTTTTTCAAAGTTGATTGAAGATGTCCTTGGTACCAGCTCAGGTGGTGAAGAGGTCCTCCAGGAGTATCACACGACACAAACTCTAACAGATGCTACCAGAAGAAAGTTGGTCAATATAATAGTGGCACACATGATTGATAAACACGGGTATGTGTGTTCTATTTGTCTGTACTATCCTTTTTTTTTTTTAACAAGTTAACTACTTGGCCCTTGCATTAATGCTAATTTAATCTCTTCTCAGGCAACTCCCCAGCAAAGCTGTTCGAGAAGAGTACGCTCTTGGGATAGTGACAGTGTTCCCGTCCCTCAAAGACCCATACTCCAAGAAAGGCTATGTATAGTCATTATTATTGTGCTCTCTGTTTACATAATTTTCATGTTTTGTCTACATTACAGTAACATTTAGATTCTGAGATTTCACAGTAGCTTATGAGGTTGACATCACATTAATTTTGAATGTATTTCCATTTTAGGAACATTTCTATGATGCTGCAAGCAGCACTGGATACATTTCGTGGCGTCTGAAAACGATTCAGAGAAAGATTCGAAGAGGACATGCATCTACAAGTAGCCCCACTGGCTTTTCGCCAGGAGGAGGTAAGCTTATCTATCTACACGCAACTGTCTTTCTTTCTCTAAGTACCCCTCTTTTTTCTTTCTTTCTTACAACTTCATCTCATTCAGCATCACTTTCAGCATTCTGTTTGTACTATATTACCTACAGGCTAGGATGTTTGTTTTTTTTTCTTGAAAGAATTGTGTGCTTTTTTTCAGGAGGCCCAAATGTGCGCAGGTCCATTGTTGTTGAACAGCAGCTTGGTGCTGAAGCATACCAGGAAGCCATCTCTTTGCTCAACCATACAACAGACAGTTCCGTAATTTTTCTGAAGATGAGAGAGACCTTTCAGAATCGCCAAAAACTCATCTACGACTCAGACAAAACTCAAGATATCTTCTCCATCTTCCCAAGATTCCTGGATACAAAGGGATTGGTAAGTATGAAATGGGATTTTTAGAATGCCTTGAAATGTTGTGCTGAATGTGGTAGTAGTACATTTGCTTTCTTATAGATGAATCAGGACTTCACACTCCTGTTTGATGAGGAGGTTTCCAACCGGCTGCTCCAGAAATGGGATCCGTTCTTCAGAGATAACGTCATCAAAGAGGCCAAGCGGCTCACCCGAACACCAGAGCTGCGCCGAATGCTGCAGGCCGCAGAGTCTACAGGAAGTGAACTTGACGAGGCACCAAGTGAGTTTTGTTCGATAGAATTTGTTATAAGCAATTACAGTTCAGTAGTCTTGTGATTAATGAAGACCAATTGATTTTATGTTACTGGACTTAAATTGTTAATTCATTCTGTGTATTTCTTTTTCTTAAAAAAAATCTTTAGCTGTCAGTTTACACTGTCACATTTAAACAGCAGGATTTAAAGTTTTCTTCAGTCTTTTTAACATTTCAACTGCGTTTAGTCCTTTACAAAAGCCATTCCATTCTCAGCTCATAGGAGATGCTGGTTCTAGTTCTCATTGAAACTTCAACAATAACTTGTAAAATATTTGCAGTTAATTCATTCTTGTTACTCTCCATCCATAGCCTATGACCAAGAGATGTCCGCCCTGTTGCTGTTGTTGTACCTTCTTCCACCACCACCAGGGGGACCGAAGTTTCCAAAAATCAGCGCCTCTGATGCAGTCGAGAGACTGGTAGTCTTTCATAAGGTAATTGTTCCTCTCTTTGTTTAAACTTATCATTATTATTATTATTATTATTCCGTCCACTAACAGTTTGACAGCTAAGTGTGACCACTTCCCTCCCTTCCTCTCATTGACATTCAAAAGCAGGCACTGATCTGAGAAAAGCAGAAATAGATTCTGTTTCTAACTCGCAATATCAAGAAAAGTATTTGCCTTACAAACATTTGATGCATATCACCATGTTCAGTAAGGTCATCTGACCCATTTAGTCTTCACCACAGTTTGATAAGAGGTATGGTCCTCTTTTTGTCGGCTGTTGTTTGGGAGCTGGGTTGAGCTCAAATCTTCCTGCTCTGCTCCTGCTCTGTGCCTTTGGCCAGCTCATTATCAACATCTAGGTACAGGTGCAGCCTGGTGCTTGTTAAGCTGTGTATAAACACAGCCCCACACACAGCTAAATCAGACTGATATAGGGCACAGCTTTTAACATGTCAAGTCTGTCTGTCTGTCCCCACTGTCCATCTTTTGTTTTTCTTTCTTCTTTCTCTCCCTTTTCCTTCCCCTCTTTCTATCACCCCCTCTCTCTTTTCTTGTCGTCTACCCCATCTTTTTCTTTCTTTCTTTCTTTACCTTTTTCTGTCTTCTGACCTCTTTCTATCACCCCCTCTCTTTTTATTCTGTCTTCTACCCCCTGTCTTTTTCTTTCTTTTTTTCCCTCAATCTAACCCCTCTGTCTCTTTCTTCCTTTCTTTTTTTGTTTCCCAACAACATCTTAAACTAATTTACATGCATTTCCTTCTGGAAATGCCTTTTCTAGTTATGACTAATTCATAGTTTTCATGATTTTCTCATCTCACCCTGATTTGTAAAAGTGGCTAAGTGGTGGAGTTGCGTTTACATGGGATGTTTGAATAAGTAACTCCATTTTCTCTGACTTGCCCTGACTCTGTCCAATGTCCTTGTGTCAACCCCCAGTCTTGCTGCAGCTTGGAGGAGCATCTCCAGAGTCAGCAGAATCAGCAGCCATATCTCCTGGCGGTTGGGCGGCAGAAGAGGAAGATCGACAACTTCTACGTCTCCATCGACAAGCGTCTCATCCCCTGCCAGGCCAACCGCTCCATTGGGGCATTTGATGAGCTTTTTAAAGCTCATTTTGTCTTCAATATCTCCTATGATGGTGCACTTGTGAATTTCTACACCTTTCTGCAGACAACGGTCTATAACATTGATATGGGAAAAATGAAGGAGGCACCAAGAGTTCGAGACTTGAGAGCCAAACTCCTTAACCAGGAAGTAGTTGTCACAACCTGAGTAAAAGGCTAGGCAGTTGTGAACGAAATGCTAACATGTTTTATGTGCAAGAGTGTTCATCCCAGCAGTCAGGAGTTGATTTCACATTTAAGAGGTGAACATGGTTATTATCCTGGACCTAAGTTTAAGCTGTTTTGTTGTCAACCGAGCTGCAGACTTCAGTTCCAAACTTACGCTGGCTTTAGAAAGCACCTCAATAGTGTTCACAGCAGTGTTGAGCAAATTGCTTCAGATGTTGCTTGCTCTTCTTGTGACCCAGTTTCAGATGCTTTGGAGGACCAATTTCACTCAAATCTTCCTCAAAGTTCTTCCAGTGTTCTTCCAGTGTCTAGTTCTTCCAGTGTTCCAGAGAGCAGTGATTCAGGACTTACCAGGGACTTATCTAAAGAAATGTGTGCATCCATCGTGGCCAAACTGCAGGGTAGTGGCATTTCTAACAGTTTGGTATCCTCGCTTGTAGGAGATTTGGAGGAATTAACAAGTGAGCTTCGCTCAGAAGCGAAGCAGGCCATTATTTCTTCTTTACCCACAACTGACCCCAACATACCTGTCATAAATGAATGTTTTGAAAAATTTGTAAACCCCTTCACTGATCTGAATACAGAATGGAAACGAAATAAATACTTCAACCAAAAATGGGGAGTTGTAGAGCCTAGAGAAATTACACTTGGAGTAAGATATGACACCAGACACAATCAGAAATCCGGTACATATGATCAAGTACCTGTGAAGGACACTTTCATATATGTACCTATTTTGGAATCCTTGAAGTTCATGTGTAGAAATCCAGAGATTTGTGAGTTTCTAAAGACAGAGTGTAGCTCAGAGCCTGATACTTACCATGACTTTTGTGACGGAAGTTACTTTAAAGCTCATCCTTTGTTTTCAGCCAAAAGACTTGCATTACAAATTCAGCTGTACTACGATGATTTCGAAACGGCCAATCCGCTTGGCTCAAAACGTGGAATCCACAAGATTGGCTGCATTTATTTTGTTTTAAGAAACCTGCCTCCAAAATTGAACTCGATTTTGATGAACATTCATTTAGTATCACTTTTCCATACACCAGATCTGCAAAAGTATGGTTTTGATGCAATACTGGAACCACTGCTAAATGATGTGAAACAACTGGAAAGCCAAGGGCTAAGTCTTCCATTTTCTGATGAGCAGGTACATGGTACAATCTCACAGATCACTGGAGATAATCTGGGAATGCACTCTATTCTTGGTTTTAACGAGTCATTCAGTAGCCGTCATTTCTGTCGCCTATGTTTGCTTGATAAAGATGATTGTCAGACAGTGTACAGTGAGGATGATCCTAAAGTGATCCTTCGTGGGAAAGATATGTTTGACATGCATTGCCAGTCTCTAAAGGAAAATCTTCAGCTGAAATCATTGTATGGTTTGAAAAGAAATTCTGCACTAAATTCATTGCAGTATTTTCATGTTTGCCATAACTACTCGTTTGATATCATGCATGATCTGCTCGAGGGTGTAGCTCAGTATGAGATCAAATTGCTTTTTGAGTATCTCACCCACAACTTGATATCACAACAGAACTTGCTTTCAAGGATTTATGGTTTTGATTATGGATTTCTAGAACGAAAGAACCGCCCCACGAAAATCATATTGGACAGTGCTGGCAATGGCATCGGCTTGAACTCTATCCAGACATTCTGTCTTGTGAAAAACATTCCACTCATGTTTGGTGACATTGTTCCTGCAGAGAACAGACACTGGAGTTTGTTACTGTTACTGTTACAAATTATGAACATAGTTTTTTCACCTTCTCTCACTCTGGGTATGACTGTATATTTAAAAAATTTGATCCTTGACCACCACAAATTATTCAAGTGCTTGTATCCACACAGAAACCTCATACCCAAGCATCATTTTATGATCCACTACCCCTCTTCTATTAGGAAAATTGGCCCTTTGTTGTACGTTTGGTGTATGAGGTACGAAGCAAAACACAAGATGTTTAAAGATTACTTCAAAAATTTCAAAAACTTAACCAAATCACTAGCTAAAAGGCATCAAATGGCCATTGCTTATCACTGGGAAACCTTCACCCTTAAACAGAAGGAATATGGGCCAATAAAATCATTTTCTTTAAGAGATGAAAATGTGGTCAACAGTGAAATGTATGAAATGCTGTTGTCCAAAGATGTTTTCTCAACAAGTTGGGTTAAAGTCGATGGTGTTGAGTACAAAGGTGGACTTGTTGTTTGCAGTTCCATGGAGGAAGACATGCCACTCTTTTGTCAAATAGATGATGTACTTCTGGTTGAAGATGACATTTATTTTTTGACAAAAAAGCTATTTACAGAGATGTTTGTTGAACACCACCATGCCTTCAAAGTTTTACCAACTGAAGAGCGGTGTGTCATGAAAATGACTGAACTCAAATGTCACAAACCATTTGATATTCAAAGCTCATATGGTAAAGCAGATGAAAGTTTGTACATCATACCCTCATTTATTATGTTTTAACTGACTGCATTGGGGGAAAGGTCTTAAAATAAATGGTAAGCAGATGGAAGTTTGTACATTATACCCTCATGTTTTAACTGACTGCATTGGGGAAAAAGTTAAAATAAATAGTGTTTTTGAAAATGCATTTTTCTTGTAATTGATTATTGTCATTTTAATGGTTGTATCATACAGTTTTTTTTTAAGTATGTAGTGTCAATTTAACTCAGTTTAGAGAGTTAAAAAGGAGCTCTGATATAGTGTTAATGTAAATCGATATAGTGTTAAATTAACCCAGTTTAGGGAGTTAAAAAGTAACTCTGATATAGTGTTAATGTAACTCGATATAGTGTTAATTTAACCCAGTTTAGGGAGTTAAAAAGGAGCTCTGATATAGTGTTAATGTAACTCGATATAGTGTTAATTTAACCCAGTTTAGGGAGTTAAAAAGGAACTCTGATATAGTGTTAATGTAACTCGATATAGTGTTAATTTAACCCAGTTTAGGGAGTTAAAAAGGAACTCTGATATAGTGTTAATGTAACTCGATATAGTGTTAATTTAACCCAGTTTAGGGAGTTAAAAAGTAACTCTTGGCACAGTGTTAAATAATTAACTATTTTGAAAGTGTTAATTTAACTCTGTAGAGTGTGGAGCTATATAAACCCGCAAAAAGTGTTAAAATTGACTCTGTGGGAGTTGATTCAACACTCCAGTTTTTGCTGTGTACCGGCCGTTTCCCTGACGGTCGTTGTCTGCATCCTGATGTCGTGGCAGGAAGTGCACGCCGCGTCGCCTGGGCTCGTCCTCACGTCGGGCACGCCAGCTTGGGCTAGGGCTTCTACCCCCCGGTGACTTAGAGGTGGGGGGCACGCCAGGGTCTGAACGATAGCCACGAGATTGGAAACCCCCTTGGCGTGGGAATTGCCCAGAATCGGGGGAGCGGCCACGGTGTTCCTCACGTGAGCCCCTCAACTGGCAGCCCCACTCACCACAGGTACAGCTACAGCGTCCACTTGAGGGCGAGCGAAGCCTTCGCCCCCTCATATCAGCATTCCATGTTCTCAGTCTCTGATTTTCCTCATGCAGTTCTTTCATTTCCACTCTCATGGTGTGCATGTCCTCTGTTAGCTTCTCCACAGCCCTCTGGAGACCCTCAGAGACCGACACGGACTGTACAGATGGGCCCCCACCACCATAGGCAGCAGCAGCAGCAGTAGTACTCACATAGTCTCTCTGTAGGGCCACTCTGGCGTTTTCACATCGCTCCGCCACGTGCAAAGCCTCCTCCAGGTCCGTGGCGCCCAGCTCCAAACACTTGGCTTTCAGCGCAGGGTCAAGACCAGCCAGGAAGCGCCGAAACTTCTCCTCCCTCTGTGCAACATCACCATAATCCGGGAATGCCTCCGCGACCAGCCGGCTCACATCGGCAGCGTACACTTCCAGGCTCTCTCCAGGTGCACGCACACGGGCCGACAGGCTGGCTCTGAAGCGGTCCATTAACTGTCTCTGTCCAAATGCCGCTCCAAGCCTCTCTTTAATAGCAGCATAATCCGACTTGGTTGTATCAGGGAGGCTGTCCCACAGCAGGAAAGCGGACTTGCCGAGACGAGTAGGAAGAATCCTCACCAGCTCCTCCTTATAGCCGCGGCCGCTGCCCGCCGTGGCGCCGACGGCGACCTCCAACTGCCTCACCCAGCTGAGGAAACTCTGGCTCCCGTCACCGGTGAATGGAGCAGGCAAGTCGATTTTAACATCTCCGCCCGGTGAGTATCTGCCAAACATGCTCGAACCGGGTTTTAAAGGGTCCTCGTCCGCACGCCACATGACGACAACGTAGCGAGGTTAGCCAGCTAGCTATACTGGTGCAGCTAAGCTAATAAACACAGACACGGCGCCGCTACCGACTAGACGCACAAAGAAACAAAAAAAAAACACAGCGGTTCACAGAAGAACACCGCTGCCACCAATGTAGCCGAGCGTTCTGGGTTCGCCTATACTGTGTTGATATAAGAAAAATAATAAACGGAACCGGAGACGAGATAGCGTGTTCAGTAGCAGGTCTGCTCACTTTATTTCTCCAGACTGACACACATTGAATACAGCAGCGGTAAAAGGTAAACTCCGCGAAAACACAGCCCTACGGCAACTCAGAGGGACACACCTCCTCTTCTCGCATAAACACAGAACAGTCTGTTACAGTATCGTCGTCTCTTTTAACCCAGCTTGTAGATCATCAATTTATGCTTCAGAGTTTAATCATAAAACCGGTGATAAAAGCGCCGCTGTTTCACTATTTAACTCATTTTCAGCTGCGTCATCTTTACTGTGAAAGTCCAGTGGATCAGAACAGAGCGTTTGTACGGAGGAGAAATCAGCTGATCGCTGCTGTTGACTTCTCTCAGCGTCTCGGTTGAGAGTTGTCTTCGCCTCCTCACCGTTTATTATAAAAAAAATGTAATGGTGAGGGAAACATTGTGTTTACATGTGCGTCATGTCTGCTCTTAAAAAGATACACTTGTGATATGGAATTGACATTTACCACTGTCCATTACAAGATTTATTATTGAATACGATGCTGAGTAATGAATAACTTTTGCAAACACTGTAATTATGATACTAATCATATTATTAAATGATTACCACATAGTAATGGCCAAAATAACCAACTTTGAACTAAATCAATATTTAGAGTATCAAGAGGAGACTAACAATCTTATTTCAGTTTCATTTCAGCACCAATGGGTTGCTGGTGGTTATCAAGGTGTCACATTAATGTTGTCACTTAAAGTAAAGTATATTTTTTGTATAGTCAACAAAAAGTTCATAATCCCCCCCCCCCCCGGACTCATCCACCCGCCACCCCCCCAAGAAAACCCGGCTAGGGGAAACACTGTGGATGCATGCATATTCTCCTCCTGAATAAAAATAAACGGCAAAAATTGCATTCATACAACAACATGATGATTCTATAATGATTACAAAGAGTTACAATAATTTTATTTGCTATAGAAATTGTGTGTGACTGCTGAAAGCCATCTGAATATATAGTATTGTTTACATGTAGCCGCTATGGCTAATTTAGCCAATATGGCCGAATGTGGCTAATTAGCATCAAACCGAAAACTTCAAATATCTCAAAGAAATTCGGTCAAAAGTACTCTATTTTGCTTTTGCTAGCTTCATAGACAAACAGTAAGTAGACATGTATTTTTATATTACTATAACTTACCTCAATTAAGATAATCCATCGACGTTTGCGGCTTCGACTCGCTAGCGCCAAAACCGGAAGTGACGGCGATCGTCAACCGGATGTGGTTCCCACTTTAATCGGTCCTACGAGAAACTAGTGATTGCAAAACGTTCCTAGGACCGTATCGAAGAGGAATGAACCAAAATTGGGGGAACACATGCACTATTTCAGCTGCATTCTGAATAGAAGCGGTTTGAGGCGAATTCGCGACAATAGGCGTTAAGGGGTTAAAGGGCCCGGTCATGAGCCCCGCCCCCGGCCCGGCTCTGATTCGTTCCGCTACTGCACTACTTATTATTTAAAAGAAATGATGAAAATGAACAACTTTACTGCTCCTGGAACCATACTTGCCAATCTTGAGAAGAATTAGGGAGATATTGAAAAGGGCCGTGTGGCGGGAGGTTTACTCCCGGTCCAACGTTACTTCCACACGGACAGTCCATGGTGTGTTACGGACTGTCTGGACCGGTGGTCTGGACTCGGTACCAGCAGCAGAGAGGCTTCATTGTTTCCTGTCAGCAGGTCCTGTCAGGACACTGAAGCTAAAGCTAAAGCTAACGTTAGCTAAAACTTTTTTCTTCTTCTTTTTTTCCACACAATGCAAATGAATGAAACACGCTGGCCACGAGGAACGCGATGTAAACAGAAATAATATTGGTGGATTATCAAACTGTTGGAGTTCGATGACTGCTGCAGCTGACTGATTTGGACGTCACCAGGAGTGAAGGTAAGAAACATTTCTTTGAGGTTTGATCAGATGCACAGGGCTCGGTGTGTGGAGGACTCAGGTTAGAGATTTGATGATCATTTACCGTCTTATTGTGATGGGTGCTATACAGTTAATCAGATTGCTGCTGTGTGTGTGTACTGCCTGTGGGCTATCCAGGCAAACAGAATTCAGTCTTAAAGCAGATATCAGTGGAATGTTTTTGTTAATAGAAGTTCTAAATAGTCCTATTTTCCGTCAGCAATAACTTACATGGAGTGTTTCAGCCGTAACACGAGTCTCTCCGTCACTCTGCTCTGCTGTAACCCGAGGAGAAAATTTTTCTTGTAGGATACAAGTGTTATCCAATGAGGAGAGAGAACAGCATGAAGGGCTGTGTGTGCAGCCAAGGGGTGCGCGTGAATATGGTGACGTAGGGACGAGGACCAATAGATGCCTGACAAGGGCGGGGGCTGCTAACTCATGGTGCGTTCAAGGAAACTCGTACTTTGTGTTTTTCCTTCCTGTGAAGTCATACCAGTTCGATCTGGTACGAGTTTACGGGTCGGAAGTTACGAGTGGCCGTTATAGTGAACTTTCACAGACAACAGGATGGTAAAAACACGAGCTACGGGTTACCTGGAATGCTACAGAGTCGTAGTTGTGACTTGAAGCTGTAACATACGGTTTCAAAAGCCTGCCTTGAACGCAGCATTAGCCGAAACGGCCGAACCGCTGATATCTGCTTTAAGCCCTATTCGCACGGGATTAGTATTACCTGGGGACCTCTGGTAATTTGTAAATTACCCTACCACGTCTGTGTTTCTTGCGGTGCATTCGCACGGGATAAGTGAAGTCTGTATTTTACTCAAATTTACTGACATCCCGGCTCCGATATGACGTCGCGCACGCCGTAACATCCGCTGCTGTCACATTCATGTGAAAAGCAAATGGGCTGGCATGAACGCTCCCCACCGGCGCAGAGCGTGAAGAGAGAGAGGAGACGGAGGGATGTATCTACTGTGAAGCAAGTTTAGTGGGTTAGCGAGGTGTTGAGTCTAAAGCCAGGCTCTCCTGTACTATAAAGGTGGCTCTCTTTTAACACGACTAGATCACCGTGGTAATTTATGCTCAGAGTTTAATAATAAAATCGGCTATAAAAGCGCTGCTGTTTAACCATTTCACTCATTTTCAGCTCTGACAGTGGATCTGGATCAGAACGGAGTGTGTGTACGGAGGCAGAGATCAGCTGATCCGCTGCTGTTGACTTTCTCTCTGAGCGTCTCCGTGATGTTCAGCTGGGGATACGCTGCTCAGCTGGAGAGAGACGGGCAGGCTATGTGGAGATAAAGTGAAGGGGGGGAGGGGGAGGTTGACGCGCAGTTCCATTATTATCTGAAGCTTTTAGGCAACGTTAGCACCCCTAAAAATATTGGTGAGAAATTAAGGAGAGGAGGGAAAAAAGGCGTGTAAACGATTATTGATTTTTCTAGTATGGTTTTGACCGCAGAAGAAGTAGAAAAGGCACGCGATAAAAACAACGAAAACAAAAACTGCCCCTCAATTACTGAGATGCAGATTTGCACGGGACTAGTTTTACCACAGGACGTCGGTCTTTGGTGAAATATAGTAGGTAATTTGCGGGGGAATTTTTACCCTACAAATTACTGACATGGCGCATTCGCACGGGATTAAGATCACCAACGTCCTCCGTATATTACAAATTACCAGAGGTCCCCAGGTAATACTAATCCCGTGCGAATAGGGCTTTAGTCAATATTTATCCATAACGCCCAGTTCACACCAGGATAGCCGTGGAGCGGAGTCCGCTTCCATTCGGCGCCCTTGTTAACTGATGTTGTAGTTCAGACCAGACGCGGAGCAATCGCGTCAATTCTGGCAGAAAATCACACAAAGAAACACGAGAGAATCCGGTCAATTTTCAAAATAAAAGCAATTTTCAAAATAAAATACTGCGATTGACAAATACTAGAGTCCAAAGTGTGTACGATTGTGTTTATTAATCTAAACCGAGCACGAGAGAGGAACACACACACACCTACACACATACACAGAGGCTACACACATACACTCACACACAGCTGAGGGTGCTTGAGTGCTTGAGACCGCCGCGGAGAAATCGGCGTCTGGTGTGAACCAGGTGTTACTTTCTATTTTGTACAAATGCAGATGTAACTACACTACAACTAAAATTATAGAAGCCAGCAAGACGTACTCCGGCCGGGGTTCACCCAAGACCCACCGCCCTGGTAATGTAGGTCAAATACGGACTAGTCCCTCCCACCCGGAGAGAAGCGTTACCTGACTGCTGTTCCTGCAGGTCATCGTCATGCTGGTTCTTCCTCCTTTTTTCATTCCCAGAGGGATAACTCCGCTTCATCCTGGCTTCGGTCTTGCTAGACCCGGCTGCAGAAACAAATTAAAGGGGGGGCATTACATTTTTTCAGGGGGTGCACTTTTTAACTAACTATTTACTGTCTAATGTAGTTCATTATAGTATATTTAGTTTCATATGGATCCCCATTAATATGGATCACCATCATCCCTTTCACTCACTCACTCACTCACTCACTCACTCACTCACTCACTCACTCACTCACTCACTCACTCACTCACTCACTCACTCACTCACTCACTCACTCACTATACTCGTAAACTAAATCACTGTGGGTGGGGGTGGAGGGGGGTATTTATTTTATTTCTAACACATAAATGAGGCATTCTGGTGTAGCCTACTCTGAGGAGACATAGAGGGAAAAGACAACTGACTGACTGAGGTTCCTATCAATGTAATGTAATGTAAATTGTAATTGCAAGAATGGCTGAAGTGTATGAAACTGAACTCAGAACTGTGGCATAGTTTCATTTGGACAGTTCCACGCGAGATTCTCACACGAGTCACGGGAGAGTCACACAGATTTTTAGTGGAGGAGTAATTGTGTTTTCAGCAGAAGCTGCATTGCACACGTTTCACAGACAAGCCACAATGCAGAGTGTAAACAACGCAGTTCAGAACCATGGACAGCTCAACTTTCCATTGACTTCTTTGAAGAAATATTAATTTTCCCACTGTGTCTGAAATCTTCTGCACCCACTTGCTGTTTTGCTGTTCTGCCATTTCTGGTGACTCATGGACTCGTGGTCTTCTTTGCTTAATTTTGTTTAGTGGAGAAGCACTGTTTCCAGCGCTGGCTCCAACTAGTGTTAAAGGTTGAATAGGCCTATGTAAGATTACCAGAACAACAACACCGTTGCTAGGTAAAACGGGCCGTTGCTAGGGACTCCACTCTGATCAGAGGACAGCAGAGGAGGAGAAGTATACGTATGTTTCATTTTTACCATCATTAACAACATAATAAATGACTTGTAGCTTGTTACAGGGAGAGTGGAGGCTCTCTGCCTTCCACACCGCTGCTGGAAACCAAACCTGCGCTCAGAGCCTCCGCTGTCACTGCTCTCATCAAGTTGGAAAAAGAAAAGGCTTGGTGGCACCAGGAGTCCTCGGCAGTAAACGTGTTTATGACAGATAAGACTGCACAAATACACCCATCCTATACGATAATCCATTGATCCACTGATTGATTATTAAAAAGGCTTCGTTGAAAACAGACGTATACGGGGGACAGCTCTCCATTCCGACGCACCTCCACTTCGAAACACCGTTGTTCCGACAGCCCCCCGCCCCCTGCTGCAGCCGCTGCTCGTGCTTTCATCTGACTGAGAGATGCTTTGGTTGGGCTTAGGCAATGAAGAAAGGAGTTGGTTAAGTTTAGTAAAAAGATCAGGTGGAGGCCAGACAGGCTAGAAGCAGAATGAACGTTAGGCCTTTATGTCATTAATATGAAGTATTTGCTTGTTTTGCAGTTTATTATGCACATGATCCGTTTGACTCCAAAAAGGAAAAAAGGATCACTGCGCATTGAGGGCTTCCACCAGTAGCCTTTTCGGAATAGCAGTGTCTTTAGAAAAAATAGAAAACCCCGCTATTACGATGAATAGAAGTCTATTGTTGGAAAGGCGGGGCTTCGGAAAGGCGGGGTGTAACCACGGAAAACAGCGGAGAATTGAGCCATGTGTCGGCTACAGGCAGGTTCTCGAGCCCATCAAAAACTTTTAATAATATTAATTCAGACTAAAAGAAAAAAAATTATGGAAAAGCAATACTTTCATTATGTGCCGTGGGTGTTTTTTTTCTTTTTTTTTTCTTCAAAATATAGCCTAGCTTTTAATAAATATTCTACATATTGTGACAAAATGAATATTCACTGTGTATCTGAAATGGTTAATCACTATGTATCTGAAATGTGTGTGTGTGCTCTTTGCTTGCTCTATGCCTGTGTTGCATGGAACTGAATTGTATGAAGGAATGCACACTGTGTTCTGAGGAAGGCTGCTCATTAGGAGAAGTACAAATAAGGACAACAACAAGGACAACACTAGGGTAAGGGTGAAAATTGTGCAAAACCACAGTAGACGCCTCCTTTGCAGGTGTTTGATATCAACCGTTAGAAAAGAGTATAAACTGCACTGAGGAGGCTGAGCTTCTTCAGAACACAGAGAGCTCAGCTCAAGACGTATTGTATTCTCCAAAGATCTTTGCTAATAAATTCTGATGATATATCAACTCTACTTCTCTCATGCAACGTGGTTCTTTCCTTGCATCAACCAACTGCGGGGAAGTCAGGCCAGACTTCAACAATTGTCAACCTTTAAAATTGAGAAGTGCAACAGAGTTGAGTTCAAGCTTCATGTGCGGGCCATATTCAATTATATTTTCAGAATTTGCTGCGGGCCAATAAAGACTGGCCTGCGGGCCATAGTTTGGACACCCCTGTATTGGGATTATCATTCATCACATTTGCAACAGCTTGGGCTGATTTTTATCGCAAAGCAAAGCAGCAGAGTAAAAGACAATGGTATTGCTGCTACCATGTGTGTGTGCACATTGCGCAGCTCTCCCTTTAAAGGGCGTGGCCTGGCCGTGAGCTCTTTTGAAGGCAATTTTTACAAATTGATTGACTGATCGATAACATGTTAAGAAGTCTGTAACAAAAACAAAAAAAGCATCTGATTTTTGGGTGTGCCAGCAGCCTCTGTGGGTGGGGCTGGCAGACCTGTGGCTTCACGATAACATTTCTCCCAAGGAGCACAGTTTTATTTATTCACGAAAACAGTGGTTCCCAAAAGTTTTCGTCTTGCGTACCCCCAGAGCCTTTTTGCCATATCACAAGTACCCCCTCCCTCATACATGTTGACGATTCTCCAAAAGTGGTCATATAGAACGTATATAGAACACAACTGATTATGAAACAAAAATAATTTAAATTTCACTCTGCAATTTGTACAAAGACATTTTACGCATATTCTCCTGCATTTTAGTTTTTTCGGGCTGTTTTGGTGTTTGTTGTGGCCAAATGTGTCCTCACAGAGTTGTAGGATTGTCATAAAGCACACTAAAATTTCAAACTCAACACCAAGGGAAATTTTCAATATGACATCATATTCAACACAACAGCAGTGCCTCCCAGCTTATGTTTTTCAATTATTGTTTTATTATTTTAAGTTCAGAATCCTTTATTGTCACTGTCAACATTGTCACCAACATTTACTGTAAAATTACCTGTGAATACCTGCCGAGTGCACATGTGACGGGCGCTGTGGGGGCGTGCTGTTATTATCCATACTTTTAGAAATCAGTAATTGTAGTATTGGTGCATTCCGACACCTGAATGACGCTGTCGACAAACCAACTGGATGTCATTTTACTCAACGAGAGAAAGACGGTCAAACGTGGGTCAAGTAAACAATACGACATCACCATGACAACTGGTGTGTCCAGGCCGGTCAGTCGACATGAACTTCTGCCCCTCAGCTCTGTGTGTGTGTGTGTGTTCATCTCTCACGCGCTGCAGGCTACTGACAAGAGCACACACACAAGCTGGAAAAGTTGGTTCATCTGACAGCTGTCATTTAGGAGCTGATGGCAGGGTTTTCCCTTAGTTATCCTGACGTTGATGGAATCATTACAAACTATGAGCAGCAGGGACGGTCAGGTTGAATATTGTTACACAAAAAAATGTAAAAAAAAAAAATATATATATAAAAAAGGATAGATAGATAGATAGATAGATAGATAGATAGATAGATAGATAGATAGATAGATAGATAGATAGATAGATAGATAGATAGATAGATAGATAGATAGATAGATAGATAGATAAAAACAACATACATTAAGAACAAAAAAGTTGTGCAATCATGCTTAAGGAGGAGGGGGGTTGTTCATCAGGAGCGTTACCTGACTGCTGTTCCTGCAGGTCATCGTCACGCTGGTTCTTCCGCCTTTCTTCATTCCCAGAGGGACGCCTCCGCTTCATCGTGGCTTCTGTCTTGCTAGACCCGGCTGCAGAAACAAATTAAAGGGGGGGCATTACAATTTTTCTTTTTTTTTTTTTACTAGGCCTACTGCTACTCTCATCTTTTACTGACTTATTCTCCTTTTTTACAGCCCTCACGTTTTTAGTAACGGTGGGTTTCAAAAATGCCACTTACTTTGGGCCTTTCTCTTAGCATCACATCCTGCTTTTAGTCTGACCAATCAGCACAGAGTAAATCTCAAACCCCATCGGAACTTTTTCAGGGCCGATCCGAGTACCTACCCCCAGGCAGGGACTCCGTTCTGCCCCGTAAGGGTTCCTGTAAACGGCCCTGTGGGGGAGGTTCCTGCAGTGGACAAACGCACCAACGGGGCCGGCCCCATAAAATTATCCCCAAGTTCTTGCAGTGGAAACGCACCTTAAAGACCCCCTAAAGTGGCATTTTAAACTGTGTAAAAATGCTCTGCTATGACTATTTTTTGATGAAAATTGCTTACCTACACAAAGTTGTTTAAAATAATCCTCCAAAGACACAAACAACACGTGCATATTTCTCCCTCATTGAAAAATTCACATCCTATTAATATGCATGATTTGCTTGGTCAGGGTTGCTATAGGTAACGGCGGTGCACGTCCGGGGCAAGGGAGACAGAAAAGTGATTTGAAAACACAAACCTCACATCAGGTTTCAAGTGCAAGCTTGTGTTTCCTCTGGGGAGTCTATGTAAATTTGAATGTAAACCGAAATGTGAATAAAGTTTATAAAGACAGAGAAAGATGGACAGTTTACACCGGGAAACAAACCAGAGTCTACAGATTATAAATTGGCGACAATACCGCTCTGCCACCGCGGCCACGCATTCCAAAGTGATTCATCTAGCTCTTATGTAGGAGTGAAGTGTCACTATTGCGGTGAATTACTACAACAAACAGCGGCATGAGCTCCTAAGAGCCGCTGCTGCTGTGAATTATAAAGTTCTTTAGGTGCTGGCATCCAGCGGCCATGCCCACAGTCTGGTTACAGGCTGGTATAACTGTCCTTACCCGCTCCTCATCCGAACACAGAGCAACGTCGCCGTCATTGCTGTTCAACGTACGTTACTCCCACTTTCTACCCTGTGGGTATTTTATGTAATGAGATGGGGGGGGAATCAACGGGATTGGCTGCTATAGTTTCGTGACGCACGAAAACGGACTCCAATTTGAAAAATTGAATTCAGACTCTGGTACTAAAACTGCATTTTCAAGTCTAAAATGCTCAATTATTGCGTGGATTAGCAATTTTGCTCCTGAGATGCCTTGTAGCATAGCCCACACACTAAATTGACATGTTAATTATTTAAAAAAGACGATTTTTGGTTTAGGGGGTCTTTAACTATACTGTCTAATGTATCCCCGCGCCCCCTTTCATTCACTTACTCACTCACATACACACCATACTTGCAAACTGTTGTACTGTACTGTACTCTCAGGAGACAGAGGGAAAACATTGCTTCAGATAAATAAATAAAAAAAACAGCAGATTTAATACTGAATACTATTCCGAACTGGTCTAGTGTGGAGCTGTGGCTGGAGAGCAAATACAAAACTCCTGGACTGACCTTTCAAGGCCCAGTTTTCTCTGCTTCACCATGGAGATCTTTCAGGCCACATTGTCTTCTTCGGAAGTAGAGAGTGGTCTCTGGCGCAACTTCGCCTATCCACAAGGTGCATGGAGAGTAAAAATAAAGTGGAGAACATTCAAAGGAGCTCCAGCAACACCTGTGGTAGAAAAACAACTTTATTAGACCGATGCGTTTCGGGTTGTGGCCTCCATCAGGGTCATCCGCACTGTCTTCTTCCACACTTCTGCCCTATTCACCTCTCTGTCTTGATAGCTGTAGCTACTGCCAGATATCTATATGACAGCCTATATTCAGCCTTCTATATGTGTGGTGGCCTGGGAAAACCCTTCACATGGTGGGATTTTGACATCATGTCTTGTAAACTGTATCTGAATCATGGGATTTTCTGCTTTCTGAGGTTCCTTAAATGGTGCCTCTATGACAAGAAGGGACCTCATAGGGTGCGTGTAATCACATGGTACGGGAACAGACGCTAAACCTAGCATAGCATTGATGCTAAACAGAACGTAGCATCGACACTTGCACATGTTTTACAAAACATCAACAACATAATAACTTCACATATAACTTCCAAACCGTTTATGATCAGCTGTAAAAGAAAATTGCATCTGAATCGCGGGATTCTCTGCTATCCGAGGGTCCTTACACAGTCCCTCCAGGAATTCGCGATGTTGCGATCGCAACAATTAACGCAAATTCAGCAAATCCCCGCGATTTTTTTTGCGGTCTTGCAATTTTGTACAATAACCGCAACTTTTCCGCAAATTTGACCAATTTTCTGTGCTTTTCACGGGTTACACAGCAGAGAGTCCGAGTGGTTGAAAATGAGTCCACGGAGGAACGACGTGGCTGCACTGACGGCAAGAAAATGTGCACAAAGTGATACGTAAAGGAACACAAGCTGAGTTGAACATGATGAGTGTGTGACTTGTCCTGGTTGACCACCTGAGGCCTAGTCCACACGAGCCCGGGTATTTTTTAAACCGTGACTGTATGTTCCCGGTTGTATGATCTGTCCACACGCAACCGCGCTTTTGGTCCCTCCACGGTTGTGTGTGTACGGAGTATTTTATTTACACCACTCGTGTGGACGCGCAGCAAAACTCCAGTTTCAAAAATACCCGGGCTCGTGTGGACTAGGCCTGAGACTGTGTCAACCCCGCAGCACTCTCCGAGGGGGAATCCAGTGAGTGCGTCACTGCAGGGCCGGAGCGGAGCAGCTGGCGGCCAGTTGCCCCTGCCCCCACCTCCCCCTTTTCATTCAAAGACTGGACTGTTTTAATGGAATTTTACAACAGTTGTTTTACTGCGATGTTTTAACAGACATTTTAATTAAAAGTAAAACAACTTTCAGTTGACACCAAACAACAAACAATTTTCCTGTGCCTTTCTTAACAAGTGGAAAATTGCTTTCTTAGCTCATAGGACTCCCGAGGCAGCTGACGGGTACTGGCAGGCCAAACGAGCGGCAGCCCAGGCGGTCGCGGAAGCAAAAACTCGGGTCTGGGAAAAGTTCGGGGAGGCTATGGAGGAGGACTACCGGGCGGCCCCGAGGAAATTCTGGCAAACCATCCGACGCCTCAGGAGGGGGAAGCAGTGCTCCGCCAACACTGTTTACAGTGGAGGGGGGGAGCTGTTGACCTCGACAGGGGATATCATCGGGCGGTGGAAGGAATACTTCGAGGATCTCCTCAATCCCACTGACACACCTTCCACTGAGGAAGCAGAGGCTGAGGACCCAGAGGTTGATGCATCCATTACCCAAGCTGAGGTCACCGAGGTAGCTAGGAAACTCCTCGGCGGCAAGGCAGCGGGGGTGGATGAGATCCGCCCTGAGTACCTCAAGTCTCTGGATGTTGTGGGGCTGTCGTGGCTGACACGCCTCTGCAACATCGCGTGGAAGTTGGGGACAGTGCCTCTGGATTGGCAGACCGGGGTGGTGGTTCCCCTCTTCAAAAGGGGGACCGGAGGGTGTGTTCCAACTATCGGGGGATCACACTACTCAGCCTCCCGGGGAAAGTCTATTCCAGGGTACTGGAGAGGAGAATTCGGCCGATAGTCGAACCCCGGATCCAAGAGGAACAATGCGGTTTTCGTCCCGGCCGTGGAACACTGGACCAGCTCTATACCCTCCGCAGGGTGCTCGAGGGTTCATGGGAGTTTGCCCAACCAGTCCACATGTGTTTTGTGGATCTGGAGAAGGCATTCGACCGTGTCCCACGTGGCATCCTGTGGGGGGTGCTCCGGGAGTATGGGATTGGAGGCCCTCTGCTGAGGGCTGTACGGTCCCTGTATGACCGGAGCAGGAGCTTGGTTCGCATTGCCGGCAATAAGTCAGACCTGTTCCCGGTGCATGTTGGACTCCGGCAGGGCTGCCCTTTGTCACCGGTTCTGTTCATCATCTTTATGGACAGAATTTCTAGGCGCAGCCAAGGGCCGGAGGGGGTACGGTTCGGGAGTCACTTGATTTCATCTCTGCTTTTTGCGGATGATGTTGTCTTGCTGGCTCCCTCGAGCCAGGACCTGCTGCGTGCACTAGGGCGGTTTGCAGCCGAGTGTGAAGCAGCTGGGATGAGAATCAGCACCTCTAAATCCGAGGCCATGGTTCTCGACCGGAAAAAGGTGGCATGCACCCTTCAGGTCGGGGGAGAGATCCTGCCTCAGGTGGAGGAGTTCAAGTATCTCGGGGTCCTGTTCACGAGTGAGGGAAGGATGGAGCGCGAGATCGACAGGCGGATCGGTGCAGCGGCTGCAGTTATGCGGTCACTGTATCGGTCCGTTGTGGTGAAGAGGGAGCTAAGTCGAAAGGCGAAGCTCTCAATTTACCGGTCGGTCTACGTTCCTACCCTCACCTATGGTCATGAAATCTGGGTAGTGACCGAAAGAGCAGGGTCGCGATTACAAGCGGCCGAAATGAGCTTCCTTCGCAGGGTGGCGGGGCGCTCCCTTAGAGATAGGGTGAGGAGCTCAGTCACCCGGGAGGAGCTCGGAGTAGAACCGCTGCTCCTCCACATCGAGAGGAGTCAGCTGAGGTGGCTCTGTATAGGATGCCCCCTGGACGCCTCCCTCGTGAGGTGTTCCGGGCATGTCCCACCGGGAGGAGGCCCCGAGGAAGACCCAGGACACGCTGGAGTGACTACAGTGGGTGCTAGTTTCATTTGGACGTTTGCCTCACGCTGACCGTGATTCACGCAGTGCGTGAAACTGCAGGTCACATTGTAGCCACTAGATGGAAGCATCGTACTGAGAAGATGTTTAAGTAATTCCGCGTTTGACCACAACGTAGCTGCAATGAGAGAGTGGCGCTGTTCACAGACCATGGCTACTTCAGCTGCAGCTATGGTCGAGAGAGCAAGAGAGTGAATGGACAGAGGGACCGCAACGCCGCTCAGTCGCATCAATGTCGATGATATTTATTGTGTCACAGTGGTTACGTTCAGGATCAGTGGTTCTCTATTATATATCTATCTATTTTCTGCAAGCTCTTGTGAACAACCACCTCATAGCCGACGATCGCTCGTTTAAACCGTTTCTAAACTGCTTCATTAGTGCCAGCAGCCTGGACCCGATGCGACTGGACTCATGAGCGGAGCATCTGTCAGCAGCTGCTACACACACAATTTGAAGGGACAGATTAGATGTTGATTTTGTTAACAGTGACTTTGTTTCAGCCAAGCAGCAGGTTGTTTTAATGGAAAGTAGCCTAGTAGCAGCCGATACAAAGTCGATTGGTTTAATTCATCCATGTTCACATCAAAGGAGGCGTGTGTTGAAAGCGAGGCTGGGTGTGTGATTTTACTGTATCCACTTCATGACTACATTATGAAAACACATGAGTCTATACCACTGTACGCTACATTATTAGTGGGGGACACACCGGCCCATGTTGCCCACGTTATGTACGGTATCACGTTACAGCCGCGTTGTGAGTGAGTCATGTCGGGACCAGAGCAATTGCTGGGACAAGGGGACAACCAGGGTTCATGAATCCGCTCCACAGACCCAGGTCCCCGGCTGCTGCCGCTGCCGCTGCTCCGGCGGGGAACGCAATGCTCACTGCCAGAATCCACACCGGAGCAGCGGCTGCTGGGGGCGCCCAGGCGGGGAAGGCGATCAGTGAGCTTCGCCGTCCTCATCGGAGCAGAGCGGTTTGTTATCTATCGCTCTGCGCCGGAGCAGCGGCGGCGGGGGCGGCCAGGCTCACACACCCAGGGAAGGCCACCCAGTTAGGAGGAGAAACTTTCTGCTTCTACTGAGTGGTTTGTTGTAAAGTTTAGCAGCAGCGGGGCAGCTCGCGGCTGCTGATCTGTTCACTTCACACCATGGATGTATTTTTCTCCCGGTAGACGTAAATACATAACACGTGCACCCCCAATCAGAACACTTCCCGACCCCCAGACGTAGGCTACATAATGTGTTTTCCATGTAAACTCGAGGGATAATATTTCAATTCTGTATTATTTAATTCAGAATATAATTGCGCATTAAAAACATAGCCTATAATGTAATCAAGTAGCCTACGCCACCTGGGTTTCGATCCTCAGTATCTGCTCTACCCACTGAACTAGGCTACTGTGGGGGGAGGGGGCGGGCAGGACTTGTCTGAGAGAGTGAAGTAAAGCAACACATTCCTCCAGCTGGCTGTTTTTCTACCAGTTACAGATAGTAGCCTATTGCAAAGTACCCTATGAGTTGAGACACATTAACACCTCTATTCATCTCCGCGCTCGTATCGCCCATCAACATCTGATTTACATGTCGACTGTTAACACATGGCGATTGGCCATTCACGCTGCTTTGTTCTTGGTTTCGGCCAATCAGCTTGTAAGCACATGGCTAATTATCAGCTTTCAACCAATCACACTGTTTTATTGTGAGTGTGTGAAAGGGGGGGCGACAGAGAACAAAAGAAAAACATCTCCGCAGTCAAACAACAAAATGAGCGGTCTATTTCTCCCTGATGCGTTCCGTGGTCCATGGCGAGCCTCGCTTTCAATAACACACACACACGTCGCCTTTGGTGTCAACTGGCACAGAGCGTGAAGCTGGGTTGATAACCAGCTTCGTACCGTGTTAACTCGGACCGGGGCTTGAGGTTTTGACCCGGACTCCTTCCAGTCGAGGCCGGCTGGCTGGCGGTGTCACCGGTCTCATTACTGGCTGTTTGTGTTGTCTGTCAAAACATAGATGAATGAAACCAATCGACTTTGTATCGGCCGCGTCTTCTATCGAGGGAAAGTTATTTCCCCCTGCTCAGAGCAGAGCTTTCAGTCGCTCTGCTCCCCGTCTCTGGAACTCCTTACCACCTCACATCCGTAACACCGACTCCCTCTCTTTAAAACAAAACTCAAAACTCACCTGTTTAAAATTGCCTATCTAACTTTCCCCTCTATTTATTTCTCTGTTTTATCGCCCAGCCCCAAAGTGACACAGACCCGAGAAATCATCCAGCTGCATCTCATACGTGGTGCGCAGTGAGAAATGCGGCATACTGTACAGTAGGCTTGTTGGCTCATTTTAAAAACACAGACGGGTGTGTTTGGAGCTGACGAGACAGAGGGCCGAAAAAAGAGAGTGAGAGTATACTGTAGCTGCCGTTGTTACATTTTGTCATTGAAAGACTATTATTATTATATTGCATTCCCCATTCGTGTTCACTGCTGAGGCGTTTTATCCTGCTCACAGATGCCACCTGGCGGTTGTTTGGGCGCACTGCAGCTTCTGGTGAACTCCTCCACAAAAAATCCGCCTGGCTCTCCCGTGCCTCACGCGTGAATCTCGCGTGAAATGCTCCAAATGAAACTAGCACCCACTGTACGTTGCACGGCTGGCCTGGGAACGGCTCGGGGTGCCCCCGGAACAGCTGGAGGAAGTGTCAGCGGAGAGGGAAGTTTGGGGATCCCTGCTCCGACTGCTGCCCCCGCGACCCGGCCCCGGAACAAGCGGAAGATAATGGATGGATGGATGGATTACAGGACCTCATATTATTTTGTGACATTTCAAAATTTTTAATTTTCCTTTGATTTTTAATAACTCAGAACAAAATTGCAACTTTTTTTGCAACTTTCGCTGTCTCCCGCAATTTAATCGCAACAAAAGTGCTTAAAACATCACAACATACACCGCAATTTTTTCAAAATGTGGCTGCAAAATCAGGCATTTTAGGCCGCAACAATCACAAAAAAAGCCTGCGAAATCCTGGAGGGACTGTCTACAACAACGGTAGTGCTGCTGCTGAAGCCACAAAAACATAAAAATAAGTACTTTCCATTTTGTTTTCTTGAAATATTTATTCACCACGATGTAGTAGGGAGTTCAAAGTACCAGAATAACACAAAATATAAAAATTGTGTGTGGCAAGGTGAAGAGGGCCCGGGCAGGGATTGAACCCACAACTCCCAGGTGAGAGTCATGCGCACCTGCCAGTCAGCTAAAGGGACATCCCCTTGGCCAAGTAGCCAGGGCGCATGATCAGTTGGAGGCATAGTGACAGGAACCTCAACACGTCACACGTGGAAATAGTACTTTTCCACTTATTTTGGCTATTTGCCACAGAACGTCAGCGACTTCCAACAGGTTTTCCCAGGCTGCCACACATGTAGCCTATCTTTTACAGCAGGTGCACACACGCAGTTAACCTAATGGCAAGGCAATTTTATTTTGTTACAACCCGGCTCAAAGATTGCAACAAAGGATAGGGAGGGACGCAAGCGGCGGAGCAAAAATGATCATTTATTTAACAAAAATGTGCAGAACAAAATGTGCAGAACAAACAATACAAACAAGTGGGATGTGGAAGTCAGTAGTATCAGTAGTGTAAATGTGGGTGCGTGTGAAAACATGATGTGTGCAGATGTTGTACTGTGAAATAAAACAACAAAAAGAAAGAGCTGGCTGGGTGAGCGGCTGAGGCTGGCAAAGGGAAGAGAAAGAGCTCATCAGACGCAGGGCTTTAGTAGCTGCAGAACACCGGGCCCAGGTGCTCCACATCAGGTGGCAATCAGTCACTCAGGTTCCATGGCAACTTCGGAGAAACACAGGTTGAGACACACCCACCAGACTTCACTCACAAATCTCACTCACACAGACGGACCATGACAGGGGTCGTCACACCCCCCCCCCATAAAGTCAGTGCCCCAAATGGGACACTGGCCACTCACATACCCCAGACTGCTCAAATTTTCAAAATACAAAGAAATCATAAAAATTGACATACAATATACACTATGCAAAATGCACCATAGAAAATACATTTTACAATAGGCTATAGTCTTCCCACAAATCATTAACACTGTATAACATGCTAAGCACCAACTGTGTGCACACAATCTTTATAATGTAACCTGACCTGCTTGTCGCCCTCCACAAACATCCCCAGCAACTCCGGTACCTGAGAAGCAGTTTAAGAGTAAGTCTGAAGAGGAGACGAAGCAAGGAACAGATCACACATTACATGAACACACAGTTACACAGGACAAGGCATCAGGAAATACATTGGCTGGTCCCAGATGCAACACACATCTGGATCATAAACAACCACACAAACAATGACCAGTGCGCCCAACCCTGACTCCGACACCCAAGCCACTGCAAAAATGCCAGCAGACCACAACCGTTCACCCCCCCCACAGTTTTGCTGGGAGTGAACAAACTTATCTGGACCAATCCTAACTAGCCGCAGCACATCTCCATGGTCCAGCTGAACAAAACCGGCACCTGAGCCGACCCGACATGCACCCATCTGAAGCATGAAAAAAACAAAACAGAGAACACACAGAGCCAATGCAAGAGACCCAACCCAACCAAGCATACGCCGGAAAAACAACACAGCCAGCTGCACCTGTGACAGCTTACCAACCAACACAGACGATGGACATGTGGACAGAGGTGGAACCACTGAATGCTCTTCACCCTCCCCAACTACTGACTCTGAATCGGCGACCCCAGAGGCCAAAAGAACCTCAGAGAGAGATGGACTTGAAAAAAGTGGCGATGGTGGGTCAGCCCACATGTACTTCCCAGCCAAGCCATTACCAAGAATGAAATGAATGCCCTCAATTGGTAACGCTGAACGAACTCCAACTGACACCTCACCATGCACCAACTCACACTCCAGCACAACTTTGTGCATCGGCACAGGCAAAACAGACATCCCAAGGCCCTGGCAAAGTGAAACGTCACCAGTGGCAGGATGCTGAGAACGGCAACAAGGAATCAATGATGTAGGAGTCATAAGCTGCAGTGTCACGAAGAATCTTCACAGGAACTCTTCTATCCCCCTCCTTCAGTGACACAAACCCCTCTCTCACAAATGGTAAGTAAGTAGTCCACACATCAGGATCACATCCCCCAGTCAAAGGCACATCAGAAACACAGTTCCTGACAGGTGCAGAAGCAACTACTGGCCTCACTTTAGTCATTACCCCATTACTTTTAGCTTGCAGCAATGGGCATCGTTCCTTCCAATGACCGACCTCCTTGCAATAATTACAGACGTTATCCTTGACAGAATCACCTTTCAGACTGGAATCAAACCTGGGCAAAGGTCGCCCCAAAGGTACCTGATCAGCCGCAGGGGGTCCGCCCGCTATTCAGACATCCCGCTATTCCGACATGTTTCTATTTAGACATGCCACTATTCCGACGTCTCTCTATCTAGACATACCGGTAATCCGACACTTTTTGGTACCGCTATTCCGACACATCCTTTTCTCTCTCTCTCTTTTTTTTTTTTTTTTACAGCTGCGATAGCCTACACAGGCGCGTCTCTCTCTTTTTTTCTTTTCAGCATGCCTATCACCAGGGAGTGATGTTCTTAATCTCAACAATTAAACTACTAAATCACACACAAAACTGACATGATAAACAAACAGAACTATGTTGCAGTTTGTTTGTCTAGTTAACCTGTCACCTTCAGCACCACGGACAGCGCCGCGGAGAAGCAGCAGCTGCAGCGTCTGGGGCCTGGTGGCCAAAGTTGAAAAATTGTTGCAATGACAATAAAATGATAGATTATAATATGTGGTTGCTGTTCCCTGCTGCTGAACATCGCATCGGATTTTTACATACAGGTCCTTTGTTTTCCTATTATATTGGTGTCAGGAGAGACTCTGTATTTTATCCCATACAAACACGGCGCACCGTCTCTCTCTCTCTCTGTCTCTCTCTCTCACGTGCACACACACACACCGCTGTCATGGTGCTGTGACACTCGGTCTGGACCTTCGACTACATGACGATGGGACTTTACGTTTTCATTCTCCATAAACACTCGTTAATTAACAGCACACACTCATATGACAGTGACATGACATGTACGCGCGCCACGTCTGCTCATAGCGCAGCAACGCTCCGAGACCTGACCCCAGTTATTGAATGTTTACGTTTATTTATAAGAAGTTTAATTGGTGCTGATTAAACTTGTAAATGAATGCTGCTCTGGATCCGATTCTTTCCTTACAGTAGCCTATATTATGATTCTAAACAGTGGCCAAACAACCATTTTATTATATTGGTGTCAGACTATATATATTCCATTTTTGCTGGGCATAAGGTTTGTTCTAAAAGCCTGTCCCATAAGCCTATAGACGCGTGTCTCTCTAGACGGGTCCACTCGGCACACACACCCTTCAGCAAGAAAAAAACAAAACAAAACATCGTCAACAGGTGACAGAATCAGTCTCAGTCTCAGTAGCTGCAGATCAGTGTGTGCTGGGTTTGATTCTTGTCGGACATCACACCAGAGTTTATTTTTTCTTCTCTCTAACAGGCCGATGTATTTGTGTATGAGAAACAGTGTCTCAGATACAAAAATAAAAACGTAATCAATGTCGGAAAAGCGGGATGTTTGAAAAATAGTAAAGTGCCGCTACTCCGACAATGAAAAAAAAAAATGTCGGAACAGTGGGGCGCTTGAAAAATAATGTTAATGCCGCTAATCCGACAATTAGAAGTCAATGTCGAAATAGCGGCATGTCGGAATAGCAGCATGTAACCCAGCCGCAGCAGGATCAGAATGACGGCCTCCCCAGCTGAAATCACTGTGCGCCCCAGAGCGCTCACTCACATGCATTTTGTGGAGCAAAACAAACTCATCCGCTGCAACTGCAGCAGCGGCTGCATTAGAAACAGATCGCTCACAAATATACGTCGCAACACGATCCGGGTAGTGTTGTGTCGTTCGCGAGTGATTCGTTCAAAGGAACGGATTATTTTAGTGAACGTACTGACTAGAATCACTTCCTGACCTGATTCGTTCCTTTCTCAGTTCAGTAGTTGAGCTCAGCAGCGTGCGTGCAGGCCGACAGTGGAACTGCTATGTGGTCTGTGAATCACTGAATGACTGCCAATCTGGTGGCGGAGGCTCTCATTGCGAGGGAACGGTGCTTGTTAAGTGATGCGTTCACTGACGCTCGGGGATCAGGGCTCCAGTTCACTCCCTGTGCGCGTGGTTCACTGTACTGGGAGCAGGCTCCAGTTCACTCACTGCGCGCGTGATTCACGTACTGGGAGCAGCAGGCTCCAGTTCACGTACTGGGAGCAGCAGGCTCCAGTTCACGTACTGGGAGCAGCAGGCTCCAGTTCACGTACTGGGAGGAGCAGGCTCCAGTTCACTCACTGCGCGTGTGGTTCACGTACTGGGAGCAGCAGGCTCCAGTTCACGTACTGGGAGGAGCAGGCTCCAGTTCACTCACTGCGCGCATGGTTCACTCACTGCATGTACTGGGGGCGGGGCTGAGGGCTCCAGTTCACTCCTGTTGTTCGCGAACGTACTGACACAGTGATTCACAGAGAACTGCTGCTGAGGACCTGATTCACGTACTGAGCTGAATGTGGCGCTGTGTCACTCATCGCCTGGTTTTGAATTTTTTGAACGACTCATTTTAATGTACTGATTCTAGTGATTCAGTACACTCAAAAGAACTGTCGATCCCATCACTAGATCCGGGAGCGTATCCTTAAACTGCTCAAGAACAATTAACTCACACAACTCGTCGAAGACTTCCGACGCAGCAAGCCAGCGCTTAAACTGAGACGTCAAATCTCTAGCAAACTCAACATACGTCTGTCCGTGTCGCTTCTCCCAGGACCGAAACTTTTGACGGTATGCCTCAGGCACCAGTTCATACACTTTAAGCACAGCAGATTTTATCTTTGCGTAATCAAAGCAGTCCCCATCACTGAGAGCCGAATAGGCCTCCTGCGCTCTCCCCGTGAGCACGCACTTAAGCAGGAGCGCACGATCCGCCTCAGACCAACCTCGAGCCAACGCGACGCGTTCAAACAAGACGAAGAAAGAATCTGGATCTTTCTCATTGAACTGTGGCAACAGCTTCAGATTAAGCGGATCAAAATTGCGCACCGGTGACGACTGTCCACCTACTTCTCCAGCCGCTCCGTGGCCTTTTTCCAAAAGAGACAGGCGACGCGCCTCCAAATCTAATTTCGCTTTCTCTGTCTGCTGGCGAATCATTTCCACCTCAACCTGTTTCTTCAATTCAAGCTCATGCTTCCGTTTTTCATGTTCAAGTTGAAGCAAAAGCAGTTCTTTCTGTTGCTCAAAAGTCAGCTCCTGTGAGCTGCCATGGAGTGCCAGAGAACCCTCTTTAACCTCTGGCTCCTTAGGAAAAATTCCCAACTCCACCAACTTAACTTTCAATGCCAATTTCACAGTTTCCTTGACACGTTTATCTTTAACAGTCACCGAGTAATAATCAGCCAATGCCAACAATTGGTCCCTATTTAAGTTGTCCAACGCCTCAACGGATGGCGCGGCAACAAACGCCTGACACTCAGAAGCCATCGTAACACATGAAATACAACCAAAAGCACAGGAAACAATGTGGAGTATCAGTGCGCCACAACGTGGACTCACCAGACCGGAGTTTCCCCGCTAACTGCCTACATAAACTTACTAACTCCCCCCTAGTCTTCATGCAGCACCTACGGTGGGTATTTATGCACTGCCGCCCGATGGGTCAGAGAGGCGACCAGCAGGCTGACAACCCCCTGAACACCACGGATGTGCTCCCAAGCAAAGCTTCAACCGCGTGGCCACAACACTAACAGATCCCCCCCAGCAACGCACCCAAAGGAGCACGCCGCCTTAACCTACAAGGAAAAACTCCAGTCCCAAACAACTTTTACGCACCGACAAAACCACTTGCTCCCGGCCAAACACATGAACAGCCCCAGACCTAATCCTACTCTCCCAGGCAAGGTACGAGCGCCAACTCACACAAACCAAATCAACCCACACATCAGCCCAAGTGTATCGCGTCCACTTTCTCCCTATCCAGCAGCTGCGAACAAAACTCGAACAAACAAATTACAAAACGGCCATTCCAAACAAATACGTGGCAAAAAATCACAGCCAACGCACCAAGCAACCAAAACACAATGAAACTGACGCGCAACTACGGCCAAAAATGGAAAAAGGACGAGCCCCCATTTGTTACAACCCGGCTCAAAGATTGCAACAGAGGATAGGGAGGGACGCAAGCGGCGGAGCAAAAATTATCATTTATTTAACAAAAATGTGCAGAATAAACAATACAAACAAGTGGGATGTGGAAGTCAGTAGTATCAGTAGTGTAAATGTGGGTGCGTGTGAAAACATGATGTGTGCAGATGTTGTACTGTGAAATAAAACAACAAAAAGAAAGAGCTGGCTGGGTGAGCGGCTGAGGCTGGCAAAGGGAAGAGAAAGAGCTCATCAGACGCAGGGCTTTAGTAGCTGCAGAACACCGGGCCCAGGTGCTCCACATCAGGTGGCAATCAGTCACTCAGGTTCCATGGCAACCTCGGAGAAACACAGGTTGAGACACACCCACCAGACTTCACTCACAAATCTCACTCACACAGACGGACCATGACAGGGGTCGTCACAATTTGTATAGCCCGTTTATGATCCTCCTCCATATAAGTGCTTATAAAAAGATGTAAAAGGGGTTGTATTGCTCAGGTTGACAGCTAAGGAGTATTGTTCATGGCAAGATTTCAGTTATTTCAGTTATTCTACTGGCACACTCCCAAAATGTCAGATACTCGGTTACACCCCGCCTTTCCAAAGCCCCGCCTTTCCGACAATAGACTTCCATTCGTCGTAATAGCGGGGTTTTCTTTTTTTCTAAAGACACCGCTATTTCGAAAAGGCTACTGGGGGAAACGGATCATGTGCATAATAAACTGCAAAACAAGCAAATACTTCATCTTAATGATATAAAGACCTAACGTCCATTCTGCTTCTAGCCTGTCTAGCCTCCACCTGATCTTTTTACTAAACTTAACCAACTCCTTTCTTCATTGCCTAAGCCCAACCAAAGCATCTCCCTCAGTCAGCTGTCAGCACGAGCGGAGGCTGTCGGAACAGCGGTGTTTCGGAACAGCGAGGTGTCGAAGTGGAGGTGCGTCGGAATGGAGAGCTGTCCCCCAGATACTCAACTCTTCAGGTTTACCAACAACTTAAAGATGATTGTTGATTAAATTAAAACAGGTGATTACCAGGCTTAAACAACTTAAGTCATCAATAGTGTTTATCCAGGAAACTCATTTACTCAGAGAGGCCAGGTAAAGTAGGAGCATCCATCCCTTCTCATTCAAAAGGGGTTATGGTGTTAATTCAATTCAAGCAGCTTGAAGCTAATATTACGGTGGTGATGAACTTAACCCTAAAACTATAGGGATTATGGCAATGGACAAACTTGCCAAAATGTTGAAATATCCTTTTAAAAAGAATATTTTCTCTCAGAACAGACTTCAAAAGCAAGTTTTTAGGATAGGAAATGAAAGTACATTTTATAGGATCTATGTCTGCTATACAAACCCACTTATTCATAATTAAATGTTATTAAAAAATAAAAAAATTACCCATTAACGTAGATTTAGAACAGATCAAAAAGTGGGGGTAATTTGTGATTAATCACGGGTCAACTATGGAAATTATGTGTAAGATTTTCAATTGACAGCCCTAGAAAAATACACAAGTACTGTAGTTGCGTACTCTCACCTTTAAACAGGTTCCTCCTTGTCTGTGCCTCTGCCTGGTCATGTGCTGCTTTGTCTAAGACTCTGCCTGTACTCATCCAATAGAGATCAGGCCCTGTCCTCCCCTCAAAACCCCTCCTAGAGGAGAACGTGATCTGTATGTTAAGAAGCTGCATCAGTAAAAGTGAAAGCATAAGAGTTAGATTTCTCTGAAACCATGTGACTTAGAGGAAAAGGATGTGGTGATGTTGTGGACCATAGACTGTATGGACCTGTTTATAGCCAATACAGTCACATCAACATAACTCTATGTTAATAGACAGCCGTCTATACGGGACAGGCTTTTATTTAATTTCGAACAAATCAGCTCAAGATGGGAAATGATATAATAATAATATTAAAGCCGTAAGTGGCGATGACGGGCCCTCGTTCGTCCATGGAACCGCGGGGGCCTGAGGGGCGTGGGGGCTGTGGCGCGGCGCGAAAGGGCGAAAAAGCGTTGTGGGAGTGGGAAAATGCAATGTGTTGTTCATCCACCAGGTGGCGCTACCAAGCCAGATGTGGGTAGGGATGTTCAGGGGCTGACCGGGATCACACACATGAAGTTTGAATTCAATCGGACAATGTAAATGTAAAACAGGTCACTTCCTGTTACCACCAGGGGGTGCATTTGTATGAAGCCAGATGTGGGTAAGTGTGTCCAGGGGCGGAGCCTCATCAAACTTGTAAAATTTGAAGTCGATCGGACAATGTAAGTGTAAACCAGGCCACTTCCTGTTACCACCGGGGGGCGCATTGAGTAAAGTGGGCGTGCCATACATTACAGTGTTCAGGGTGGAGCCCTCATCATCTTCAGCAAGTTTGAAGTTGATAGGATAAAGTATGTGGGCGTGACACCCAACCGAATTTGGGTGGCGATCGAGCCTAAGTTTGGCGCCCACCAGAAGCCACGCCCTTTGACCTATCGACCTACGGAGCACAAGCTGTACTCAGCTAGGTCTGAAGATGTTGTCTCAAATTTGGAGCATGTCGGGTGAACCGTTTCGGACGAGTCAATTTGGCGCCAAAAACGACCAATTCAAAATGGCCGACTTCCTGTTGACATTTCACCATCGATTAAGAGGCTTTTTTGTACATCTGGGTATGGTGCATATGTGTACCGAATTTCGTTGGGCTACGACAAAGTAATCGAAAATCCCAATGGATATACTTTTGAAAATTTCAAGGGGGCGCTGTAGAGGCATTTGGCCCTGCCCACAGGCGCCGCCCTATCAGATCAAAGACCATCCCACCCTCGACCTGTGTATCAATTTTCATGATGATACGAGTTAATTAAAGCCATCAAACGTAAACGAGGCAAACGTAATTTCATGGCGAGGGGCGACCCGCCGCCACACGGACGCCATTGCTCATAGCTTCAACGCGTTCATGATGTAGCTTCGCCAACTGGTTCTGCATGATTTAGAAGTGGAATGAAGTTGATGGGGTCAACTATGTGCCATTAGTACACGTTAAAAGGAAAACCTGGCCACTTCCTGTTACCACAGGGGGGGCGCTATGAGTGACGTAGGAAGTCAATATATCGTGGCATTCAGGGCGGAGCCAGCATCAACTCCAGCAAGTTTGAAGCTGATCGGATAAAGTATGTGGGTGTTATAGCTGTTCGAAGGTGAAATGGCGAGCAAACGAAAAGTCGCCAAAATTCTCAAGGCCGCAGAAGCCACGCCCTTTGACCTAGAGTCCTAGAGCACAAGGTTTGTTCAGCATGCCGTCTACCCAGCAAGCACACATACGTCTGGCCGACGTCGGCCTAAGGTTGGACGTCGGCCCGATCATTTATAACATCTGTCAAGCATCGGCCCATGGGCGGATATCATCAAATTTGATAGTCATTTGTGGCCGTTCATCAAACGTCTCTGGTGCGTCGGCTTTAAGTCGGCCCGGAGTGGCCGCAGACCTAAGTAACCACAGACGGCGGGACCTCCTGTCAGTTTCGTCCAGGGACGACGACGGAGTGCGTTTCAGGTAAGTTACTGCTCCAAAAAAAGTTATTTCGTTTATTCTGTTAAAGTTAAAAGTTTCCGGTGAGTGGCGAGGTACAATCGGTCTAAATTAGGCTATAGGCTGCCAGCACAGGTGTCAGTTTACATTCTGTCATTGGCGTTATATTCAGGTTAGTTTAACGTAACGTTAGTTAACATAACGGCTGCTAGTCGACATCAATAATATGTTAAGTCCTATGTTTTCCCTCTATTGGACGTTATCTGGTTAGAAAAGGGTAAAGTGACGGGATCTGTAAGCCGTTGTCAAAGCTCCAGAGCGAGAGAAAAAAAAAGAAAAAAGCTCCAGAACCAGAGGGGGGCTGGCTGCCGCCGGCTGCCCCGGCGCAGGGCCTTGGTGAGCGGCTGAGTGAAGGAGGGAGACTCGTGGGGTGCTACGAAGCCTGTTTAGTGGGTTAGTGAAGTAGCCTGTTGTCTAAAGCAGTGATTCTTAACCATAGGGCCGCGGCCCAAACTTGGGCCGCCAGCGCCCCCTAGAGGGCCGCGAAAAACTTTCAGTTTTGCACCTGTGGGCCCCAAGGGCCGCGGGACTTTGTAGATTATCAAGTGAAGACAGAGATGTTATGCATGAGACGCTCAGTAACTTACAATGCCGTTTTCGACCACGCGGTGGCGGTAATGCATCACGCAGTTGTTTAACAAGCGCCAATACACAGAGAAGAAGAGTCTTCTTCGCTCGCTGCGGCCGGCCGGCAGCGGCGCTCTGTATGTGTTTATGGAGTGGATCAGTGACACTACTGTGCAGGCTGACAGCCAGTGAGGGCTCGCGGCAGCGCCGCTGCTCGTTGAAAACAGCTGTAATAACGTGATTTCAGGTCCTGAAACGTACAATATGTCCGGGAAAAAGTCGCTAGATTTGTCGCTAGTCGCTTTTTACAAAAAAAGTCGCCAAGAGGGTTTGGAAAGTCGCCAAATTTAGCGAGAAAGTCGCTAAGTTGGCAACACTGCGCCGCTGCAAAAAAGCTGCTGACCATCCCACTCTCAAACGACACTGTGATGGTGCAGACACACCGACTCCGGCGGCAACGGATCCGGCCACAACGGACCGGCGAGCGCTCCGGCGAGTGGGCAGGACTTATGTGACGTAGTGCCGAGCTTGAGTTTCGCTCTGCCGTTTCCAACATGGCGGCCGGGTCACAAACGATCTCATTTTACAGTTAAATGACACACTAAAGTATGTTTTGAAAACATTTGAGGCGGGAAATGTGTAGTGCAGTAACAGAATCTGGATTTATATTTGACCAACACCGCCTGGTTTGATAGTTTGAACGAAGTTTCTGGAGCCGGACGCATTGCGTTGGACGGACCTCATTTGCATAAAGTTCAATCTATCGAACTTTATGCAAATTCACATACGGCGACGGGGCCGTCAACTCCTCCTCCTGTATCCATGGGCACCGCGCGGCCGGAGCTCCTGCTCCACATAGACATGAATGGGATCCGTTGACTGAACGTCGGTTGACGGAGTCGGTGTGTCTGCACCTTGAGTCACCGTATCGCAGACATGGCCTCAGACATACAGCATCAACTTATAGAAAGAATAAAAAGTAGCCCCCTTTTTTATTGATTTTTTATTATTAATTTAAAGTAAAATCCTAATATTGGTCTTTTTTTTAGAATTATTATTAAAAAGCCTGACTTGATTCTTGAAAATGTTCTTGTCACAGTCTGATTTGGTCCAGGAATTATCAGCCTGTTCAGTGTCATGATACAGTATGTGTTACATACACATGTTTAATAAAAGTCTTTTGATAATCCCATTTTATCATTTCATTTCATTTTACAAGGTTTTTGCTTGTTAAACAGTAAGTGGATTTGGTTTATTATTGAATACAAATTAAACCGAGAGTGAGGTCAGTTAAACCTATACAGTGTTAATATTTAGTGGGCCCCGGGCCACTTTGTACTCAAAAAATTGGGCCTCAAGGTCAAAAAGGTTAAGAACCCCTGGTCTAAAGCCAGGCTCTCCTGTAGCTACTGCAAAGGTGGCCATGGTAGTGTAACCGTGAAGATTATTATGTGTTTATTATTTTATTTATCATGCATTTTCTGTTATTACACTTAACATTATTTGTATGATATGACATAATGTCATTGGTTATATTTTGTGTTTAAACGATGAGGTATTTAATTTAATTAATTATTTAATTTAGTCTTTAATATTTTATTATTTAAGCGTTCACTTAAAAGATGTTTAAAGATAGAGAGAAACTATGAGTATGTTGGTTCCGCTTGCACTAGTTGTGGTGGGGACCGATAATATCGGCACACCAGAGAGAGTGCCAGGTCAGCCCCTCGTGTGTCCGTGGCCTCGCCATTGAACCTCACCTGTAAGGGAAGTAAATAAAGTCTTTCTGTCCTGCCGTAACGGTGCCTTTTCCATTGAAGAATACTTACACCTTTGTAACCCGCAACACCCACAGTCCTGGCACGCTACCCATCCAGAAACCAGGGTTACAGTAGCCTAACTTCTGCTCAGAGTTTTATCTTAAAACCGGCTATTAACTTTACTTTGTACGTCCAGCGGAGCTGGATCACAAAGAGTGTTTGATCGGAGGGAGAGATCGCGCTGATCAGCTGTTGTTTACTTCTCAGTGTCTCTGCTGAGAGCTGTCTCCTCCTACAGTTCTCCTCGCCTGTTGAGCCGAGCGTCAGGAGGATCAGTGTTGCCCAAACACAAATCTTGAATAAGTCTCTGCTCAGGTTAAGCATTTAAAAGGGTCTTTTTACGGAGACAATATGATTTGCTTGTAGCTGCAGCATCTAAAAAAACCCATAGCCTATTCAGCCTCACTTTCAATAAAACACACACTTGCGTTATAGCCTAATGCGATCAGTGAAGTAGGCTATAGCCTAACACAATTTAAAATGACAATTGATGTTGCTCTTTCATTCCTAGTTAAAAATGAATAAAGCTTCATATTTAAAAGTAGCGTAAGAGCTGTCAGAAATGAAAAGCATCCTCTCCTATTTGCAGCAACACTATTGCTTCAGGTTGCGTGCAGTGATGAGGTCGAGGAAACTGTCACTGCAGCTGCACATGTGTCAGCAGCTGCTCCAAACAGACCATTAGGCTACAAACTTTATTTTGAGGGGACTGATTAGATGTTGATTTTGTTCAAATTGACTTTATTGATCCCAAACATTAAGCATATCTGTCGGCTGCTGTAGACCCCCCACAATATTTGTTTGCAGAGTGTTGTTCTTGTTGTTGTTGGTGGTGAGGTTGAGGCTGCGATATGCTACACAGTATGTTATTCAGAGGATACGAACGGATTTTTTTCCCCATATTGCTCATTCACTCTGAGTTGACTTAGTTTAAATGACTTAGTGAAGTGAAACTCAGTTTTCAGAACAGCTGATCTGAGCTATGTGTCAACTCCAGTAGCCTAGCTGATGCCTGACTGAAAAGCCATCATAAAAAAAAAAGTTAACAGACAGCTACTTTTAATTTTGAATTAAACATAACTTTATTTTGATATTGAGGAAGTGGGATGTTCCCTGAGCCGAACCCGTCCTTTTGAACTTGAAATTTGAAAAACTCAGATTTACACTTAAAAGCTTGCTGAAATCGTTTCATGTCACATGGGATCCCTTTCTGAACTACAGTATATACTCTCCTTAGACTTCTCCTCTGAGCTGGAAGACTAATATCTGCTATTGTAATTTTTAGTAGTCATTTACCGATTATGTTTACTCATGTAATTGATTAGTTGATTTATTAACTTGTTTATTTAAGACTTTATTCTACCTATTATGGAAGCTTGAGCTAGTGTTGCTTTCGTCAACGAAAATTATGACGAAATATCGTCAACGAACCTTTATCACGTGACGAAAACGAGACGAGACGAAACGTAAATGGTGGTCTTGTGACGATAACTATAATTAAATATATAATGCAATATTGTTGACGAATAAAAACGAGACTAATGTGGTTTACAAAACTAAAACTCTGCTAAAATGTCTCCTCATTTTCGTTGACTAAAACGAGACGAGACGAAATAAAGTTAGTCGTGTTATTATTGTTTTCTGTTTCCTCGGCTGTGCGTCGCACTGCTGCCATGGATGCTGCTGCTCAGACGCAGGCGATGTCACTTCCTCAATCCCCTCTCCACACCTGCTCCACACTCGCGGCAAATACAACTAGATGCGGCGGGTGAGACGGAGTCATGGCCGGGTTGTCGGGAAGAAAAAGAAGAAATGATATCTGGACACACTTTAATTACAAACAGGCGGAAAACCAAACGGAATGCGTCGTGGAAAAAGATGGGGAGAAATGCGGCCATAAAATACCCGGGAAAAACACCACGAATCTAAAAAGACATCTCAAGATCTTCCATGATGAAATCGAGGTAAGTTAAAACGTAACATGTGTCTAGCCTAGCGTGTGTACGTGTGTGTGTGTGTGGGGGGGTCTATCTAGCCTAGCGTTTGTTTGTTTGTGTGTCTAGCCTACCGTGCGTGCTTGTGTGGGTTTGAAGCGTGTGTCTAGCCTAGCGTGTGTGTGTCTAGCTTGTGTGTGTCGAGACTAGCGTGTGTGCTTGCGAGAGAGAGTATAAAGTGGGTTTATCCACACAACACACATAAATACTGTATGTATTAATTAGCTCTAACTGGAAGCTAATTTAGTCAAGAGATTTGAACAAACTTCCTCTGACTAGTGCTAGCAGCAATTACAGTCATGTGAATCAGCCAGTTCTACAGAGGTTCTTAGGTTCCTACTTCCTACCTGACAAACTGACTCTGTAAGTGCATTTAAGCATCCCTTAGTTAGACCCATACAGTATTACATTCAAACAAATGGTACTGTATTTGCATTAACATGCATCCCTGCTTAGTTTATGGCTACTTGTGTTTTGATTATGTAGACTTTACAGTCAAGTCACTCACTCAGAGGTTGATTAACTAATGTAACAATCATGGCAAGGATTATGCTAATTAATATTTACAGCAGTTAAGATTTTCTGGAGGCTGCACTGCATCTGTCCTGACATTTGTATCTATTCCTGTGCTAGATTCCAGATAGAGCATCAGTGAAGCAAGTCCTGCCCAAGAAGATGGACAAGCCAACTAGTGCTCAGGATTTCTTTGCCACAAAGAAGTACAAAGACAACTCCCCAGAGCAACATACCAAAGAAGAGGGGATAGCACAGTGGATAGGGCGCACAGGACTCCCAGCGCGAATTGTAGAAGATGAGGAGTTCATCACCTTGATGGCAAAAATGGACAAAAAGGGCAGTATTTTATTTATTTAATTTAAATTTATGTTTGTGTACCTACATGTTTTGTTGGTAAAATAAATATGTTGAGCGGTCTTCCACGTCTGGAATGGATGTTTTCTTGAGTCTATAAGGTAACAATAACATAATAATGAGATAACCATGTTTGTTTTGTGAAATGGGTTTGACTAAAAGAAAAAAATGGTTTCATCTATACTATACTAGGTAATTATACTATATTAACTGGTTTAAACAAAATTACATTACTAAAAAGAGATTAAAATCATTGACTAAAACTAGACTAAAAGGGAACTGCCCATTGGTCCGACCTCCCAATGGTCCGACCTCCCGTTACACCGACAAAATACCCATTGGTCCGACCTCCCATTGTTTCGACCTCCCGTTATTCCGACAAAATCAACCACAAGTCGGACCAATAGGAGGTCGAACCAATGGGTGGTCCCGTTAGTCCGAACTGTCATCACTACTTTCTGACAAGCTCTTCCATTCATACGAGCATGCAGCTTTCTCTCTCCCCCCACACGCGCGGCCCAGAATCTCCCCATATGATGACCCCCAGAGTACAGAGTAAAGTAAATACACTTTTTATTCTCTCCCCGCTCCGCGAGCCTGCTGCAGCCGCCGCGCCAGCTGACAGACTGAGAGAGGAAGAAAGAAAGAGAGTAAATTTGGCTTTGGTTGTGTTCAGGCAATGAAGAAAGGAGTTGGTTAAGCTTAGTAAAAACGCCAGGTAGAGGCTAGACAGGCCAGAAGCAGAATGAGCGTTATATGTCATGAAGTGCTTGTTTTGCAGTTAATTATGCACATGATCCGCGCAGCAGTGCGTAAAAGTCGTGCGTAATGACAGCTCCTCGTTGGTGTAAACTGCACCTCTTCTTCCACGTGTGTCTTATTGACAGACAGGTGGAGCCTATATGAATAATTATATAAATGCATGGTGAATGTTGGGAATGGAGAGTTGGTCTAATACTAGTCCAGTTCGAACTAATGAGGACCTCCCATTAGTTCGAACTCTCATTACTCCGATTGTCGGACCAATGGGAGGTCGGACTAATGGGTGGTCGGACCAATGGGAGGTCGGACTAATGGGTGGTCGGACCAATGGGAGGTCGGACTAATGGGTGGTCGGACCAATGCCATGGACCCGACTAAAATGTCATCAGTTTTCGTCGACTAAAACTAGACTAAAATAGTCGTGGGTTATTCTGACTAAAATAAGACTAAAATGCTCAGAGTTTTAGTCGACTAAAACTTGACTAAACAAAAAGGAGTTTGAACGCGACTAAGACTAATAAAAACTAAAATGACAGTTTGACAGAAAGACTTGACTAAAACTAAAATTAAAACAGGCCGCCAAAAACAACACTAGCTTGAGCTGATTTTTTTCCCTCTCCTCTTCTGTTTCTTCCCTTTTGTTTGGGTCCAAAAGGCTCTATGTAGACTAGGGTTTCTCAACGGGGGCTCTACCGCCCCCCAGGGGGCGTTGTAAACTTTTTGGGGGGCGCTGAGAGCGTGAGGGCTGAGAGGGGGGCGTTAAGGCAAAAATGGGGGGCACCACAACTTGGCTTGTACAAAGTTCATTTGAGCTCTACTTTATAATATTTAATGGTTTCCCAACTTTTTAAGTGCACAGGCTATAACTGACATAAATAACCTAATTCAACCAATTCTCGCAAATCTAACACGCATCATAATGTGGGAAATTCTGAACATATTTCAAACCAACCATAGTGCCACTACAAGAGCGCTGCGTCAGACGGTCTGACTTAAATGACACGCACGCTTCTTTGTTTGTATAGTTTACCCATACTGAATGAATGGATGTTTAATAAGTACAGCCAAACATTAGTGTAGGCTACAGGCTGAAGAGAAAGGAACAGCAGAGCACCTCTGACAGCTCGTCCCTGCGAGGAGCAGGTGAGCCGTCCTTTTTTTTTTTTTTTCAGCGGCGCCGTCTTTACAGGTGAAGCACGCGCACATGTCCGCCCGACTTTACCCGACAGGGTTTTCCTACCGATCTGATTTGATTTTTGGCCGCCACCTTAGTTACAGCGTGCATGTGGGGTCGTTCAGATGTAGCGTCTTGCACAAACCAACAGACGCACGGATTGAGTGTGGACAGAGAGCGTCAGATGTGACGCAGTTGTCGGACACTCGCTCGCGTCGCATCCAGTTAGGACACGGTGTTATAGAAGAGATCACACATTTAATAACCTCTGAAGAGGAGGCGGTCAGGTCAGACACATGTCCTGTGATTTTCACCCTCCTTTCATATTTAACAGGGGGGGAACAACATAGACTGACTGAGTTTGATAACTGAGGAAAATAAATTGAACCGCTGTGTAGTTGCAGCAGGGCCGGATCAATACTACTAGGGGCTCCTGGGCACTGAAGCCCAGTGGCCCCCGTCCCCCCCCCCCCCCCTCCAACCCTGTCCCTAACATCCACGCCCTTAACCATCTGAGGTTGGAGGTCATTTCCTCAATTTTTCCATTAAATTCACCTTTTTAATTGCACATGTAAAAAGGAGAAAATGTGTTTGCACCCTTACTCACTGTGCTAAAAAAAAGAAAAATAGAAACTCAAACATTTAGGACAATTGCAGATGTAATAATACCTGGGCCGTAAAGTATACCCCCACAGCCCCCGCACACCATAGAGGCCCACCCCCGCCTGTAAAGCTTGGTTTCCACCAAATCAACAATCTTTGTTTGATATGTTGAGAGACTTTTGGTTAACCATGGACAGCGACTTCATCATTACCATCATTATGGGCCATTTTTGTTCTAGAGAACTGTAAAAAATAAAAATAATTTAGGCCAAATGCTGGAAATTTTAAGTCTGCTTTTTGAAAATTTTCAAATACCTTGTGAAAACACACCTTCATCATGAGGAAGAACTGTTTTGGTGTTTGAAATATGTTTACCAGAGTCTTAGCTTCACAAAAGCAGTGAAATATGAATAAAATAACAGATAAGTGTAGAAAACAAGTTTAGTACGACATTTTGTAACGTTGTTTTTTTGTTTTTTTTTGGGGGGGGGGGGTGGGGGGAGGATTACCGTATGGTCAGGGGGCGTTTGCTCAAAAAAGGTTGAAAAACACTGATGTAGACCAATTCGACAGTAAAGTGATTCTCTATGGCAGCATCATAAATATGCTGGATTGGTGATGTTTAGTGTCTCCCAGTAACTGATTAAGGTATGTTACATGAATACCGTTATTAATTTAGGAATTAATCATTTGTTTGGGCAATTAGCAGGAAAGATTAGAGTTATAAGAGACTGTATCATAAACAATAAAGCCTACGGTACGTTATGCGTGCTGACGTTACAAGCCAGCAGCGGGATATTTAATCAAGTGGACGGGCTACATGAATAAAAACAACGACTTGTGCTTTGTTTAAGATATTCAAAAATATTTTATTGATCAGCCTCTGATGACCAGAAAAACGTCAATTACAGGTCTCTGATTTATGGTCAAAATGACCTGAGCTCCGGATGAGTCAGACATATTTTACACGGGCTTTTAGACGAGCGTCACATCATATTGAAGGGGTCAGTGAGACATTCACAGACCATACATTGTCACCATAATGTGAAGGTAACAGTGAGGAGGGAGAGTAGCCAGGTTGTAAAGGCAGCGGCAGTAGCTGCTGTAACGTTACGGTCTAAACACGGACAGTCCTCCTACAGTAAGGGGCTGTGTTGTCTTAAGTTGTATTCTGCTGATATTAGAAGAGCCGAGGACGGCACATGTCCTCCCAGCCTTCCTAGACATATTTACAGAAGAGAAAAGGTCCACTTCTTGGCGCTTGGATTCAAACGCCTGCTTCGCACACTGAGCCCAGAGCTGCCTGACTGGGAGCTGACACCGCAGTAATGGCAGCTGTTCGACTAATGGTTATTTCGCCGAATTAAATTGGTCTATAAAGTTGGAAAAAAGCAAAGAAGATATAGTCCCAGTGATATTACTGGAAACTCTCGTAGGCAGACTGACAATCTGAGACACATTGCATACATGACGCTAGTGTAGACCTTTGGACAAACTCCATTGATGGAAGGGAGTTATCAGGCTTATCTGTTAGACTTTGTGACAGTTTGATGGTTGAGTTTTGTGTTTACAGCTTTGCTGTATGACAGACAATCATTTCAGGGTGTCGGTTTAGGACAGTATTTTACTGATGAGGGCACAGTAATAAAAGTCCAGAGATAATCTTCAGTTTATCTGTGTGTGTGTGTGTGTGTGTGTGTGTGTGTGTGTGTGTGTGTGTGTGTGTGTGTGTGTGTGTGTGTGTGTGTGTGTGTGTGCGTGCGTGTGTGTGCGTGTGTGTGTGGTTAATGTAAAACAAATCACAACAATATTCACTGATTAGCAAATGAATTCATTCTTGAACATAAAATATGAATCTACATTCTTCAATTCTGTTCAGAAAGTCTGAAGATGCAGTGCAGCAAAGTTGGTGTCAATTGAGCAAAAGTTGTGGAAGAATGTTTTACAGTGATGGAATTCATAATTTGCACTGGACCTAATCATACAAAATGTTCTATTTTCAATGTTTTTAAATTGACACGCTTATTGTAAAGCATAGGCTGCCTGGCCCCTAGTGTTGGGCAAGCTACTTGGAAAATGCAGTGAGCTAAACTACAAGTTACTCAACATGAAATGAAGCTTCACTACACTGAAGCTACCCACCAGAGAAATGTAGCAAGTACAGAGAATACAAAGTATTCCAAATGCTGCTTTGTACTGTTAGTTGCCAGGGCTGACAAAGTTGTGTTTGATCATGTTTGATTATTCATTAATATAATCTAGAAAACTGCACCCTCATTCCAGCGAGACAACAATGCATGTACTGTATAATTTATCTTATCTTTTGTCTTGCCTTGTAAGTCTGAGTACAAACTGTGTTAATTTCAGTTTTCTTTCTGTTGACACTGATGTTCACCTTGAACTCTAAGCCGGTGAACTTCATAAGAAGGGACACAGAGCAGGAAAATAAAACCACACATGTAAAGTTTATCTTATCTATGTCTTACCTTGTAACTGCATATCTCCAAGGCAAAGGTTTCCTTTTTCTTTTTATCGGATGACTCAAAAGCAATAATAAATCCTCTCATCGTGGAATTGCCGTTTTTTTGTTTTGTATTTCTATCATAAAATACAATCATTTACTCACCCAGATAATGTCCGTGTCAAGTTGTTCTAACGAAATTTGATCCAGCTAACAGTCGTGTATCCATATAATGCGAGTCCATGGGGCAACAGAATACAACACATTATCTGCATGCGTTCTCCAGATGTCTGCCATGTTTCTGGATTTGATCAGATTGTTTAATAGTGGAACTCTCCACTGAACCAGGGTCCCTCTGCAAAACACACAGCCAGTGTCACTACTAAGCATGTAATGACCGCTGGGGGGCAATCGCCATTCCGACATGCTGCCACTCCGACATTAGGCCCTAATTGTCGGAATGGCAACACTTAACCCATTAATTAAACGTCCCGTCATTCCGACAATTTTCGTCTCCTAAGGTCGGAATGGCGGTATTTTTTTCTTTTTTAAACGTGTTGCCATTCCGACAAATCTTTTAAAAGCCCCCCCCCCCAGACAAGTGTCTGTGAGCTGTCACAGCAGCTGAGTGGAGCTCATGCGTCTTTACGCACATAGCAGAGTAGCCTACATACAGTATTGACTCTCATCTTCAGTATTTTGACGGCACCACAGTCCACAGATGTAGCCTACAGATGTGATGTATAGTCAACAACAGTAGTTTACAGCTAAACATTCACACATGGAGGTGTGTGCTATGGCACAGATCTCAGGTGGGACACTCAGGCCACGCGGATCTAAACGCCCCCCTCCCGCTGTCCATTAAGTCTGAGTCCCCGCTGAGGGAATGAATGTATGTGGAGTGTGTGTGTGTGTGTGTGTGTGTGTGTGTGTGTGTGTGTGTGTGTGTGTGTGTGACAATGCGCGTGCACGAGCGCACAGTCTGTCTGTGCAGGCGTGTGTGTGTATGGGGGTGCGCGGTCAATGTTCATGCAGGTGTGTGTGTGTGTGTGCATATTGGCGCGTGGTGAGGGCGAGTGAGAGAGAGAGAGCTTGTCCTACAGTCCAGTGTCCACACGGGAGAGACGCCGCGGCTCCGCTGAGGAGACCAAACCAATCCTCTCCCTGGTCCCGCTTGGCTGAAACGGGCCTGGCCGGGTGGTGTCCAAACAGGCCTTTACAATCCACAGGGTTACACCCCGCCTTTCCGAAGCCCCGCCTTTCCGACAATAGACTTCCATTCGTCGTAATAGCAGGGTTTTCTTTTTTTTCTAAAGACACCGCTATTTCGAAAAGGCTACTGACATAAAGACCTAACGTTCATTCTGCTTCTAGCCTGTCTAGCCTCCACCTGATCTTTTTACTAAACTTAACCAACTCCTTTCTTCATTGCCTAAGCCCAACCAAAGCATCTCCCTCAGTCAGCTGTCAGCACGAGCGGAGGCTGTCGGAACAGCGGTGTTTCGGAACAGTGGGGTGTCGAAGTGGAGGTGCGTCGGAATGGAGAGCTGTCCCCAATCCACAGGTTAATCCACAAGGAAAAGTAAATCTACTGCGCCGCCGTCCCAGCGCCCTAACCCTAACCCTAACATGTGTACAGATGTGATACATAGTCAACAACAGTAGTTTACAGCTAAACATTCACACATGGAGGTGCGCGCTATGGCACAGATCTCAGGGGGGACACTCAGGACACACACGGATCTAAACGCCCTGACCAGAGGGATCAAAGACGGACGCTCTCTCAGTCCTGCTCCCAGAGCTGAGCAGGCACGTACTGGAGAAGAGAGGAGAGGAGAGGAGAGGAGAGGAGAGGAGCGCACCGGACCAGAGAGGTGCGTTGTGCGTAACGGCGCTGTATCGCTTCACATCCGTACACATCTCTTAAAACATGAAACACACACACGTTATGGAAACGCCTTGTCGGAGGGGACAGCTCTCCATTCCGACGCACCTCCACTTCACACCCCGCTGTTCCGAAACACCGCTGTTCCGACAGCCTCCGCTCGTGCTGACAGCTGACTGAGGGAGATGCTTTGGTTGGGCTTAGGCAATGAAGAAAGGAGTTGGTTAAGTTTAGTAAAAAGATCAGGTGGAGGCTAGACAGGCTAGAAGCAGAATGAACGTTAGGTCTTTATGTCAGTAGCCTTTTTGAAATAGCGGTGTCTTTAGAAAAAAAAGAAAACCCCGCTATTACGACGAATGGAAGTCTATTGTCGGAAAGGCGGGGCTTCGGAAAGGCGGGGTGTAACCCTTGTCGGAATGGCGGGACGAAACTGTCGGAATGGCAGGATGTTTTTATGTCGGAATAGTGGGATGTCGTAATGGTGACATGTCTGAATAGTAGAATGTCTGAATGGCGGTATGTCGGAGTGGCGGTATGTCGGAATGGCAGCATGTAACCATTTGTCCGACCATTTCTTTATTTTTGCGTCCATTAGTCCGACCTCCCATTTCTCCGACTTAAGTAGCCCTAACCCTTAACCTTACCCTAAACCTACCCAGAAGAAAAGAAAATTCAAAAAGAGATCTCAAAAATGTTTCATTTACTTCTCCTAGACAACAATAGCTGCGTTTCCATTACAGATTTTCGCAAAATAAAAGTGATATTTCTGAAACTTCGAAAAAGTGCAATTGCTCTTTGCGGGTGTTTCCATTGAAAGGTGTTTTGCGAATGAGCCGTAATGCGTCTTGCGTTTCTATGGCGATGGCACAGCGATCCCAGCTGCCTACAGCTGTTATTGTTTTTAACAAAAATGAAAACAGCGCTTGATTAGCCCACTGAAAGGCAAAGCCCGTGTGGCGCTGGCAGCGGCCACATATAAGGGCCAGTTGCTCTGTACCGTGCTCAAGCCCGAATGCCCTCCCTCCTCTGTCCCCGCTGGCCCGCACTCACACACCTTGAACCCATGCTGCTAAAGCACGGTTGCCTCCGACACACGTTGATATAGGGTTTATTTGTTTACCAACACGGCGGATGTGCGCTACCTGACTGCAGAAAGAACGAAGCCTTTTAAACAACAACGGTGATGAGGTGCTGACAGTAGTAGCTATAGGTGGTTGTGTCCACACACCCGTACTGGTTTTATGACATTATAGCGCAGGAGGGAGTGGGAGGGATGCGAGCATCTCCTTCAACCATGCACGGAAAAGGGGAATGATAGGAAACGCGAATTTATTGAGAAATAATGCCCAGGTCAGCAATGCATGACAAAAACATGTGGTTCATTCGTCCCCTAAGTCACATAAACCAACACAACGTGGACACACACAACTCCGGTAATGCCGCTGACGTGTAGAAAAGCGAAAAAAGTGTTTCCATTACACTTTTGCTAAACACATTTGTATCGATACGTCTCAAAAACCACCTCATGAGAGCGCAAAAACTTTTTTGCGATATTTGAGAGTGTTTTTCGAAATGTAGGTGTTTCCATTACCAGTTTCTCATTTCAATATTTAGGTTTTGCGCATTTCAAGGGGTAATGGAAACGCACCTTATGAGACCTGTGTTACAACAAACTGAGACTAAGGGTTATTTCTCCTGTGTCTCATCTTTTTCTCTGGAGCAATAAGATGCACTATATCTCAGTTCAGTCTCCTTTTAAGTTTCAGACGAGATCTCAACAAGCTCTAATACAATTCTCAGAGTTTCTCAACTTTTATGTCTCTTTGTGATATCATGCAGAGAAATCAGAGAGCTCTCTCTATAAACTCAAACTATTCTCATTCTAGCTTCAGTTTATTCATCTCATACTAAGCTCAGACAGAACAAATGAAGAGTTCTCCACAAGCTCTCATTCATTTCTCAGACTTAGATCGTTTTGGCAGTTAGAAAACAGTTAGAAAATCAGCACGGAATTTGAATAGCAACAGAGTTTAGCTATATAATTTTGTGTGTGTGTGTGTAACAGAGTGTAGGCTAATGTAATGTGTAACGGAGGTCCGCAGGTGCGCCACAGTCTTTTTTTTTTTTAAAGTATTTATTTTCAAATTGTAACAACAATTGAAAGTTGTGCCACAATCATGAGGGACCAATAAGGTGAAGTGACGGGTTGCGGCGGTAGCGGTACTGGAAGTAACCTCACTCACTCATAAAACACCTGCTAACCACTTTGGAAAGCAGTTGTCTGCAGTTGGCCAAGTGGTTAGCAACATTGCCTCTGGTGCAAGAGGTTGTGAGAACGATCCCTGCTCAGGGCAGGTGCCTGAGCACCGTATTGCTCCATAGTAACTCCAGTATTTCTCCTTTTCTTCTCCAAGGAAAATGAACGAGCCGTTAAAAACGTCTCCCCTACTCTCCCCCAACTCTCAAGTATGACTCCCCAAACGACTCTGTCTCACCTATTGCTCCTAGTGAATTTTAGGAGAAACATATGAGCAACATTTAGTCAAAATATAAACTAAAATGAGGCTGAGATGAGAATCTCAAGTTTGTCTCCAGAGCTACAGAAGAGCAAGCTTTGAGCAGTAAATTTTTCCTCTGGGAGTCGGAGAAATGAGACGTCGGACTTTGGGGCAGTCGGACTGACGTATGCTCCCCGTCTACGTGACTTTTTTTTTTCTCTGTCTTTTTTTGATGTAGGCTACGTGACATTTTTTTTTCTCTTTCTTTTTTTAATATAGTCTACGTGACACTTTTTTTCTCTTTCTTTTTTTAATGTAGGCTCTACGTGACACTTTTTCTCTTTCTTTTTTGGTGTAGGCCCTACGTGACATTTTTTTCTTTCTTTTTTGATGTAGGCCCTACGTAATGTGGCGAGCGAGGGGTTACTTTTTGTAGTTAAACTAAATAAATAAGAAAAGAACCAGAACCAACAACGCCACCCCAGGGTTTAACCCAGGGAAAGAAAAATAAGGCAATAAAAGGGAATAGAACTAAATAACTAAACCAAAGGCAACACAAGTTCGTTATACTGAAAAAGGCAGGAGATGTGTTTCCAAATAGAAAGGTATACAAATGTTTATTTTTTTTATAAATAGTAAAACAATGGGATTTTTACCCTAAAATTGATTCTTCTTTTTAATTAATAACAAGAAAAGAACTGGGCTCCTTCCAGGGCTGGGGCCGCTACGGTTAGGGTGAGTGCAAGGGAGGTGAGGGTGTCAACTAAAACGGTACCACAATCCACAGGTAAAACACACTCAAACACACACAAGGGCAAAGCCAAAAAAAGGGTGGAAGGGCACTACACACACAGGGACACCATCACCAAACTAGGGGGGTAAACAAAAGAGAGGGATAATTAGCGGGGCATAAAACCAAAAGAAACCCAATGATTCAAGAAAATAAACAATTAAAGCAAACTCGACAATATACTCAAACTATAACAAAACAAATTAATATTGAAACAGAAATCAGACAAATAACCCCACTTACTAGCTCTCTCCTAAGGGTACTAAAACGGAGGCTACCCGTGGAGACTTGGGCACGCTCAGGTTAACACAAGCAAACAATATAACTAGAACTAAAGGGGGTAAACAGGAGACCAAAAGATAAATTAAATAAATTAAATCAACACAAATCAAAATATCATAAACCCAAAACCAGGAATTTCTAAATCAGGAGCAAAACAAAAGAAACTTTAACTGGTGAAAGAAAAAGAAAATGTCAACATAAATGCAAAATAAAGAAAAATAATAAACCTGAGCAGCACATAGGCAGCTCTAGAATAGTCTTCTAATTCTTCATCAGTAGAAAGGAACACACTTAGATGTGTACACTGAACCCCCAACAAAGCAGCAGCGGTCCTGGGTTCAGAGCAGCGTGGCTTCTGCCGGCTCAGCGCCGAGACCCACGGCCTATCTGTAAGTGAGTTTAATCAAATTAAAATCTGAATGACTGTGATGTTGACGGGGCGAACATAAACATTACCTACCCCATTAGCGTGGCGTAGAACAAACACCGGGAGGAACGGAAGAGAGGAAAACAAACATTTTGCGTGCAGCCAGCGTCGATGCTGTGAGCGTGGTTAATGCACGCCAGCGGTTACATGCTGGCATTCCGACATGCTGCCACTTCGACATACTGCCACTCCGACATCCCACTATTCAGACATGTCACCATTCCTCCATACCACCAATCCGACATAAAAACGTCCTGCCATTCCGACAGGTTCGTCCCGCCATTCCGACAAGGCTTTTTATGTTTTAAAACATGCGTACAGATGTGATACAGTCAGTGGAAGCTTAATAAATGAACAAACACAAAGTCTTGCCATTTACAATCACACACTCCGATGTCAGTTTGTAACAATTTCCCTTATAATAAGGATATAAGGAGAAGTGGCACAACGCCGTCCTGCTGCAAGCGGACCTATAGGCTCGCGCTACTGCTGCGTCCAGGGAAGCAATAAACAAAGTCGCTACCCAGCAAACATTTTCTCGACCTGCGTCAGGATGAAGACATCCAATCAACGTCGCGTCACGTCGTGACTTTAATTCGACTGTTTTTCAACATGTTAAAATAATATCTGGGCAAATATTACATTAAAAAAATGTGCATTTTAGAGCGGGTTAACTGATTAAATACTGCCAGCAAACGTTTCTCGATCTGCGTCTACATAGAGCCTTTTGGACCCAAACAAAAGGGAAGAAACAGAAGAGGAGAGGGAAAAAAATCAGCTCAAGCTAGTGTTGTTTTTGGCGGCCTGTTTTAATTTTAGTTTTAGTCAAGTCTTTCTGTCAAACTGTCATTTTAGTTTTTATTAGTCTTAGTCGCGTTCAAACTCCTTTTTGTTTAGTCAAGTTTTAGTCGACTAAAACTCTGAGCATTTTAGTCTTATTTTAGTCAGAATAACCCACGACTATTTTAGTCTAGTTTTAGTCGACGAAAACTGATGACATTTTAGTCTAGTTTTAGTCAATGATTTTAATCTCTTTTTAGTAATGTAATTTTGTTTAAACCAGTTAATATAGTATAATTACCTAGTATAGTATAGATGAAACCATTTTTTTCTTTTAGTCAAACCCATTTCACAAAACAAACATGGTTATCTCATTATTATGTTATTGTTACCTTATAGACTCAAGAAAACATCCATTCCAGACGTGGAAGACCGCTCAACATATTTATTTTACCAACAAAACATGTAGGTACACAAACATAAATTTAAATTAAATAAATAAAATACTGCCCTTTTTGTCCATTTTTGCCATCAAGGTGATGAACTCCTCATCTTCTACAATTCGCGCTGGGAGTCCTGTGCGCCCTATCCACTGTGCTATCCCCTCTTCTTTGGTATGTTGCTCTGGGGAGTTGTCTTTGTACTTCTTTGTGGCAAAGAAATCCTGAGCACTAGTTGGCTTGTCCATCTTCTTGGGCAGGACTTGCTTCACTGATGCTCTATCTGGAATCTAGCACAGGAATAGATACAAATGTCAGGACAGATGCAGTGCAGCCTCCAGAAAATCTTAACTGCTGTAAATATTAATTAGCATAATCCTTGCCATGATTGTTACATTAGTTAATCAACCTCTGAGTGAGTGACTTGACTGTAAAGTCTACATAATCAAAACACAAGTAGCCATAAACTAAGCAGGGATGCATGTTAATGCAAATACAGTACCATTTGTTTGAATGTAATACTGTATGGGTCTAACTAAGGGATGCTTAAATGCACTTACAGAGTCAGTTTGTCAGGTAGGAAGTAGGAACCTAAGAACCTCTGTAGAACTGGCTGATTCACATGACTGTAATTGCTGCTAGCACTAGTCAGAGGAAGTTTGTTCAAATCTCTTGACTAAATTAGCTTCCAGTTAGAGCTAATTAATACATACAGTATTTATGTGTGTTGTGTGGATAAACCCACTTTATACTCTCTCTCGCAAGCACACACGCTAGTCTCGACACACACAAGCTAGACACACACACGCTAGGCTAGACACACGCTTCAAACCCACACAAGCACGCACGGTAGGCTAGACACACAAACAAACAAACGCTAGGCTAGATAGACCCCCCCCCACACACACACACACGTACACACGCTAGGCTAGACACATGTTACGTTTTAACTTACCTCGATTTCATCATGGAAGATCTTGAGATGTCTTTTTAGATTCGTGGTGTTTTTCCCGGCTATTTTATGGCCGCATTTCTCCCCATCTTTTTCCACGACGCATTCCGTTTGGTTTTCCGCCTGTTTGTAATTAAAGTGTGTCCAGATATCATTTCTTCTTTTTCTTCCCGACAACCCGGCCATGACTCCGTCTCACCCGCCGCATCTAGTTGTATTTGCCGCGAGTGTGGAGCAGGTGTGGAGAGGGGATTGAGGAAGTGACATCGCCTGCGTCTGAGCAGCAGCATCCATGGCAGCAGTGCGACGCACAGCCGAGGAAACAGAAAACAATAATAACACGACTAACTTTATTTCGTCTCGTCTCGTTTTAGTCAACGAAAATGAGGAGACATTTTAGCAGAGTTTTAGTTTTGTAAACCACATTAGTCTCGTTTTTATTCGTCAACAATATTGCATTATATATTTAATTATAGTTATCGTCACAAGACCACCATTTACGTTTCGTCTCGTCTCGTTTCGTCACGTGATAAAGGTTCGTTGACGATATTTCGTCATAATTTTCGTTGACGAAAGCAACACTAGCTCAAGCTTCCATAATAGGTAGAATAAAGTCTTAAATAAACAAGTTAATAAATCAACTAATCAATTACATGAGTAAACATAATCGGTAAATGACTACTAAAAATTACAATAGCAGATATTAGTCTTCCAGCTCAGAGGAGAAGTCTAAGGAGAGTATATACTGTAGTTCAGAAAGGGATCCCATGTGACATGAAACGATTTCAGCAAGCTTTTAAGTGTAAATCTGAGTTTTTCAAATTTCAAGTTCAAAAGGACGGGTTCGGCTCAGGGAACATCCCACTTCCTCAATATCAAAATAAAGTTATGTTTAATTCAAAATTAAAAGTAGCTGTCTGTTAACTTTTTTTTTTATGATGGCTTTTCAGTCAGGCATCAGCTAGGCTACTGGAGTTGACACATAGCTCAGATCAGCTGTTCTGAAAACTGAGTTTCACTTCACTAAGTCATTTAAACTAAGTCAACTCAGAGTGAATGAGCAATATGGGAAAAAAAATCCGTTCGTATCCTCTGAATAACATACTGTGTAGCATATCGCAGCCTCAACCTCACCACCAACAACAACAAGAACAACACTCTGCAAACAAATATTGTGGGGGGTCTACAGCAGCCGACAGATATGCTTAATGTTTGGGATCAATAAAGTCAATTTGAACAAAATCAACATCTAATCAGTCCCCTCAAAATAAAGTTTGTAGCCTAATGGTCTGTTTGGAGCAGCTGCTGACACATGTGCAGCTGCAGTGACAGTTTCCTCGACCTCATCACTGCACGCAACCTGAAGCAATAGTGTTGCTGCAAATAGGAGAGGATGCTTTTCATTTCTGACAGCTCTTACGCTACTTTTAAATATGAAGCTTTATTCATTTTTAACTAGGAATGAAAGAGCAACATCAATTGTCATTTTAAATTGTGTTAGGCTGGCCCTACTTCACTGATCGCATTAGGCTATAACGCAAGTGTGTGTTTTATTGAAAGTGAGGCTGAATAGGCTATGGGTTTTTTTAGATGCTGCAGCTACAAGCAAATCATATTGTCTCCGTAAAAAGACCCTTTTAAATGCTTAACCTGAGCAGAGACTTATTCAAGATTTGTGTTTGGGCAACACTGATCCTCCTGACGCTCGGCTCAACAGGCGAGGAGAACTGTAGGAGGAGACAGCTCTCAGCAGAGACACTGAGAAGTAAACAACAGCTGATCAGCGCGATCTCTCCCTCCGATCAAACACTCTTTGTGATCCAGCTCCGCTGGACGTACAAAGTAAAGTTAATAGCCGGTTTTAAGATAAAACTCTGAGCAGAAGTTAGGCTACTGTAACCCTGGTTTCTGGATGGGTAGCGTGCCAGGACTGTGGGTGTTGCGGGTTACAAAGGTGTAAGTATTCTTCAATGGAAAAGGCACCGTTACGGCAGGACAGAAAGACTTTATTTACTTCCCTTACAGGTGAGGTTCAATGGCGAGGCCACGGACACACGAGGGGCTGACCTGGCACTCTCTCTGGTGTGCCGATATTATCGGTCCCCACCACAACTAGTGCAAGCGGAACCAACATACTCATAGTTTCTCTCTATCTTTAAACATCTTTTAAGTGAACGCTTAAATAATAAAATATTAAAGACTAAATTAAATAATTAATTAAATTAAATACCTCATCGTTTAAAGACAAAATATAACCAATGACATTATGTCATATCATACAAATAATGTTAAGTGTAATAACAGAAAATGCATGATAAATAAAATAATAAACACATAATAATCTTCACGGTTACACTACCATGGCCACCTTTGCAGTAGCTACAGGAGAGCCTGGCTTTAGACAACAGGCTACTTCACTAACCCACTAAACAGGCTTCGTAGCACCCCACGAGTCTCCCTCCTTCACTCAGCCGCTCACCAAGGCCCTGCGCCGGGGCAGCCGGCGGCAGCCAGCCCCCCTCTGGTTCTGGAGCTTTTTTCTTTTTTTTTCTCTCGCTCTGGAGCTTTGACAACGGCTTACCGATCCCGTCACTTTACCCTTTTCTAACCAGATAACGTCCAATAGAGGGAAAACATGGGACTTAACATATTATTGATGTCGACTAGTAGCCGTTATGTTAACTAACGTTGAGTTAAACTAACCTGAATATAACGCCAATGACAGAATGTAAACTGGCACCTGTGCTGGCAGCCTATAGCCTATAATTTAGACCGATTGTACCTCGCCACTCACCGGAAACTTTTAACTTTCACAGAATAAACGAAATAACTTTTTTTGGAGTAGTAACTTACCTGAAACGCACTCCGTCGTCGTCCCTGGACCAAACTGACAGGAGGTCCCGCCGTCTGTGTTACGTAGGTCTGCGGCCACTCTGGGCCGACTTAAAGCCGACGCACCAGAGACGTTTGATGAACGGCCACAAATGACTATCAAATTTGATGATATCCGCCCATGGGCCGATGCTTGACAGATGTTATAAATGATCGGGCCGACGTCCAACCTTAGGCCGACGTCGGCCAGACGTATGTGTGCTTGCTGGGTAGACGGCATGCTGAACAAACCTTGTGCTCTAGGACTCTAGGTCAAAGGGCGTGGCTTCTGCGGCCTTGAGAATTTTGGCGACTTTTCGTTTGCTCGCCATTTCACCTTCGAACAGCTATAACACCCACATACTTTATCCGATCAGCTTCAAACTTGCTGGAGTTGATGCTGGCTCCGCCCTGAATGCCACGATATATTGACTTCCTACGTCACTCATAGCGCCCCCCCTGTGGTAACAGGAAGTGGCCAGGTTTTCCTTTTAACGTGTACTAATGGCACATAGTTGACCCCATCAACTTCATTCCACTTCTAAATCATGCAGAACCAGTTGGCGAAGCTACATCATGAACGCGTTGAAGCTATGAGCAATGGCGTCCGTGTGGCGGCGGGCGACTGTCGCCCCTCGCCATGAAATTACGTTTGCCTCGTTTACGTTTGATGGCTTTAATTAACTCGTATCATCATGAAAATTGATACACAGGTCGAGGGTGGGATGGTCTTTGATCTGATAGGGCGGCGCCTGTGGGCAGGGCCAAATGCCTCTACAGCGCCCCCTTGAAATTTTCAAAAGTATATCCATTGGGATTTTCGATTACTTTGTCGTAGCCCAACGAAATTCGGTACACATATGCACCATACCCAGATGTACAAAAAAGCCTCTTAATCGATGGTGAAATGTCAACAGGAAGTCGGCCATTTTGAATTGGTCGTTTTTGGCGCCAAATTGACTCGTCCGAAACGGTTCACCCGACATGCTCCAAATTTGAGACAACATCTTCAGACCTAGCTGAGTACAGCTTGTGCTCCGTAGGTCGATAGGTCAAAGGGCGTGGCTTCTGGTGGGCGCCAAACTTAGGCTCGATCGCCACCCAAATTCGGTTGGGTGTCACGCCCACATACTTTATCCTATCAACTTCAAACTTGCTGAAGATGATGAGGGCTCCACCCTGAACACTGTAATGTATGGCACGCCCACTTTACTCAATGCGCCCCCCGGTGGTAACAGGAAGTGGCCTGGTTTACACTTACATTGTCCGATCGACTTCAAATTTTACAAGTTTGATGAGGCTCCGCCCCTGGACACACTTACCCACATCTGGCTTCATACAAATGCACCCCCTGGTGGTAACAGGAAGTGACCTGTTTTACATTTACATTGTCCGATTGAATTCAAACTTCATGTGTGTGATCCCGGTCAGCCCCTGAACATCCCTACCCACATCTGGCTTGGTAGCGCCACCTGGTGGATGAACAACACATTGCATTTTCCCACTCCCACAACGCTTTTTCGCCCTTTTCGCTTCGCGCCACAGCCCCCACGCCCCTCAGGCCCCCGCGGTTCCATGGACGAACGAGGGCCCGTCATCGCCACTTACGGCTTTAATATTATTATTATATCATTTCCCATCTTGAGCTGATTTGTTCGAAATTAAATAAAAGCCTGTCCCGTATAGACGGCTGTCTATTAACATAGAGTTATGTTGATGTGACTGTATTGGCTATAAACAGGTCCATACAGTCTATGGTCCACAACATCACCACATCCTTTTCCTCTAAGTCACATGGTTTCATGGAAATGTACTGTAGCTCTTGTACTTTCACTTTCACTGAGGCAGCTTCTTAACATACAGGTCACATTCTCCTCTGGGAGGAGTTTAGAGGGGAGGAGCTAACAGGGCCTGATCTCTATATTGACTGAGTACAGGCAGAGTCTTTGACAAGGCAGCACAGACTGATCAGGCAGAGGCACAGACAAGGAGACACCTGTTAAAAGGTGAGTGTACGCAACTACAGTACAGGGCTGTCAATTCAAAATGTTAATTGCGATTAATCACATAATTTCCATAGTTGACCCGTGATTAATCACAAATTACCCCCACTTTTTGATCTGTTCTAAATCTACGTTAATGGGTAATTTTTTTTATTTTTTAATAACATTTAATTATGAATAAGTGGGTTTGTATAGCAGACATAGATCCTATAAAATGTACTTTCATTTCCTATCCTAAAAACTTGCTTTTGAAGTCTGTTCTGAGAGAAAATATTCTTTTTAAAAGGATATTTCAACATTTTGGCAAGTTTGTCCATTGCCATAATCCCTATAGTTTTAGGGTTAAGTTCATCACCACCGTAATATTAGCTTCAAGCTGCTTGAATTGAATTAACACCATAACCCCTTTTGAATGAGAAGGGATGGATGCTCCTACTTTACCTGGCCTCTCTGAGTAAATGAGTTTCCTGGATAAACACTATTGATGACTTAAGTTGTTTAAGCCTGGTAATCACCTGTTTTAATTTAATCAACAATCATCTTTAAGTTGTTGGTAAACCTGAAGAGTTGAGTATCTGGGGGACAGCTCTCCATTCCGACGCACCTCCACTTCGACACCTCGCTGTTCCGAAACACCGCTGTTCCGACAGCCTCCGCTCGTGCTGACAGCTGACTGAGGGAGATGCTTTGGTTGGGCTTAGGCAATGAAGAAAGGAGTTGGTTAAGTTTAGTAAAAAGATCAGGTGGAGGCTAGACAGGCTAGAAGCAGAATGGACGTTAGGTCTTTATATCATTAAGATGAAGTATTTGCTTGTTTTGCAGTTTATTATGCACATGATCCGTTTCCCCCAGTAGCCTTTTCGAAATAGCGGTGTCTTTAGAAAAAAAAGAAAACCCCGCTATTACGACGAATGGAAGTCTATTGTCGGAAAGGCGGGGCTTTGGAAAGGCGGGGTGTAACCGAGTATCTGACATTTTGGGAGTGTGCCAGTAGAATAACTGAAATAACTGAAATCTTGCCATGAACAATACTCCTTAGCTGTCAACCTGAGCAATACAACCCCTTTTACATCTTTTTATAAGCACTTATATGGAGGAGGATCATAAACGGGCTATACAAATTGTGACGACCCCTGTCATGGTCCGTCTGTGTGAGTGAGATTTGTGAGTGAAGTCTGGTGGGTGTGTCTCAACCTGTGTTTCTCCGAGGTTGCCATGGAACCTGAGTGACTGATTGCCACCTGATGTGGAGCACCTGGGCCCGGTGTTCTGCAGCTACTAAAGCCCTGCGTCTGATGAGCTCTTTCTCTTCCCTTTGCCAGCCTCAGCCGCTCACCCAGCCAGCTCCTTCTTTTTGGTTGTTTTATTTCACATTACAACATTTGCACACATCATGTTTCCACGCGCACCCACATTTACACTACTGATACTACTGACTTCCACATCCCACTTGTTTGTATTGTTTATTTTGCACATTTTTGTTAAATAAATGATCATTTTTGCTCCGCCGCTTGCGTCCCTCCCTATCCTTTGTTGCAATCTTTGAGCCGGGTTGTAACAAATGGGGGCTCGTCCTTTTTCCATTTTTGGCCGTAGTTGCGCGTCAGTTTCATTGTGTTTTGGTTGCTTGGTGCGTTGGCTGTGATTTTTTGCCACGTATTTGTTTGGAATGGCCGTTTTGTAATTTGTTTGTTCGAGTTTTGTTCGCAGCTGCTGGATAGGGAGAAAGTGGACGCGATACACTTGGGCTGATGTGTGGGTTGATTTGGTTTGTGTGATTTGGCGCTCGTACCTTGCCTGGGAGAGTAGGATTAGGTCTGGGGCTGTTCATGTGTTTGGCCGGGAGCAAGTGGTTTTGTCGGTGCGTAAAAGTTGTTTGGGACTGGAGTTTTTCCTTGTAGGTTAAGGCGGCGTGCTCCTTTGGGTGCGTTGCTGGGGGGGATCTGTTAGTGTTGTGGCCACGCGGTTGAAGCTTTGCTTGGGAGCACATCCGTGGTGTTCAGGGGGTTGTCAGCCTGCTGGTCGCCTCTCTGACCCATCGGGCGGCAGTGCATAAATACCCACCGTAGGTGCTGCATGAAGACTAGGGGGGAGTTAGTAAGTTTATGTAGGCAGTTAGCGGGGAAACTCCGGTCTGGTGAGTCCACGTTGTGGCGCACTGATACTCCACATTGTTTCCTGTGCTTTTGGTTGTATTTCATGTGTTACGATGGCTTCTGAGTGTCAGGCGTTTGTTGCCGCGCCATCCGTTGAGGCGTTGGACAACTTAAATAGGGACCAATTGTTGGCATTGGCTGATTATTACTCGGTGACTGTTAAAGATAAACGTGTCAAGGAAACTGTGAAATTGGCATTGAAAGTTAAGTTGGTGGAGTTGGGAATTTTTCCTAAGGAGCCAGAGGTTAAAGAGGGTTCTCCGGCACTCCATGGCAGCTCACAGGAGCTGACTTTTGAGCAACAGAAAGAACTGCTTTTGCTTCAACTTGAACATGAAAAACGGAAGCATGAGCTTGAATTGAAGAAACAGGTTGAGGTGGAAATGATTCGCCAGCAGACAGAGAAAGCGAAATTAGATTTGGAGGCGCGTCGCCTGTCTCTTTTGGAAAAAGGCCACGGAGCGGCTGGAGAAGTAGGTGGACAGTCGTCACCGGTGCGCAATTTTGATCCGCTTAATCTGAAGCTGTTGCCACAGTTCAATGAGAAAGATCCAGATTCTTTCTTCGTCTTGTTTGAACGCGTCGCGTTGGCTCGAGGTTGGTCTGAGGCGGATCGTGCGCTCCTGCTTCAGTGCGTGCTCACGGGGAGAGCGCAGGAGGCCTATTCGGCTCTCAGTGATGGGGACTGCTTTGATTACGCAAAGATAAAATCTGCTGTGCTTAAAGTGTATGAACTGGTGCCTGAGGCATACCGTCAAAAGTTTCGGTCCTGGGAGAAGCGACACGGACAGACGTATGTTGAGTTTGCTAGAGATTTGACGTCTCAGTTTAAGCGCTGGCTTGCTGCGTCGGAAGTCTTCGACGAGTTGTGTGAGTTAATTGTTCTTGAGCAGTTTAAGGATACGCTCCCGGATCTAGTGATGGGATCGACAGTTCTTTTGAGTGTACTGAATCACTAGAATCAGTACATTAAAATGAGTCGTTCAAAAAATTCGTTCACCGAATCACCCCCCCCCCCCCCACCGCGGCCAGACCTTATGGTCGTCCCCCCCCCCCCCCCCCGGACTGTCTTCCCCGGTCGTATGTAATAAATAATACACCCCAGTGTAAATTAAATTTTTTTTTAAAACGTATATAAAAGTATATAGCCTAGTATTACTGTGTACAACTACATATAGTACATTCGCGCGGGAGAACCAGCATATATTACTACACGGTCAACTCGAGTCCTCTGTGCACAGTACAATCAGTCAACGCTACACAGCTCTGTGCCTGCAGTACACCAGGCGATGAGTGACACAGCGCCACATTCAGCTCAGTACGTGAATCAGGTCCTCAGCAGCAGTTCTCTGTGAATCACTGTGTCAGTACGTTCGCGAACGACAGGAGTGAACTGGAGCCCTCAGCCCCGCCCCCAGTACATGCAGTGAGTGAACCATGCGCGCAGTGAGTGAACTGGAGCCTGCTGCTCCCAGTACGTGAACTGCAGCCTGCTCCTCCCAGTACGGGAACTGTACTGGAGCCTGCTCCTCCCAGTACGTGAACTGCAGCCTGCTGCTCCCAGTACAGTGAACCACGCGCACAGGGAGTGAACTGGAGCCCTGATCCCCGAGCGTCAGTGAACGCATCACTTAACAAGCACCGTTCCCTCGCAATGAGAGCCTCCGCCACCAGATTGGCAGTCATTCAGTGATTCACAGACCACATAGCAGTTCCACTGTCGGCCTGCACGCACGCTGCTGAGCTCAACTACTGAACTGAGAAAGGAACGAATCAGGTCAGGAAGTGATTCTAGTCAGTACGTTCACTAAAATAATCCGTTCCTTTGAACGAATCACTCGCGAACGACACAACACTACCCGGATCGTGTTGCGACGTATATTTGTGAGCGATCTGTTTCTAATGCAGCCGCTGCTGCAGTTGCAGCGGATGAGTTTGTTTTGCTCCACAAAATGCATGTGAGTGAGCGCTCTGGGGCGCACAGTGATTTCAGCTGGGGAGGCCGTCATTCTGATCCTGCTGCGGCTGGGTTACATGCTGCTATTCCGACATGCCGCTATTTCGACATTGACTTCTAATTGTCGGATTAGCGGCATTAACATTATGTTTCAAGCGTCCCACTGTTCTGACATTTTTTTTTTTCATTGTCGGAGTAGCGGCACTTTACTATTTTTCAAACATCCCGCTTTTCCGACATTGATTACGTTTTTGTTTTTGTATCTGAGACACTGTTTCTCATACACAAATACATCGGCCTATTAGAGAGAAGAAAAAACAAACTCTGGTGTGATGTCCGACAAGAATCAAACCCAGCACACACTGATCTGCAGCTACTGAGACTGAGACTGATTCTGTCACCTGTTGACGATGTTTTGTTTTGTTTTTTTCTTGCTGAAGGGTGTGTGTGCCGAGCGGACCCGTCTAGAGAGACGCGTCTATAGGCTTAATGGGACAGGCTTTTAGAACAAACCTTATGCCCAGCAAAAATGGAATATATATAGTCTGACACCAATATAATAAAATGGTTGTTTGGCCACTGTTTAGAATCATAATATAGGCTACTGTAAGGAAAGAATCGGATCCAGAGCAGCATTCATTTACAAGTTTAATCAGCACCAATTAAACTTCTTATAAATAAACGTAAACATTCAATAACTGGGGTCAGGTCTCGGAGCGTTGCTGCGCTATGAGCAGACGTGGCGCGCGTACATGTCATGTCACTGTCATATGAGTGTGTGCTGTTAATTAACGAGTGTTTATGGAGAATGAAAACGTAAAGTCCCATCGTCATGTAGTCGACGGTCCAGACCGAGTGTCACAGCACCATGACAGCGGTGTGTGTGTGTGCACGTGAGAGAGAGAGAGAGAGAGAGAGAGAGAGAGAGAGAGAGAGAGAGAGAGAGAGAGAGAGAGAGAGAGAGAGAGAGAGAGAGAGAGAGAGAGAGAGAGAGAGAGAGAGAGAGAGAGACGGTGCGCCGTGTTTGTATGGGATAAAATACAGAGTCTCTCCTGACACCAATATAATAGGAAAACAAAGGACCTGTATGTAAAAATCCGATGCGATGTTCAGCAGCAGGGAACAGCAACCACATATTATAATCTATCATTTTATTGTCATTGCAACAATTTTTCAACTTTGGCCACCAGGCCCCAGACGCTCACAGCTGCTGCTTCTCCGCGGCGCTGTCCGTGGTGCTGAAGGTGACAGGTTAACTAGACAAACAAACTGCAACATAGTTCTGTTTGTTTATCATGTCAGTTTTGTGTGTGATTTAGTAGTTTAATTGTTGAGATTAAGAACATCACTCCCTGGTGATAGGCATGCTGAAAAGAAAAAAAGAGAGAGACGCGCCTGTGTAGGCTATCGCAGCTGTAAAAAAAAAAAAAAAAAAAAAAAGAGAGAGAGAGAGAAAAGGATGTGTCGGAATAGTGGTACCAAAAAGTGTCGGATTACCGGTATGTCTAGATAGAGAGACGTCGGAATAGTGGCATGTCTATGGAGGTTATTTTGTATCATATATCAAGAGCATATTATGTTGATTTGAGAGCATTACTTTTTGATTTGACGTTCAGAAAACTCTGCTCTCACATTCAAATTTACTCTGCTCGTGCTCAAACTATGTGCTCGATGTTTAAACCTGTGCTCTCGGATTCAAAGTTGCTCTGCTCGCGCTCAAACTTTGCTTTCGCATTCAAGTTTGTCCTGCTCGTGCTCAAACTGTGTGCTCGCACTTGGTTACAGCTGCCTGCGCAGAGTGTTTCCTCTTGCGCGGAGGAAAGTCCTGCTCTCGGATCTCTGCTCTGCTCACGGATTTTCTGTCAACTGTCAACCAATAGAAGACTGGCTACTGTTGACCAATCAGATTATCCCTGCTTCTTTGTGGGTGCGTTCACTGTAATTCAAGGAGCGTTGCATACGGGCGGGCACTCTTTCTACCGGGTTTATCTATTTCCGCCCCCCAGGCCGTTAAATGTGGCGGCTCCCTTTATGTTTTGACAAATTTTGGAATAAAATATCAGTTAATTAATACACGAGTGCCCGTGCTTTTCATTACAATAGATACATAAACATAAACTAGTAGTAGTAGTAGCAGCGGATGGTTGCCTGTCTTTTTTTTTTTTATTCACTTTCATTGGTATATATTATATGTACGCTAAATGCCAATATTTATTTGTGACAGCGCTGATGGCCTAGTGGTTATGACAGTGGGTAATGTTGGGTTTTTGTATCATGGGACCGCTGGTTCGCGTCCCGGCCCTCCCAGCACCCTTATGTTATGATTTATGATTTTTATATTTTTTTTTTTCATTGAAACACTGAACAAGATATGGTGGGTAACCATACGTGATTTAAAAGATGATGAAATTAATAAAAAAAAAATTGCCATGATGATATAACATTGGTGCGTGACACCCGGGGATCAAAGCCAGGGGGCACTGCTTTGGATCATGCTTTCCCCATGTTTGCTTCCCCAGGAAGAGACTGAGCAGGGAGACAATCATGATCGAAGGCTACTCAAGTAAGCTTATTGTTTCATGTTATCAGATATCGTACCTGTTTCATATCGTTTCAATATAGCTACAATTTGAATTTGTACTGCCAGGGAAGCTAACCTACCTCGCTGAGAAACCAGTCTGGCAGTAGTACTTATGCTTCGAAGTTCGACTCAAAACACATCGTTTCAATATGCAATTTGTCTGTCAATATGCAATCCGGGCCCTGCTTGCTCCTCTTCCCCGCACCAAGCCAGCCCTGCCCCGGGTCTAGACCTCCAGACATCCACCGGGCCCTGCCTGCTCCTCTTCCCCGCACTAGGGCAACTGTAGGCGGAGACGCACAGAGAGAAGTAATCCGCAGCGATCAGCTGATTTCTCCCTCCGTACAAACGCTCCGTTCTGGTCCAGATCGACAGGACTTTCACAGTAAAGCCGATGCTAGTTGAAAATGAGTTAAATAGTGAAACAGCGGCGTTTTTATAGCAGGTTTTATGACTAAAATCTAAATCTGGTCGGGACCAGGTTAAGCACAAGTTATCATGGAGATCTAGCCAGGTTAAATGAGAGACACCTTTCAGTACAGGCGAGCTAACCCACTGAACTGGCTTCAGTACACCGCTCTGGTAGCCTAGCACCGGTCCTGTGCGTATTCATTGTAGTCCCCATGGTCAGACAACAAACACACGTCTGCATGTGCGTCTGGTGCGCTAAAAATAAGAGGTAGGTTAGCTTCCCTGACAGTACAAATTCAAATTGTAGCTATATTGAAACGATATGAAACAGGTACGATATCTGGTAACATGAAACAATAAGCTTACTTGAGCAGCCTTCGATCGTGATTGTCTCCCTGCTCAGTCTCTTCCTGGGGAAGCAAACATGGGGAAAGCATGATCCAAAGCAGTGCCCCCTGGCTTTGATCCCCGGGTGTCACGCACCAATGTTATATCATCATGGCAATTTTTTTTTTATTAATTTCATCATCTTTTAAATCACGTATGGTTACCCACCATATCTTGTTCAGTGTTTCAATGAAAAAAAAAAATATAAAAATCATAAATCATAACATAAGGGTGCTGGGAGGGCCGGGACGCGAACCAGCGGTCCCATGATACAAAAACCCAACATTACCCACTGTCATAACCACTAGGCCATCAGCGCTGTCACAAATAAATATTGGCATTTAGCGTACATATAATATATACCAATGAAAGTGAATAAAAAAAAAAAAGACAGGCAACCATCCGCTGCTACTACTACTACTAGTTTATGTTTATGTATCTATTGTAATGAAAAGCACGGGCACTCGTGTATTAATTAACTGATATTTTATTCCAAAATTTGTCAAAACATAAAGGGAGCCGCCACATTTAACGGCCTGGGGGGCGGAAATAGATAAACCCGGTAGAAAGAGTGCCCGCCCGTATGCAACGCTCCTTGAATTACAGTGAACGCACCCACAAAGAAGCATAGAAGTAGGGATGATCTGATTGGTCAACAGTAGCCGGTCTTCTATTGGTTGACAGTTGACAGAAAATCCGTGAGCAGAGCAGAGATCCGAGAGCAGGACTTTCCTCCGCGCAAGAGGAAATACTCTGCGCAGGCAGCTGTAACCAAGTGCGAGCACACAGTTTGAGCACGAGCAGGACAAACTTGAATGCGAAAGCAAAGTTTGAGCGCGAGCAGAGCAACTTTGAATCCGAGAGCACAGGTTTAAACATTGAGCACATAGTTTGAGCACGAGCAGAGTAAATTTGAATGTGAGAGCAGAGTTTTCTGAACGTCAAATCAAAAAGTAATGCTCTCAAATCAACATAATATGCTCTTGATATATGATACAAAATAACCTCCATACATGTCTAAATAGAAACATGTCGGAATAGCGGGATGTCTGAATAGCGGGCGGACCCCCTGCGGCTGATCAGGTACCTTTGGGGCGACCTTTGCCCAGGTTTGATTCCAGTCTGAAAGGTGATTCTGTCAAGGATAACTATGTCTGTAATTATTGCAAGGAGGTCGGTCATTGGAAGGAACGATGCCCATTGCTGCAAGCTAAAAGTAATGGGGTAATGACTAAAGTGAGGCCAGTAGTTGCTTCTGCACCTGTCAGGAACTGTGTTTCTGATGTGCCTTTGACTGGTAGTAGGGGGGCCAATGTATTTCCGTAATTTTGGAATGTTAATTTTTGGAGACTGGTTGGAATGTCTTCTTGGGTGGATAAACTATGAGAAAAAATATGTCTCCATTTTTTCTAACAATTTTTTTTATATTTTTCTCTCAAATGTGATATTTTGACACTTATTCGCACTATTAAATATGATTACAATCGTTAAAATCACAATTTTCTTCAACTAAAATTAACACAAAGTACTCTTTTTAGTTGTGATTATATTTAATAATATTTGACAGATGTCATTACAAACAATTATTTTAATAAAGACCACAATAGGTATTGATTTTGCTGAAAAAAGAACAAAATATCAAGTCAGTAATTTTTTACCTTTGCAAAGTTTCAAAGTTGTTTAAACATACCTATATCAATCCAGACCTAAATATTGTCAATTGTCAATATAGAAATAAACAAACAAACAAAAAACAAGACATAATGCTGCCAACAAAATATTCCATGACAGAACGGATTTCAGTAACTTTGTTTAAATGGAAGGATCACCATTGGCAGACATTTGCACAAACCTCTTCAGGCACACCTGCAAGAACAATGTGACATGCCAAAGGTTTTCTTGCAGCCACATTTGATGATATGTATGATGGTGGCTGGGGCTGAGGATCCTATGTTGTGACTGGCACCAGTTTACCTCCCTCTGCCTCCCATCCATACTTGTTGCCGGTGGTAACTGTGGGTGAGGTGTGAGGTCCTGATTTCATACCAGTGTCTGGCAATGGCTCGATGTAAGGCTCCTTGTGTTGGTGGCAGTCTCTCAGCTTCTAACTGTTTCTTTGAGAATAATCTCTACTTGAGATCACAGACATTTACCAGTGTGGTACCATGTTTGTACAGCTGACAGACAAATGATTCAATACTTCTTTCTATGCCAGTACTCAACTTTTCTGCAGTCCCCAGGGCAGCAAATGCTGATACCACCATGATCCTGCTCAGCCTGGATTCTGCCCAGAGAGGGGCAACAAAAATCTGCATTGAGTCCCCAGACACAGATGTGTGTGTTCTTGTAGTTCAATGGTGCCATCAGTTGTGCAAGGACACTTACTTCATTACTGGTGTGGGGAACAAGGAACAGATCATCTCTGCAGCCTTACCAGGGTTCCTCCTTCTCTGGAGCTGACCTGACAGGTTGATTTGCTGGCAAAGGAGAGCTGACCTGTTGGCAAGCACTTACTGTATATCCAAGGGAGGTGGTATGGGCATTTGCTGCTCTAGGGACTGGCATAGAAAGAAGTATTAAAGCATTTGTCTGTCAGCTGTACAAACATGGTACCACACTGGTAAATGTCTGTGATCTCAAGTAGAGATTATTCTCAAAGAAACAGTTAAAAGCTGAGAGACTGCCACCAACACAAGGAGCCTTACATCGAGCCATTGCCAGACAATGGTATGGAATCAGGACCTCACACCTCACCCACAGTTACCACCGGCAACAAATATGGATGGGAGGCAGAGGGAGGTAAACTGGTGCCAGTCACAGCATAGGATCCTCTGCCACAGCCAACATCATACATATCATCAAATGTGGCTGCAAGAAAACCTTCTGCATGTCACATTGTTCTTGCAGGTCTCAAATCTGAACTGCACTGAGATGTGCCTGTGTGGAGCAGATGAAGAGGTTTGTGCAAATGTCTGCCAAGGACATCTGATGGACATTGATGAAGATGAGGATGATGGTGATCCTTCCATTTAAAACAAAGTTACTGAAATCCGTTCTGTCATCGAAGATTTGGTTGGCAGCATGAAGACTGTATTGTGTTTTTTTGTTTGTTTGTATATTTCTATATTGACAATTGGTCTTCAGGTCTGGATTGATCAAAGTTTAATCACCAAGAAGACATTCCAACCATTAATTTTTTCATTTATACCGCTTATCCTGCACTAGGGTCATGGGTGAGCTGGAGCCTATCTCTGCTGAATTCGGACGAGAGGCAGGTACACCCTGGACAGGTCACCAGTCTATTGCAGGGCTAACATACTATATAGACAGACAACCATTCACACTCTCTTTCACACCGGTGGGCAATTTAGAGTCACCAATTAACCTAACCTGCATGTCTTTGGACTGTGGGAGGAAGCCGGAGTACCCGGAGAGAACCCACGCATGCACGGGGACAACATGCAAACTCCACAGCCCCAGCCGGCCGGCGGGTTTGAACCCAGGACCCTCTTGCTGTGATGGTGCAGTGCTAACCACTCTCCAAAAATTAACATTCCAAACTTACAGAAATACATTGGCCCCCCTACTAGTAATGAAAAAAATATACAGGACCTATGTAACTTACTGTGTAGTCTATGAGATGAGAAATAGCTCATTTTGAAATTGAAAAGCAATGAAAACAGTGCCTGTCAACTCTGTCAACAACTTGTTATTTCAAAAATAGGCTATGGCAAATAAATGTTTATTCTAACATCTGAGTGATGGATAATAAAGAACCAGGATTATTTTCCTTGTACAGATTTGAGCATTTTACATTAGAAAATCAGTACCTGTATGTCACAATTCGTATTATTTTACGAAAAAGAAGCTGTCATCAGCCTAAAAGACATTATTATAGGTATAAGTAGTATTATTTTATGATATTGAATCTATTTTGTGCATTACTTTGTAGTATTTATGTGGTTTTACAGGATTATATCCTTATGTCCATAAGGAAAGGTAGGAATTTCGGCCAAAATACATCTCTATTTGACCTACAATTATTATGACTAAATCCAAAGGGAAAAAATTGGAGACACTTTTATTTGTCTTGCTAGGAACCCCAAGAATCAAGATATAACAGTCTCCAAAAATTAACAACAAAAAACTACGGCTATTGATACTGGCTACGTTGGCCCCCCTACTATGGGGGATGTGATCCTGATGTGTGGACTACTTACTTACCATTTGTGAGAGAGGGGTTTGTGTCACTGAAGGAGGGGGATAGAAGAGTTCCTGTGAAGATTCTTCGTGACACTGCAGCTTATGACTCCTACATCATTGATTCCTTGTTGCCGTTCTCAGCATCCTGCCACTGGTGACGTTTCACTTTGCCAGGGCCTTGGGATGTCTGTTTTGCCTGTGCCGATGCACAAAGTTGTGCTGGAGTGTGAGTTGGTGCATGGTGAGGTGTCAGTTGGAGTTCGTTCAGCGTTACCAATTGAGGGCATTCATTTCATTCTTGGTAATGGCTTGGCTGGGAAGTACATGTGGGCTGACCCACCATCGCCACTTTTTTCAAGTCCATCTCTCTCTGAGGTTCTTTTGGCCTCTGGGGTCGCCGATTCAGAGTCAGTAGTTGGGGAGGGTGAAGAGCATTCAGTGGTTCCACCTCTGTCCACATGTCCATCGTCTGTGTTGGTTGGTAAGCTGTCACAGGTGCAGCTGGCTGTGTTGTTTTTCCGGCGTATGCTTGGTTGGGTTGGGTCTCTTGCATTGGCTCTGTGTGTTCTCTGTTTTGTTTTTTTCATGCTTCAGATGGGTGCATGTCGGGTCGGCTCAGGTGCCGGTTTTGTTCAGCTGGACCATGGAGATGTGCTGCGGCTAGTTAGGATTGGTCCAGATAAGTTTGTTCACTCCCAGCAAAACTGTGGGGGGGGTGAACGGTTGTGGTCTGCTGGCATTTTTGCAGTGGCTTGGGTGTCGGAGTCAGGGTTGGGCGCACTGGTCATTGTTTGTGTGGTTGTTTATGATCCAGATGTGTGTTGCATCTGGGACCAGCCAATGTATTTCCTGATGCCTTGTCCTGTGTAACTGTGTGTTCATGTAATGTGTGATCTGTTCCTTGCTTCGTCTCCTCTTCAGACTTACTCTTAAACTGCTTCTCAGGTACCGGAGTTGCTGGGGATGTTTGTGGAGGGCGACAAGCAGGTCAGGTTACATTATAAAGATTGTGTGCACACAGTTGGTGCTTAGCATGTTATACAGTGTTAATGATTTGTGGGAAGACTATAGCCTATTGTAAAATGTATTTTCTATGGTGCATTTTGCATAGTGTATATTGTATGTCAATTTTTATGATTTCTTTGTATTTTGAAAATTTGAGCAGTCTGGGGTATGTGAGTGGCCAGTGTCCCATTTGGGGCACTGACTTTATGGGGGGGTGTGACGACCCCTGTCATGGTCCGTCTGTGTGAGTGAGATTTGTGAGTGAAGTCTGGTGGGTGTGTCTCAACCTGTGTTTCTCCGAAGTTGCCATGGAACCTGAGTGACTGATTGCCACCTGATGTGGAGCACCTGGGCCCGGTGTTCTGCAGCTACTAAAGCCCTGCGTCTGATGAGCTCTTTCTCTTCCCTTTGCCAGCCTCAGCCGCTCACCCAGCCAGCTCTTTCTTTTTGTTGTTTTATTTCACAGTACAACATCTGCACACATCATGTTTTCACACGCACCCACATTTACACTACTGATACTACTGACTTCCACATCCCACTTGTTTGTATTGTTTGTTCTGCACATTTTGTTCTGCACATTTTTGTTAAATAAATGATCATTTTTGCTCCGCCGCTTGCGTCCCTCCCTATCCTTTGTTGCAATCTTTGAGCCGGGTTGTAACAAAATAAAATTGCCTTGCCATTAGGTTAACTGCGTGTGTGCACCTGCTGTAAAAGATAGGCTACATGTGTGGCAGCCTGGGAAAACCTGTTGGAAGTCGCTGACGTTCTGTGGCAAATAGCCAAAATAAGTGGAAAAGTACTATTTCCACGTGTGACGTGTTGAGGTTCCTGTCACTATGCCTCCAACTGATCATGCGCCCTGGCTACTTGGCCAAGGGGATTTCCCTTTGGCTGACTGGCAGGTGCGCATGACTCTCACCTGGGAGTTGTGGGTTCAATCCCTGCCCGGGCCCTCTTCACCTTGCCACACACAATTTTTATATTTTGTGTTATTCTGGTACTTTGAACTCCCTACTACATCGTGGTGAATAAATATTTCAAGAAAACAAAATGGAAAGTACTTATTTTTATGTTTTTGTGGCTTCAGCAGCAGCACTACCGTTGTTGTAGACAGTCCCTCCAGGATTTCGCAGGCTTTTTTTGTGATTGTTGCGGCCTAAAATGCCTGATTTTGCGGCCACATTTTGAAAAAATTGCGGTGTATGTTGTGATGTTTTAAGCACTTTTGTTGCGATTAAATTGCGGGAGACAGCGAAAGTTGCAAAAAAAAGTTGCAATTTTGTTCTGAGTTATTAAAAATCAAAGGAAAATTAAAAATTTTGAAATGTCACAAAATAATATGAGGTCCTGTAATCCATCCATCCATCCATTATCTTCCGCTTGTTCCGGGGCCGGGTCGCGGGGGCAGCAGTCGGAGCAGGGATCCCCAAACTTCCCTCTCCGCTGACACTTCCTCCAGCTGTTCCGGGGGCACCCCGAGCCGTTCCCAGGCCAGCCGTGCAACGTACAGTGGGTGCTAGTTTCATTTGGAGCATTTCACGCGAGATTCACGCGTGAGGCACGGGAGAGCCAGGCGGATTTTTTGTGGAGGAGTTCACCAGAAGCTGCAGTGCGCCCAAACAACCGCCAGGTGGCATCTGTGAGCAGGATAAAACGCCTCAGCAGTGAACACGAATGGGGAATGCAATATAATAATAATAGTCTTTCAATGACAAAATATAACAACGGCAGCTACAGTATACTCTCACTCTCTTTTTTCGGCCCTCTGTCTCGTCAGCTCCAAACACACCCGTCTGTGTTTTTAAAATGAGCCAACAAGCCTACTGTACAGTATGCCGCATTTCTCACTGCGCACCACGTATGAGAGTGCAGCTGGATGATTTCTCGGGTCTGTGTCACTTTGGGGCTGGGCGATAAAACAGAGAAATAAATAGAGGGGAAAGTTAGATAGGCAATTTTAAACAGGTGAGTTTTGAGTTTTGTTTTAAAGAGAGGGAGTCGGTGTTACGGATGTGAGGTGGTAAGGAGTTCCAGAGACGGGGAGCAGAGCGACTGAAAGCTCTGCTCTGAGCAGGGGGAAATAACTTTCCCTCGATAGAAGACGCGGCCGATACAAAGTCGATTGGTTTCATTCATCTATGTTTTGACAGACAACACAAACAGCCAGTAATGAGACCGGTGACACCGCCAGCCAGCCGGCCTGGACTGGAAGGAGTCCGGGTCAAAACCTCAAGCCCCGGTCCGAGTTAACACGGTACGAAGCTGGTTATCAACCCAGCTTCACGCTCTGTGCCAGTTGACACCAAAGGCGACGTGTGTGTGTGTTATTGAAAGCGAGGCTCGCCATGGACCACGGAACGCATCAGGGAGAAATAGACCGCTCATTTTGTTGTTTGACTGCGGAGATGTTTTTCTTTTGTTCTCTGTCGCCCCCCCTTTCACACACTCACAATAAAACAGTGTGATTGGTTGAAAGCTGATAATTAGCCATGTGCTTACAAGCTGATTGGCCGAAACCAAGAACAAAGCAGCGTGAATGGCCAATCGCCATGTGTTAACAGTCGACATGTAAATCAGATGTTGATGGGCGATACGAGCGCGGAGATGAATAGAGGTGTTAATGTGTCTCAACTCATAGGGTACTTTGCAATAGGCTACTATCTGTAACTGGTAGAAAAACAGCCAGCTGGAGGAATGTGTTGCTTTACTTCACTCTCTCAGACAAGTCCTGCCCGCCCCCTCCCCCCACAGTAGCCTAGTTCAGTGGGTAGAGCAGATACTGAGGATCGAAACCCAGGTGGCGTAGGCTACTTGATTACATTATAGGCTATGTTTTTAATGCGCAATTATATTCTGAATTAAATAATACAGAATTGAAATATTATCCCTCGAGTTTACATGGAAAACACATTATGTAGCCTACGTCTGGGGGTCGGGAAGTGTTCTGATTGGGGGTGCACGTGTTATGTATTTACGTCTACCGGGAGAAAAATACATCCATGGTGTGAAGTGAACAGATCAGCAGCCGCGAGCTGCCCCGCTGCTGCTAAACTTTACAACAAACCACTCAGTAGAAGCAGAAAGTTTCTCCTCCTAACTGGGTGGCCTTCCCTGGGTGTGTGAGCCTGGCCGCCCCCGCCGCCGCTGCTCCGGCGCAGAGCGATAGATAACAAACCGCTCTGCTCCGATGAGGACGGCGAAGCTCACTGATCGCCTTCCCCGCCTGGGCGCCCCCAGCAGCCGCTGCTCCAGTGTGGATTCTGGCAGTGAGCATTGCGTTCCCCGCCGGAGCAGCGGCAGCGGCAGCAGCCGGGGACCTGGGTCTGTGGAGCGGATTCATGAACCCTGGTTGTCCCCTTGTCCCAGCAATTGCTCTGGTCCCGACATGACTCACTCACAACGCGGCTGTAACGTGATACCGTACATAACGTGGGCAACATGGGCCGGTGTGTCCCCCACTAATAATGTAGCGTACAGTGGTATAGACTCATGTGTTTTCATAATGTAGTCATGAAGTGGATACAGTAAAATCACACACCCAGCCTCGCTTTCAACACACGCCTCCTTTGATGTGAACATGGATGAATTAAACCAATCGACTTTGTATCGGCCGCTACTAGGCTACTTTCCATTAAAACAACCTGCTGCTTGGCTGAAACAAAGTCACTGTTAACAAAATCAACATCTAATCTGTCCCTTCAAATTGTGTGTGTAGCAGCTGCTGACAGATGCTCCGCTCATGAGTCCAGTCGCATCGGGTCCAGGCTGCTGGCACTAATGAAGCAGTTTAGAAACGGTTTAAACGAGCGATCGTCGGCTATGAGGTGGTTGTTCACAAGAGCTTGCAGAAAATAGATAGATATATAATAGAGAACCACTGATCCTGAACGTAACCACTGTGACACAATAAATATCATCGACATTGATGCAATTGAGCAGCGTTGCGGTCCCTCTGTCCATTCACTCTCTTGCTCTCTCGACCATAGCTGCAGCTGAAGTAGCCATGGTCTGTGAACAGCGCCACTCTCTCATTGCAGCTACGTTGTGGTCAAACGCGGAATTACTTAAACATCTTCTCAGTACGATGCTTCCATCTAGTGGCTACAATGTGACCTGCAGTTTCACGCACTGCGTGAATCACGGTCAGCGTGAGGCAAACGTCCAAATGAAACTAGCACCCACTGTAGTCACTCCAGCGTGTCCTGGGTCTTCCTCGGGGCCTCCTCCCGGTGGGACATGCCCGGAACACCTCACGAGGGAGGCGTCCAGGGGGCATCCTATACAGAGCCACCTCAGCTGACTCCTCTCGATGTGGAGGAGCAGCGGTTCTACTCCGAGCTCCTCCCGGGTGACCGAGCTCCTCACCCTATCTCTAAGGGAGCACCCCGCCACCCTGCGAAGGAAGCTCATTTCGGCCGCTTGTAATCGCGACCCTGCTCTTTCGGTCACTACCCAGATTTCATGACCATAGGTGAGGGTAGGAACGTAGACCGACCGGTAAATTGAGAGCTTCGCCTTTCGACTTAGCTCCCTCTTCACCACAACGGACCGATACAGTGACCGCATAACTGCAGCCGCTGCACCGATCCGCCTGTCGATCTCGCGCTCCATCCTTCCCTCACTCGTGAACAGGACCCCGAGATACTTGAACTCCTCCACCTGAGGCAGGATCTCTCCCCCGACCTGAAGGGTGCATGCCACCTTTTTCCGGTCGAGAACCATGGCCTCGGATTTAGAGGTGCTGATTCTCATCCCAGCTGCTTCACACTCGGCTGCAAACCGCCCTAGTGCACGCTGCAGGTCCTGGCTCGAGGGAGCCAGCAAGACAACATCATCCGCAAAAAGCAGAGATGAAATCAAGTGACTCCCGAACCGTACCCCCTCCGGCCCTTGGCTGCGCCTAGAAATTCTGTCCATAAAGATGATGAACAGAACCGGTGACAAAGGGCAGCCCTGCCGGAGTCCAACATGCACCGGGAACAGGTCTGACTTATTGCCGGCAATGCGAACCAAGCTCCTGCTCCGGTCATACAGGGACCGTACAGCCCTCAGCAGAGGGCCTCCAATCCCATACTCCCGGAGCACCCCCCACAGGATGCCACGTGGGACACGGTCGAATGCCTTCTCCAGATCCACAAAACACATGTGGACTGGTTGGGCAAACTCCCATGAACCCTCGAGCACCCTGCGGAGGGTATAGAGCTGGTCCAGTGTTCCACGGCCGGGACGAAAACCGCATTGTTCCTCTTGGATCCGGGGTTCGACTATCGGCCGAATTCTCCTCTCCAGTACCCTGGAATAGACTTTCCCCGGGAGGCTGAGTAGTGTGATCCCCCGACAGTTGGAACACACCCTCCGGTCCCCCTTTTTGAAGAGGGGAACCACCACCCCGGTCTGCCAATCCAGAGGCACTGTCCCCAACTTCCACGCGATGTTGCAGAGGCGTGTCAGCCACGACAGCCCCACAACATCCAGAGACTTGAGGTACTCAGGGCGGATCTCATCCACCCCCGCTGCCTTGCCGCCGAGGAGTTTCCTAGCTACCTCGGTGACCTCAGCTTGGGTAATGGATGCATCAACCTCTGGGTCCTCAGCCTCTGCTTCCTCAGTGGAAGGTGTGTCAGTGGGATTGAGGAGATCCTCGAAGTATTCCTTCCACCGCCCGATGATATCCCCTGTCGAGGTCAACAGCTCCCCCCCTCCACTGTAAACAGTGTTGGCGGAGCACTGCTTCCCCCTCCTGAGGCGTCGGATGGTTTGCCAGAATTTCCTCGGGGCCGCCCGGTAGTCCTCCTCCATAGCCTCCCCGAACTTTTCCCAGACCCGAGTTTTTGCTTCCGCGACCGCCTGGGCTGCCGCTCGTTTGGCCTGCCAGTACCCGTCAGCTGCCTCGGGAGTCCTATGAGCTAAGAAAGCAATTTTCCACTTGTTAAGAAAGGCACAGGAAAATTGAAAGTTGTTTTACTTTTAATTAAAATGTCTGTTAAAACATCGCAGTAAAACAACTGTTGTAAAATTCCATTAAAACAGTCCAGTCTTTGAATGAAAAGGGGGAGGTGGGGGCAGGGGCAACTGGCCGCCGGCTGCTCCGCTCCGGCCCTGCAGTGACGCACTCACTGGATTCCCCCTCGGAGAGTGCTGCGGGGTTGACACAGTCTCAGGCCTAGTCCACACGAGCCCGGGTATTTTTGAAACTGGAGTTTTGCTGCGCGTCCACACGAGTGGTGTAAATAAAATACTCCGTACACACACAACCGTGGAGGGACCAAAAGCGCGGTTGCGTGTGGACAGATCATACAACCGGGAACATACAGTCACGGTTTCAAAAATACCCGGGCTCGTGTGGACTAGGCCTCAGGTGGTCAACCAGGACAAGTCACACACTCATCATGTTCAACTCAGCTTGTGTTCCTTTACGTATCACTTTGTGCACATTTTCTTGCCGTCAGTGCAGCCACGTCGTTCCTCCGTGGACTCATTTTCAACCACTCGGACTCTCTGCTGTGTAACCCGTGAAAAGCACAGAAAATTGGTCAAATTTGCGGAAAAGTTGCGGTTATTGTACAAAATTGCAAGACCGCAAAAAAAATCGCGGGGATTTGCTGAATTTGCGTTAATTGTTGCGATCGCAACATCGCGAATTCCTGGAGGGACTGTGTAAGGACCCTCGGATAGCAGAGAATCCCGCGATTCAGATGCAATTTTCTTTTACAGCTGATCATAAACGGTTTGGAAGTTATATGTGAAGTTATTATGTTGTTGATGTTTTATAAAACATGTGCAAGTGTCGATGCTACGTTCTGTTTAGCATCAATGCTATGCTAGGTTTAGCGTCTGTTCCTGTACCATGTGATTACACGCACCCTATGAGGTCCCTTCTTGTCATAGAGGCACCATTTAAGGACCCTCGGAAAGCAGAAAATCCCATGATTCAGATACAGTTTACAAGACATGATGTCAAAATAAGGGTTTTCCCAGGCCACCACATATAGAAGGCTGAATATAGGCTGTCATATAGATATCTGGCAATAGCTACAGCTATCAAGACAGAGAGGAGAATAGGGCAGAAGTGTGGAAGAAGACAGTGTGGATGACCCTGATGGAGGCCACAACCCGAAACGCATCGGTCTAATAAAGTTGTTTTTCTACCACAGGTGTTACTGGAGCTCCTTTGAATGTTCTCCACTTCATTTTTACTCTCCATGCACCTTGTGGATAGGCGAAGTTGCGCCAGAGACCACTCTCTACTTCCGAAGAAGACAGTGTGGCCTGAAAGATCTCCATGGTGAAGCAGAGAAAACTGGGCCTTGAAAGGTCAGTCCAGGAGTTTTGTATTTGCTCTCCAGCCACAGCTCCACACTAGACCAGTTCGGAATAGTATTCAGTATTAAATCTGCTGTTTTTTTTATTTATTTATCTGAAGCAATGTTTTCCCTCTGTCTCCTGAGAGTACAGTACAGTACAACAGTTTGCAAGTATGGTGTGTATGTGAGTGAGTAAGTGAATGAAAGGGGGCGCGGGGATACATTAGACAGTATAGTTAAAGACCCCCTAAACCAAAAATCGTCTTTTTTAAATAATTAACATGTCAATTTAGTGTGTGGGCTATGCTACAAGGCATCTCAGGAGCAAAATTGCTAATCCACGCAATAATTGAGCATTTTAGACTTGAAAATGCAGTTTTAGTACCAGAGTCTGAATTCAATTTTTCAAATTGGAGTCCGTTTTCGTGCGTCACGAAACTATAGCAGCCAATCCCGTTGATCCCCCCCCCCCCATCTCATTACATAAAATACCCACAGGGTAGAAAGTGGGAGTAACGTACGTTGAACAGCAATGACGGCGACGTTGCTCTGTGTTCGGATGAGGAGCGGGTAAGGACAGTGATACCAGCCTGTAACCAGACTGTGGGCATGGCCGCTGGATGCCAGCACCTAAAGAACTTTATAATTCACAGCAGCGGCGGCTCTTAGGAGCTCATGCTGCTGTTTGTTGTAGTAATTCACCGCGATAGCGGCACTTCACTCCTACATAAGAGCTAGATGAATCACTTTGGAATGCGTGGCCGCGGTGGCAGAGCGGTATTGTCGCCAACTTATAATCTGTAGACTTGTAGTTTGATTCCCGGTGTAAACCTTCCGTCTTTCTCTGTCTTTATAAACTTTATTCACATTTCGGTTTACATTCAAATTTATATGACTCCCCAGAGGAAACACAAGCTTGCACTTGAAACCTGACGTGAGTTTTGTGTTTTCAAATCACTTTTCTGTCTCCCTTGCCCCGGACGTGCACCGCCGTTACCTATAGCAACCCTGACCAAGCAAATCATGCATATTAATAGGATGTGAATTTTTCAATGAGGGAGAAATATGCACGTGTTGTTTGTGTCTTTGGAGGATTATTTTAAACAACTTTGTGTAGGTAAGCAATTTTCATCAAAAAATAGTCATAGCAGAGCATTTTTACACAGTTTAAAATGCCACTTTAGGGGGTCTTTAAGGTGCATTTCCACTGCAGGAACTTGGGGATAATTTTATGGGGCCGGCCCCGTTGGTGCGTTTGTCCACTGCAGGAACCTCCCCCACAGGGCCGTTTACAGGAACCCTTACGGGGCCGAACGGAGTCCCTGCCTGGGGGTAGGTACTCGGATCGGCCCTGAAAAAGTTCCGATGGGGTTTGAGATTTACTCTGTGCTGATTGGTCAGACTAAAAGCAGGATGTGATGCTAAGAGAAAGGCCCAAAGTAAGTGGCATTTTTGAAACCCACCGTTACTAAAAACGTGTGAGGGCTGGAAAAAAGGAGAATAAGTCAGTAAAAGATGAGAGTAGCAGTAGGCCTAGTAAAAAAAAAAAAAGAAAAATTGTAATGCCCCCCCCCCCCCTTTAATTTGTTTCTGCAGCCGGGTCTAGCAAGACAGAAGCCACGATGAAGCGGAGGCGTCCCTCTGGGAATGAAGAAAGGCGGAAGAACCAGCGTGACGATGACCTGCAGGAACAGCAGTCAGGTAACGCTCCTGATGAACAACCCCCCTCCTCCTTAAGCATGATTGCACAACTTTTTTGTTCTTAATGTATGTTGTTTTTATCTATCTATCTATCTATCTATCTATCTATCTATCTATCTATCTATCTATCTATCTATCTATCTATCTATCTATCTATCTATCTATCTATCTATCTATCTATCTATCTATCTATCTATCTATCCTTTTTTATATATATATATTTTTTTTACATTTTTTTGTGTAACAATATTCAACCTGACCGTCCCTGCTGCTCATAGTTTGTAATGATTCCATCAACGTCAGGATAACTAAGGGAAAACCCTGCCATCGGCTCCTAAATGACAGCTGTCAGATGAACCAACTTTTCCAGCTTGTGTGTGTGCTTTTGTCAGTAGCCTATCTTAACAGCGCGCGAGAGATGAACACACACACACAGAGCTGAGGGGCAGAAGTTCATGTCGACTGACCGGCCTGGACACACCAGTTGTCATGGTGATGTCGTATTGTTTACCTGACCCACGTTTGACCGTCTTTCTCTCGTTGAGTAAAATGACATCCAGTTGGTTTGTCGACAGCGTCATTCAGGTGTCGGAATGCACCAATACTACAATTACTGATTTCTAAAAGTATGGATAATAACAGCACGCCCCCACAGCGCCCGTCACATGTGCACTCGGCAGGTATTCACAGGTAATTTTACAGTAAATGTTGGCAGTGACAATAAAGGATTCTGAACTTAAAATAATAAAACAATAATTGAAAAACATAAGCTGGGAGGCACTGCTGTTGTGTTGAATATGATGTCATATTGAAAATTTCCCTTGGTGTTGAGTTTGAAATTTTAGTGTGCTTTATGACAATCCTACAACTCTGTGAGGACACATTTGGCCACAACAAACACCAAAACAGCCCGAAAAAACTAAAATGCAGGAGAATATGCGTAAAATGTCTTTGTACAAATTGCAGAGTGAAATTTAAATTATTTTTGTTTCATAATCAGTTGTGTTCTATATACGTTCTATATGACCACTTTTGGAGAATCGTCAACATGTATGAGGGAGGGGGTACTTGTGATATGGCAAAAAGGCTCTGGGGGTACGCAAGACGAAAACTTTTGGGAACCACTGTTTTCGTGAATAAATAAAACTGTGCTCCTTGGGAAAAATGTTATTGTGAAGCCACGGGTCTGCCAGCGCCACCAACAGAGGCTGCTGGCACACCCAAAAATCAGATGCTTTTTTTGTTTTTGTTACAGACTTCTTAACATGTTATCGATCAGTCAATCAATTTGTAAAAATTGCCTTCAAAAGAGCTCACGGCCAGGCCACGCCCTTTAAAGGGAGAGCTGCGCAATGTGCACACACACATGGTAGCAGCAATACCATTGTCTTTTACTCTGCTGCTTTGCTTTGCGATAAAAATCAGCCCAAGCTGTTGCAAATGTGATGAATGATAATCCCAATACAGGGGTGTCCAAACTATGGCCCGCAGGCCAGTCTTTATTGGCCCGCAGCAAATTCTGAAAATATAATTGAATATGGCCCGCACATGAAGCTTGAACTCAACTCTGTTGCACTTCTCAATTTTAAAGGTTGACAATTGAAGTCTGGCCTGACTTCCCCGCAGTTGGTTGATGCAAGGAAAGAACCACGTTGCATGAGAGAAGTAGAGTTGATATATCATCAGAGTTTATTAGCAAAGATCTTTGGAGAATACAATACGTCTTGAGCTGAGCTCTCTGTGTTCTGAAGAAGCTCAGCCTCCTCAGTGCAGTTTATACTCATTTCTAACGGTTGATATCAAACACCTGCAAAGGAGGCGTCTACTGTGGTTTTGCACAATTTTCACCCTTACCCTAGTGTTGTCCTTGTTGTTGTCCTTATTTGTACTTCTCCTAATGAGCAGCCTTCCTCAGAACACAGTGTGCATTCCTTCATACAATTCAGTTCCATGCAACACAGGCATAGAGCAAGCAAAGAGCACACACACACATTTCAGATACATAGTGATTAACCATTTCAGATACACAGTGAATATTCATTTTGTCACAATATGTAGAATATTTATTAAAAGCCAGGCTATATTTTGAAAAAAAAAAAAAAAACAACACCCACGGGACATAATGAAAGTATTGCTTTTCCATAAAATTTTTTTTTTTAGTCTGAATTAATATTACTAAAAGTTTTTGACGGGCTCGAGAACCTGCCTGTAGCCGACACGTGGCTCAATTCTCCGCTGTTTTCCGTGGTTACACCCAACCTTCTATTCATTGTAATAGCGGGGTTTTCTATTTTTTCTAAAGACACCGCTATTCCGAAAAGGCTACTGGTGGAAGCCCTCAGTGCGCATTGATCCTTTTTTCTTTTTTGGAGTCAAACGGATCATTTGCATAATTAACTGCAAAACAAGCAAATACTTCATATTAATGACATAAAGGCCTAACGTTCATTCTGCTTCTAGCCTGTCTAGCCTCCACCTGACCTTTTTACTAAACTTAACCAACTCCTTTCTTCATTGCCTAAGCCCAACCAAAGCATCTCTCAGTCAGCTGAAAGCACGAGCGGCGGCTGCAACACACAACGGTGTTTCGAAGTGGAGGTGCGTCGGAATGGAGAGCTGTCCCCCGTACACGTTTGTTTTCAACGAAGCCTTTTTAATAATCAATCAGTGGATCAATGGATTATCATATAGGATGGGTGTATTTGTGCAGTCTTATCTGTCATAAACACATTTACTGCCGCGGACTCCTGGTGCCACCAAGCTTTTTATTTTTCCAACTTGACGAGAGCAGTGACAGCGGAGGCTCTGAGCGCAGGTTTGGTTTCCAGCAGCGGTATGGAAGGCAGAGAGCCTCCACTCTCCCTGTAACAAGCTACAAGTCATTTATTATGTTGTTAATGACGGTAAAAATGAAATGTACGTATACTTCTCCTCCTCTGCTGTCGTCTGATCAGAGTGGAGTCCCTAGCAACGGCCCGTTTTACCTAGCCACGGTGTTGTTGTTCTGGTAATCTTACATAGGCCTATTCAACCTTTAACACTAGTTGGAGCCAGCGCTGGAAACAGTGCTTCTCCACTAAACAAAATTAAGCAAAGAAGACCACGAGTCCATGAGTCACCAGAAATGGCAGAACAGCAAAACAGCAAGTGAGTGCAGAAGATTTCAGACACAGTGGGAAAATTAATATTTCTTCAAAGAAGTCAATGGAAAGTTGAGCTGTCCATGGTGCTGAACTGCGTTGTTTACACTCTGCATTGTGGCTTGTCTGTGAAACGTGTGCAATGCAGCTTCTGCTGAAAACACAATTACTCCTCCACTAAAAATCTGTGTGACTCTCCCATGACTCGTGTGAGAATCTCGCGTGGAACCGTCCAAATGAAACTATGCCACAGTTCTGAGTTCAGTTTCATACACTTCAGCCATTCTTGCAATTACAATGATAGGAACCTCAGTCAGTCAGTTGTCTTTTCCCTCTATGTCTCCTCAGAGTAGGCTACACCAGAATGCCTCATTTATGTGTTAGAAATAAAATAAATACCCCCCTCCACCCCCACCCACAGTGATTTAGTTTACGAGTATAGTGAGTGAGTGAGTGAGTGAGTGAGTGAGTGAGTGAGTGAGTGAGTGAGTGAGTGAGTGAGTGAGTGAGTGAGTGAGTGAGTGAGTGAGTGAAAGGGATGATGGTGATCCATATTAATGGGGATCCATAATAAACTAAATATACTATAATGAACTACATTAGACAGTAAATAGTTAGTTAAAAAGTGCACCCCCTGAAAAAATGTAATGCCCCCCCTTTAATTTGTTTCTGCAGCCGGGTCTAGCAAGACCGAAGCCAGGATGAAGCGGAGTTATCCCTCTGGGAATGAAAAAAGGAGGAAGAACCAGCATGACGATGACCTGCAGGAACAGCAGTCAGGTAACGCTCCTCTCCGGGTGGGAGGGACTAGTCCGTATTTGACCTACATTACCAGGGCGGTGGGCCCTGGGTGAACCCCGGCCTCTGAGTGCGTCTTGCTGGCTTCTATAATTTTAGTTGTAGTGTAGTTACATCTGCATTTGTACAAAATAGAAAGTAACACCTGGTTCACACCGGACGCCGAAGCCACGTCCCTCCCGTTCACACCAGACGCCAAGCACTTCCGCCCCTCAGCTGTGTGTGAGTGTATAGCCTATGTGTATGTGTGTAGGTGTGTGTGTGTTCCTCTCTCATGCTCGGTTTAGATTAATAAACACAATCGTACACACTTTGGACTCTAGTATTTGTCAATCGCAGTATTTTATTTTGAAAATTGCTTTTATTTTGAAAATTGACCGGATTCTCTCGTGTTTCTTTGTGTGATTTTCTGCCAGAATTGACGCGATTGCTCCGCGTCTGGTCTGAACTACAACATCAGTTAACAAGGGCGCCGAATGGAAGCGGACTCCGCTCCACGGCTATCCTGGTGTGAACTGGGCGTTATGGATAAATATTGACTAAAGCCCTATTCGCACGGGATTAGTATTACCTGGGGACCTCTGGTAATTTGTAATATACGGAGGACGTTGGTGATCTTAATCCCGTGCGAATGCGCCATGTCAGTAATTTGTAGGGTAAAAATTCCCCCGCAAATTACCTACTATATTTCACCAAAGACCGACGTCCTGTGGTAAAACTAGTCCCGTGCAAATCTGCATCTCAGTAATTGAGGGGCAGTTTTTGTTTTCGTTGTTTTTATCGCGTGCCTTTTCTACTTCTTCTGCGGTCAAAACCATACTAGAAAAATCAATAATCGTTTACACGCCTTTTTTCCCTTCTCCTCCTTAATTTCTCACCAATATTTTTAGGGGTGCTAACGTTGCCTAAAAGCTTCAGATAATAGTGGAACTGCGCGTCAACCCCCCCCTTCACTTTATCTCCACATAGCCTGCCCGTCTCTCTCCAGCTGAGCAGCGTATCCCCAGCTGAACATCGCGGAGACGCTCAGAGAGAAAGTCAACAGCAGCGGATCAGCTGATCTCTGCCTCCATACACACACTCTGTTCTGATCCAGATCCACTGTCAGAGCTGAAAATGAGTGAAATGGTTAAACAGCGGCGCTTTTATAGCCGATTTTATTATTAAACTCTGAGCATAAATTACCACGGTGATCTAGTCGTGTTAAAAGAGAGCCACCTTTATAGTACAGGAGAGCCTGGCTTTAGACTCAACACCTCGCTAACCCACTAAACTTGCTTCACAGTAGATACACCCCTCCGTCTCCTCTCTCTCTTCACGCTCTGCGCCGGTGGGGAGCGTTCATGCCAGCCCATTTGCTTTTCACATGAATGTGACAGCAGCGGATGTTACGGCGTGCGCGACGTCATATCGGAGCCGGGATGTCTGTAAATTTGAGTAAAATACAGACTTCACTTATCCCGTGCGAATGCACCGCAAGAAACACAGACGTGGTAGGGTAATTTACAAATTACCAGAGGTCCCCAGGTAATACTAATCCCGTGCGAATAGGGCTTAAAGCAGATATCAGCGGTTCGGCCGTTTCGGCTAATGCTGCGTTCAAGGCAGGCTTTTGAAACCGTATGTTACAGCTTCAAGTCACAACTACGACTCTGTAGCATTCCAGGTAACCCGTAGCTCGTGTTTTTACCATCCTGTTGTCTGTGAAAGTTCACTATAACGGCCACTCGTAACTTCCGACCCGTAAACTCGTACCAGATCGAACTGGTATGACTTCACAGGAAGGAAAAACACAAAGTACGAGTTTCCTTGAACGCACCATGAGTTAGCAGCCCCCGCCCTTGTCAGGCATCTATTGGTCCTCGTCCCTACGTCACCATATTCACGCGCACCCCTTGGCTGCACACACAGCCCTTCATGCTGTTCTCTCTCCTCATTGGATAACACTTGTATCCTACAAGAAAAATTTTCTCCTCGGGTTACAGCAGAGCAGAGTGACGGAGAGACTCGTGTTACGGCTGAAACACTCCATGTAAGTTATTGCTGACGGAAAATAGGACTATTTAGAACTTCTATTAACAAAAACATTCCACTGATATCTGCTTTAAGACTGAATTCTGTTTGCCTGGATAGCCCACAGGCAGTACACACACACAGCAGCAATCTGATTAACTGTATAGCACCCATCACAATAAGACGGTAAATGATCATCAAATCTCTAACCTGAGTCCTCCACACACCGAGCCCTGTGCATCTGATCAAACCTCAAAGAAATGTTTCTTACCTTCACTCCTGGTGACGTCCAAATCAGTCAGCTGCAGCAGTCATCAAACTCCAACAGTTTGATAATCCACCGATATTATTTCTGTTTACATCGTGTTCCTTGTAGCCAGCGTGTTTCATTCATTTGCATTGTGTAGAAAAAAAGAAGAAAAAAGTTTTAGCTAACGTTAGCTTTAGCTTTAGCTTCAGTGTCCTGACAGGACCTGCTGACAGGAAACAATGAAGCCTCTCTGCTGCTGGTACCGAGTCCAGACCACCGGTCCAGACAGTCCGTGACACACCATGGACTGTCCGTGTGGAAGTAACGTTGGACCGGGAGTAAATCCCCCGCCACACGGCCCTTTTGAATATCTCCCTAATTCTGAGGTCTCAAGGTTGGCAAGTATAGTTCCAGGAGCAGTAAAGTTGTTCATTTTCATCATTTCTTTTAAATAATAAGTAGTGCAGTAGCGGAACGAATCAGAGCCGGGCCGGGGGTGGGGCTCATGACCGGGCCCTTTAAACCCAAATAATCATAACATCATTTTACAACATAGCCTGTACATGCCCGCAACAGCGGGGCTTACACACGTCAGCAGCACTGAGAGCAACTAGCCTATGTCATTTTGAAGTCCATCTAACGAACATGAAGTAGCTATAACAAACCAAGAGAACAACAAAAAACACCAAAGCAGTTCAGCGCCACTGATTATAAAAAAAAAGAAAAAAGAAAGAAAAAGTTCAGCACCACGGATAGCGATCACATCATTTTGACACCCACTATTTCAACTAATGAGAGCACAGTAGGCTATATCAGTGGATACAGGCTAAAGTTTAATAAAACTGGTGTACAAACACAATTTCAATAGCCTACTCACCACTTGAAGAGCATAGGAGAGCCTTGCCCACACACACCGCTACAGCAGGCGGCTGGAACAACGACGGCCGATACCTGGTCGCACTCGTCTCGTAATATAATACATCCATGGTCGCACTGCGCTTGAATTGCGTTTAATCACCACACTGATCGTCTCTGACACGACTTTGTCAACATTAAATCCCATGCTTGAGTTTGAATAAAGCGCGGGGACTTCATCTTCTGTTGAATTTCACCGGGGACTTCCCGTCTTCTTCTCTGTGCCAGCGCTGTAGCGCCACACGCTCCACACACACCTGCAGCGTGTAGCGTTTTGGGTCGTTTTCACTGGATCCATGTGGACGCAGATATTTCTGGAAACGATGCCGTGTTCACGGAGATTTTTTCAAAACGATTAAAGGAGTCATCACCTGGTTTTTTACGTATCCAGCCCCCCTTGGATCGCTTTGGATCAATTCGTATTATTAATAAAAAAAAAAATAATTTTAATCAAACATTGAGCTTGTTCTGACCCTTTTTCCTACCGCGACTTTATCACGCGAGATTACGCGCGAGGTTTTGACTGGTCCGGATCTGGTCCGGATGTGCATTGTATGAGGCACGCGTTGATTCGCCGCAGGAAGGACAGAGCCGGGGGGGGCTTGCCTGCATGCAGACTCCAAAACATAAACAGCCCCCTGGTACCGCTTCGGCGATTTCAGGTAGCGGACGGGCTGGGGTTGGGTGGTGAAAGAGGCAAGTAGCCTCCACCGGTGAGGTCACCGTAGGAGCAGAATCAAAGATCTTGTGCTTTAGGAAGGCACACCATTGTGTGCTATTCCTGTTCGGAGAAAGAGCCGAAGCGAAAAAACGGCGCCGCTTTCAAACTCCAGCTTTTCAGGCAAGTTTCAACTGAGGTCAAACACCAGTATGCATGTTTTAACAAGAGAAATTGCTATTTCCGGGTGATGACTCCTTTAAGAAAAAGATCAGATTCGGTGAAGCCTCGTATTGGCCTCAGTCTCTCCTGTTCTACTGTGCTCCTCAAGTGGTTTTTAATTATTTAATTAATAATTTTAACTTGGAGAATGAGCGCTCAACCGTGACATGAGAGTCAGAGATAAAAGGAGGGCGATGCAAACCTCGCTGAATGGTTGACAAGGAGCGTTTTTACCAGATCCTCCACAGACTTTTGCAATATCAAGACAAGCATTGAAAATGTTCACCCGGAAGTTGCTCTCTGCGTCAGTGAGGAGATTTACCCAAAATACACTTGGGGACAAAATCAGCCATCCACTTAATCTGCACGTCGTAAATAAAATGTGAGAGTGGGGGAAAAAACAATCATATAGCACAACTTTTTATTCAATATTACTACTTGTAGGCCTACTACACTTATATCAATCTTGAAAAGTTTTGAGCAACCATAACTCATCCTGACTGGGGCAACCTATAACATCACATATGTGTATGTGCGCCCTGGAAGTTGAGATAAATAGAAAGAATGTCCGTATGGCCGCAGCACCTCTGGGCCCAAGGATCGGGCCCAGAATGCAACTGGGCCCGATCCCTGGGCCCAGATGGGAGGGGGGCCAGCTCCGCCAGGTCCCCGCCCCGACTCGGGCCCCTCCCAGCCCCCCCTGAAGCCCCGCCCCTGAAGTAGTGCATGATAAAAAATATTTTTAAATTTTGAATCTATGGGGATAGTTATTAATTTTACAGTTGCTTTAGCCAAGACTATTTCGTTATGAATTGAATTTCGCCGTTTTTTCTCTCCCTCTCTCACACACACACACACACACACACACACACACACACACACACACACACACACACACACACACACACACACAAAAACAAACAAACAAACTTACGTGTATGGTTTGACTGTGAGCTTGACATTGAGCGGACCCGTCTAGAGAGACACACCTCTATAAGCTTATGGGACAGGCTTTTAGAACAAACCTTATGCCCAGCAAAAATGGAAATATATAGCCTGACTCCAACATAATAAAATGGTTCTGTTGTTTGGCCACTGTTAAGAATCATAATATAGGCGACTGTAACAGCTTGGTCGCACTAGACGCGGAACGGAAGCGCAGCGCCCTGAAGCGCAGGCAGTTTCAGATAGCCGCACATGTTAACGAGTCTGCCTGGTCGCACATCTCGCGCTGTGGAGCGCAGTGCGCGCGCACTGAGCGCTTCAGATCGGTTCATTTCTATTTTCTGCGCGAGCCGAGAGTGCCGTTTGTCAAGCTAGACAGACTAGATCGTACCAGACAGGAAGTCGGGCACAGAAAAGGCAAGAGAATCCGGTCGATTTTCAAAATAAAATAAATGAAATGATGATTTATTAAGTTGTTGCTTGTCCGTCTGTAGCCTAAATATTTGTCAGTTGTGTCTGCACACGACACACACACGTTTTTAAATGACATGTGTGTGGAAACCGAGTGAATACGAGTAGGCTATAGGCGCCCGACTCGCGCGAGGAGAGAGGAGGAGAAGTACGCTCTCAGTGCGACCACCCGAGCGCCCCAGAAGCTCCCGCGTGCAGTGCGACCAAGGGGTAAGGAAGGAATCGGATCCAGAGCAGCATTCGTTTACAAGTTTAATCAGCACCAATTAAACTTCTTGTAAATAAACGTAAACATTCAATACCTCGGGTCAGGTCAGACCACAGGCTTCTTTTTTTTCTTTCTTCTGCAGGAGTAAGGTGTGCACTGCGCTGCGCTCACCTCGCTTCTCTCTGACGCATCGGTGATCTGTTAATGATTTATCTGCTGCCTTGAATCCGCCCTTTATGCGTGTGCATTCACAGATTGACAGTAAGACAAGCTGGGGTTGAGTTACCGAGTTGATAACCAGCGTCGTGGTACCACTGATCCAGAGTGGATAGGTTCAGCTCATAGACAGCTGGATAGGCTGGCTGAGAGGAACCTGGCGCTGTGTCATGTCTCGGTTCCACTGAGCGCTTCTGCTCTATGAGCAGACGTGGCGGCGGCATAAATGTCATGTCACTGTCATATGAGTGTATGCTGTTGAGTGTTTCTGGAGAATGAAAACGTAAAGTCCCATCGTCATGTAGTCGGTGGTCCAGGGACAGTGTGTCACAGCACCACTGACAGCGGTGTGTGTGTGCTCACAGCTGCTGCTTCCGCTCATCCGCGGCGCTGTCCGCGGTGCTGAAGGTGACAGGTTAACTTGACAAACAAACTGCAACACAAATGAGTTGTGCATGATGTCTTTACGTGAGTGCAACCACCTACCTCCACCCCACCCCCACAAAAAAGAAAAAAAAGTGCACTGCTCTTGCTCCGAGAACGTGAGCAGCGTGTGCCCAATTAGTTATGCAAATTAGCTGAGCCTGAGCCACCCTGCTCAGTGAGAGAATGAGAGAGTGTGTCGTAGTGTGGTGGACAGCAACAGCAACCTTATGGACTATTTATAATAAATCCAAATGACATCCAGAAAACTGCATAAATATTTTAAAAAAGAGCCAAAAGAGCCCGTTTTTTGAACGGCTCTTTGAAAGGAACGGATCGCAAAGATCCGGATCCCATCAAAGAGCCATAAATCCCAACTCTAGTAAATTGCTACCAGCAGGCCTATAGGCTATAGCTATTCTACATCACCGGGCAGAGCTCTGAGGGAAACAGCGGGGGAGATGGGATGACGCACTTACACCAGTGTTGCCAACTCCTCAGCAAGCAAAGTCGCTATTGGCTGCCCCAAAAGTCGCTAGAAGTCGCTAAATGATGTCATTACCTCAGCGGGGAGGGGGGGCGGCGCTCTGTATGTGTTTATGGTGTGGATCAGTGCGTCTCTGAATGCAGCGGAGACGGCTCTGTGACACTACTGTGCAGGCTGACAGCCAGTGAGGGCTCGCGGCAGCGCCGCTGCTCGTTGAAAACAGCTGTAATAACGTGATTTCAGGTCCTGAAATGTTTGTAATATGTCCGGGAAAAAGTCGCTAGTCGCTTTTTACAAAAAAAAGTCGCCAAGAGGGTTTGGAAAGTCGCCAAATTTAGCGACAAAGTCGCTAAGTTGGCAACACTGACTTACACCAAAGATCGTCTCTGCTGGAAAGACACATTACTCTGTCAGGAAACCAGCAGATACCAGCATCGTTTTCCTCCAGCAAAGAAAATGAACGTTTCGCCGGTAAAAATAAATAAATAACTCAACAGAGTTTACGAGCCAGAGACAAAATCTACCCGTAATTGGCGAGTGGCGAGTGTTAGTTTTGATCCCTGCTTGTGAGAACAACAGACAGGTTCAGTTGGTTCAATTTTTTGGCAGGGATCAGCTCTCTCAAAATATTGGTATGGACATGTCCATAGGTCCATACGCAAACCTACGCCCATGGTGTGAACGCCCCTTGAGACGCACACACACACGGAGCTTGGACTCGCCCCAAACTTTCAGTATCCCGCCCGCTCGATAACGACCAATCAAATCCCTTTTCCTTACTCGGGTAAACTCATGTTGCAGCTCGTGACAACTCGCCGCGACAAACGGGACAAACGGCCATTTCTGTACACCTTTAAATGAACATGATTCTTTGTCTCTGGTGACATATTGAGCAATTTACTTGCTGTAGCCTACATTTCTTCCATACAGATTCCCTGCCAGACTTTTCTACAGTTGATTCAGAAATAAGTTGCTGTTTTCAAAATTACATGTAGCTACAATAATGACATTACTGACATGTGAACTGCACTAAGGAGAAAAAACAAAAATTGTACAACTGACAGACAGTGAAACAGAAACAAATTAAGCTTTTAATATGCAAATGCAATTACAGTGGCCACTGGAAAAATATTTCCATTATTCAAATGAATGTTGTGTTCATTGTCCTGCAGGTGCCATCGATTTGGACACGAGTGGAAATAAGGTGAGAATTTTTTTTTTTTTTTTCACAAGATTGAATCACTATTAAGTTCTTCCCACTGAGTGACATTACTTTTTTTGTACATAATTATTTACAGCCGACAGCGAAGACTGTTGGGGAGCTGAACATAGAGAATCAATATCAAAAAGACATTGGAAATCTTCTTCAGAGACTCCATCTTTCAGACAAACATCAACAGAAGTTGTCACCAGCAGATTTTCTTCAAGTAGGCCGACCACCACCACAGGACCATGAAACATCTGAGAAAGACCTAGCTCATACTTTTCTTCAGAGGTTGATGATGTTAGACTACAGAGCCAGATACATATCTGTAAGACAAGACAGTGCCAAGGTGAGCCATTCAAAACCAGGGTCAGGAAAGGGAAACAGTGTTTTAAATGCTTTTTTGAGCAGAAAAAAGGGCTCTGACCAATCAAGTCAGACTCATGTTCATCCAATGGACGTTCAAATGGCAGTGTTTCACTGCTCAGACAGCTTCCTGAAGCAGAACATGGTGACCAAGCTCTCACAGTGTCAGTACGCCTTACCTTTGCTTGTCCCTGACCCAGTCACAATGGAAGTTGAGTGTCCTCTGTGGACGTTCAGACAAATAAGAAAAACATGGAAGAAAACTGAAGTCAAAGATGATTCACCCATCATCACCATGAAGAGTTTGCCCATCTGTGAAACTGAGACACCCATGGTGTCATTTTTCCGCCTGGGTTCACTGTCAGTGTCTAAATCTCATCTGATCAACACTTTGATCAACGACCGCCACAACACCTTCTTCCACAGAGACTGTCCAGGAAGCACCAAGTCTCGCCATCTGATGGATGGTGTAGCAGAGATTGCCTGGTACTGTCCTGCTGGGAAACCCAATGATGCCTTCACTGACTGCACTGCCTTCTGTAATCTTCATGGTGATGCTCTGTCAATGGAAAAACAACGTGACATACTGATTGAAAAATCTTCAGTCAATGTTTTTCTTGCACCAACTCTTCAGGAAGATGGCGAAGCTTTTACAGTTCTCTCAGATCTCCTTGAGTCTCCAAAGCCTCTCATCTTTCTTATTGCTGATGACAGTTGTGGTGCTGAAGAGATAATAGAGGGGAAATTCAAAATGGGTCTTAAAGACAGAAGCCAGTCAGACATGTCTGAAGAACTAAGAAGGATCATTACAGGGATCTTGTCTGGACCACATACATCCTTCCAGCTTGAAACCATGGCCCAGGTCTCTGGAATCAGAGTGGATGAAGCAGACACAGTCTGTCAAACAGGGAAATCTGCTGCTATGGAAATAATGGATTTACTTCAGGGGAAGGATGTTTCAAAAATCAAAGATGAATTCCTTCCTTGTCATGGCCAACTGTGGCATGAGTGGTGCAAAATAAAGAAAGAACTGTATCACCTCACAGGAAGTAACATTACGGAGCAGGAAAGTAAGAAAAGAGAAAAACTGGAAAAAATAAGGCAAAAACAATCTGATGCTTCTCAAAGCAAACTGGTGAAGTTGTTCATTAAAAGTCTCTCCACTTTGATATCAACAGACAAAGAGTATTTCCTGAAATGGACTCAGATCTTAATGGATGCCCTCTCCACAGACGAGCTCACATCAATTCTCCAGAGATATGATGAGAAGTGGTCTGAGGTCTTGGCCATGAAGAAGAACCATGACAAATCTGACAATGGTGATGACAAGCAGAAGAAATCTCAGAAGGAAGACCATGACAAAAAACAAGATGAGCTTGAAAAAATATCAGCAAAACTGCAGTCAGTGAACTTTGGCTTGGAGCACATCTTTAGAGAAATGGGACAAATCTATGAAGCCCATAAAGATCTAAAGAAACAACCACAGAGGAGACAGAGACAGACTGACTGGTCTAAATACCCTGAGCTGGCTGCAGAGCTGATGATATCAGGACATCCCATGGAGCTGATGGATGGTGATGCCGGTCATGTGCCTCTAACATGGATCTCTGGTCTTTTAGATGAAGTCATCAAGAAACTGGGCGACCAGAGAGTTTTTGTGTTGTCAGTTTTGGGCGTACAAAGCAGTGGAAAATCAACCATGCTGAATGCCATGTTTGGGTTACAGTTTGCAGTGAGTGCTGGCAGATGCACCAAGGGGGCCTTCATGCAGCTGGTCAAAGTGTCAGAGGAGATGAAGACAGAGTTGAAGTTTGACTATGTCCTGGTGGTGGACACTGAAGGACTGCGTGCTCTTGAACTAGCAGGTAACACCACACTAAACCACGACAATGAACTGGCAACCTTTGTTGTTGGTCTGGGAAACATGACACTGATCAACATCTTTGGAGAGAATCCAGCTGACATGCAAGATGTTCTGCAGATTGTTGTCCAGGCTTTCATGAGGATGAAGAGAGTTAAACTTTCTCCAAGTTGTGTGTTTGTTCACCAGAACGTTACAGATATTTCAGCTGCAGAGAAGAACATGGATGGAAAGAGACGCCTGCAAGAGAAACTGGACCAGATGGCCCAACTCGCTGCCAAAGAAGAGCATTGTGGTGTTGAGTCTTTCAGTGACATCATTGCATTTGATGTGCAAAAAGATGTGAAATATTTTGCCCAGCTATGGGAGGGAAGTCCACCTATGGCTCCTCCAAATCCAGGTTATAGTGAGAGTGTCCAAGAGCTGAAGAACTTCATCCTCTCTAAAGCTTCACAGTCTACTGGGTTTACTCTGTCACAGTTCAAAAGCAAAGTTGATGACCTGTGGAACGCCCTACTGAATGAAAACTTTGTCTTCAACTTCAAAAACACCCTTGAAATTGCAGTGTACAGAAAACTTGAGGATCAGTACGGGAACTGGACCTGGGCCCTGAGGAGCAACATGTTGACTGTTGAAGACCAGATGTATAACAGAATTAAAAATGGAAAACGTGATAAGATTGAGCTCTGTGATCTTAAAAAAGAAATGAGCAAAACATATGAAAAGACCACAGAAGATATGAAGAAGTACTTTGATGATGACAGAGACAAAGAAATGTTGGTTCAGTGGCGAGGCCAATTTGAATTCAAGATCAAGGAGTTTCATGATGAACTGGTGAGAGGAGTGAAGAGCAAACTGGATGAAGTTATCCAGCAGAAGAAAATGGCTTGTAAAGAGCTTGATGATCAGAAGACAGAGTTTGAGAAGAAGCTGCTCCAGAAAAGCAAAGAACTTGCTCAGAAGTTAAAAGACAAGGCAAAAGATGAAGAGAAACTGAAACAGCAGTTTGACGATGTTTGGAGCGTCTGGGTGAGAGAACTAACTGCAGGTATAAAACCTATTAAAGACATCAACTTGGAGGAAGATCAGACAAATGTCCTTCTTGAGCTTCAGTTTGAATGGAAACTAATAGAGGAATGCAGAAACAGTCGCAGATACAAAAACATATCAGCGGTTGGTGATTATTCTCAGTATGTGGCCCTCACCAAGTATCAGGAGCATTGTGATGAAAGACAACAACCTCAGAAGAAGGGGATTAAAGAAAAGGCATTGGAGACATTGGACCATATGGCTACAGCAGTAAAAGGCTTCATCAAAGGCTCTTTACAGTTTGAAGACCAACAACAGATCAAATCCCTGATTTATGATGTTGAAAAACCGGCACTTGATACAATCAAGAAGAAACCTGTAGCTACAAGTGGCTACAGTTCAACTTATTTACGAGAAGTGGCCAAACTTGTCAAAGACAAAGTGAGAGAATTTGAATCAGAGAGGAAATATGCTCTGAAGAAGGAGTTCACAGTTGATCTCTTACTGTATGTGTTTGACAGAGCAGGACGTTGGCTTTCAGAGTCCCACAACACATTCAAGAACAACAACCATCCATGTGTTCATCTAGAAAGCAATAGGGGTCAATATTACAACATTTTCAAAAGCTACTGTAAAGGAAGCTCTTCTGCTGTTGTACTTGGAGATCTGATCTGTGACAAACTGAAGGTTTCCATTGCTGAGGCTGTCTGGAACAGGACTGCCAATGATCTGGCTGGAGAGATGCAGAAAGGTGATGATGTCCCAGCATTCAAAAACAGACTGAACCTGGAGAAACATGTGTTGAAGTCACTAGCAGAGAAAGAGAACTTCAGGGATTTCATGACTTACATCCAACACCCAAGAGAAAGTGTAGAAAAGTTTATAAAAGAGGGGGTAGATGAATACATCAAACAAGATAAAGCACGATTTAGACTCAAGGAAAATATTGCACACCTGAAAAATGCTGCGAGTAAAGCTTTATCTGAAGCAACATACAACGTGAGGGAGAGCGGAAACATAGACATGTGGCTGGAGAAGTTTTCCGATTTGACAGAAGGCACGTTCGAATTTCATATAATTTGTCCTGAAAACTTCAGGGACATAGACGATTTGCAGTTTCTTAAGGAACAGATAGAGAAAGGCCTTGAATGCATCATGGAGGAGATGAGCAGCTTCTTACTGAAGGAGATTAATAAATCCAGACAGAAGCCTGATCAAATCCTGATTGATCAGCTGTGCAACTGCTGCTGGGAAAAGTGTCCATTCTGTGGAGCTGTTTGCACCAACGCAGATGAAAACCACAGTCCTGTCAAACACAGTGTTCCTTTTCATCGATCTTCTGCAGTTAGAGGACAGCGCTGGAAAGATACAGATCATATGGCTATTGAGTTCTGCTCAACAAATTTGGCAAGTGACTGGAGATTTTCCCCTCATAGTTCAAAACAGTCCTTTCCCTATAAAGAGTACTGGACTGCTGGTTCACCTTATAAAGACTGGAACATTACCGCTGATGGGTCTAATCTGGCATACTGGAAGTGGTTTGTGTGTCGTTTTGAAAGTGACCTGGAGAACCACCATGGGTTAAAATTCCAGGGCAGAGGATCAATTCCCAGTGAGTGGAGGAGATACACAAAACATGGTGCAATTCAGAGTCTGGATTAGATGAAGTAGCTGAAACAATACACTGACCCCAAACTTTGGTTTTTATTGGTTTTTTTTGTTTTTTTGTAAAAACTAAAATTGGACTGTAAACAATTCAACACAAACCACAGGACTCACAAATCTGATTTTTATACATATTTAGACTTAAAACATACAGCATCGAGGAACGTCTGTCATAAACATTTATCTGATAGTTAAATCGTGATGTTATCTGAAGTTGGTGAAATTCTTGTCAAGAAATGTTTCCATGAGGCTGAAATCGTCATTATGTAGTTTTTTCACATATTGTGTTCAAGGAGAGAGAAAAATACAGTGATGTTTTAAATTTTGTTAAAATATTTGAATTTTGAAGTTCAGTGAACATGAAGGCTGGTGAGAGAGACAATGTCAGAAATTGAATGGAGAAAAGAAGAGAGAAAAGAAGGCAAGTTTCTGAAAGAACCTGTGTAACTAACTTCTAAACTCATGTCAATAACAAGTGTTTCCTAGATTTCTTAAGCCTAAAAGTGTAGTCATGTTAACTGATACAGGAAGCTTCAAGTGGTATTTGAAGTGTTCAACTCTGATGTTTCTCTTATTTCTAATCATTTATCATTGTATCTAGATCAGCATTAGCTCTGTTGTTGTGCTCTGCTCAAGTTTATCTGATATGTAACTTACTGCAAAGAATCTGAGTCATGTAAAGACAATATTACCAAGCTTTTGATCATTTATGGATGTTGTTTTGTTCTGTATTTGATTCTGATATTCATTCATGGTAGTCATCAGAGAAAATGTCTTTAAAGTAGTGTATCATGTATCTAGCTTAGCTTAAATTAAACTTAGTGACAATTAATGACAGTTGTATAACATCTGTTGAGATTATTGTGTGTTATTACTGAGTATAATATAATAACCACACCTTATCTATAGAAAGAGCATGTTTATTTCTTGTTTGACAACCAACGTTTTGTTGTAGTGGACATCTTGGAGTTGATCCATGGTAAATAGTGAACAAATCAAAACTGCTTCTATATAATTGTTCTTGATTGGCATCTGTTTTAAACTGATAATAAAATCGCAATATGGCTCTTAAACGTTCTGCTTTATTGTCTCATAGGTATCACACCATCTTTGACTTGGGTTTTTTACACACACACACACACACACACACACACACACACACACACACACACACACACACACACACACACACACACACACACACACACACACACACACACACACACATACATACACACAATGCTGAGGAACAGGATATGGATATTTTGAATTTAGTTGGTATTTAATCTATTCCACCTGTTTAATTAAAACTGTGTTATTTGTGTTTTAACTTTGTAGCATTTAAAAAAAAAAAAATAATAGTTTTAGTTTTATCACGTGGAAGCTCTACAACATTTGAAAAACAACTGCACACTGACAGGCTGTATGATAACTGCAGCATTTTACAGTGTAAAATATTCACTTCATCACTGGACAAAATATGTGCAGTCATATGTTTCAGCCATTTTCCCGAACATGCGCTTCAACTGGGAGCAGCAAAGTCTGGGAGCTCTGAGTTTTTGAGTTTTTACTCAACATTTTGCTTTATTTTTGTTGTGTTTTTGTCATCTACTGATGGATGCTTCTATGGAGAGAAGAGATTCTTCAGAGATGACCTTTTTTCATTGAAAATGGACAGATCTGGAGGACACCATCCTGTCTCAGAAGAGATGAAGAGGAGCTTTTGTGGTGGTTGTCGTGCTGCTGCTGGTGCAAAGTTAAAGGCTTGGAGGTGGAGATGTCCGGTCCTTGAGGTCAGTCATCATTGGAAATATCAACTCTCTGCCCAACAAGAGTGATGAAGAGCTGGAGATATTGATGAAGACTCAGAAAGTAGACATTTCTTTTATTTTTTCAAATCATAACAACACTTGTGTACATCCCCCAATAGACCTAGGCTGTGTTCGAAATCACCCCCTATCACGGATGTAGTGCACTATATAGTAGGGGTGTCAACAATAATCGATTCGGCGATGCATTGCAATGCGGGACATGCGCGATTCAGCATCGATGCGGCGACGTGCCATAATCGATTATGTCACTGTTTATTTTCTGGCCTCAAATAAAGTTGTGAAGTTTCAATTACCTCCGGGGGCATTTCCGGCGCCACGACATGCGCAGCGTGAGCGCAGCTTAGCTGCTAAGCGGCAGCACCATGGATGTGGGCAGCACCAGCAGTAGCAGTGTTGCTGCTGGCTTTCTTTTTCTTTTTTTAATTTACCCGCGATCGGGTTGATAATTAATTAACGCTCATGAGTCCGGCCGTGTTGGGACCGAGATTCAACAAGCCGGCCGGGTGTTATCGTTACTACAGGCAGTATGTCCGTTTATCACCAATAAACACAGTAGAGGAGGAGGGTGAGTGACTGAGCTCAGGCTGGGGGTCTCTGACGCCGCGGGGCGATCCTGTCTCTGCTCCGTGCGCTGCGCTGTGGACGCGACTGGGACACGGCAGCAGCAGCACGCGCTATGGTTGAAACACAGTCTACGTTGAAACAGGCTTTTGACAACAAAAAAAACAGAAAATCTGCCGTGCCGTGTAAAAAAAAAACTAACAACAACAAAAAGTGTCATGACTTCCTGTATCTGGCCTTTCAAAATAAAAGCCCCATAGACTTTATAGTTCAGTCACATTGATTTTGAGTTTTTAACAAGTTTTTGGTCAACTATTTGGGGGCAGCCCTAGAAATGATTTCAAAATGCCATATCCAATACCCTGTACCATTCAATTGTATTTTATTTAATGACATCAAAGATACAGGAGAGTAATAATAGGCACATAGCAGCCGATCTGTTGTTCAACATCTCATGACTGATGAAAAATTTGCCGTGTTGTGTGCAGTAGAATTTTGATGCATTGCAATGCATCGCAATGCATCGGAGAATCGAATCGAATCGAATCGTTACCTGCTGAATCGTAATCGAATCGAATCGGGAGGGCAGTGCCAATGCACACCCCTACTATATAGTGTGTTCGCCATTTTGTAGTGTTGTTCGAATTCTCCGCGATTAATTTCATCCACTATGTAGTGGATGACAAAATACCCACAATGCACCGCGAAATTGAGTGAACAAGCGATGTACACTACTTTCTACTCCCATATCCCACAATGCAATGCGGTCGTGTTTTGCCAGAGAAGAAGAGGAAGCTAATTAGCATGTTAGCTACGATTTATTTAGGCAATTTACAAAATAAAAACCCTCAGACCCTTTGCTCCGTTTGCCCGAGGAGCAGGAGTTGAGCAGAAGCATCTGAACATTAACAGGCAGCATTTAATCAATGTAATAAAGAAACTGTAGTAGAATATGGAGTAAATACGAGCTAACGAGCTAAGCTAATAGCCACCGAGCCGCTAACGGCTCACGATCGGGACACAGCAGGGGGGGGGGGGGTGATCGCGCACCGGTGTTTGTGTGTGTCTGTGTCCGCCTGCATGCGAGAGAGAGAGCGAGAGGAGGGGCTGACTGACAGAGGTTGGAGTCGCTGTTGAGAAAAACTTTTTTTTCCTGTGCAAGACTGTAGTAAACACTTAATCGCCCGGGCATTTAATTGAATCGGCGTTTATTATGCCAAATGAGCTCTACGGTAGTTTGTTTCAAACGGCCATACGGTTTGTTTACATGGTCCTCGGCGCGTCTGCTTCCGTCACAGCAACACCTGGCGCATCAGCTGACGCAACCACGTCCAGAAAATTACCGTGTAGTGTCCGAATTCTCCTCCTGTCGTTCCCTACATCGTGTACATGATGTAGTGCACTATATCATGTACACGATGTAGTGGATAGGGAGTGAGTGAAGGAGTGGATGATTTCGAACACAGCCCTAATCGTCTTGTTGTTTACATTCTACTTCCGGGTAGAAAACCAGAGCGTCAGTTGAATGGAGACGGACGAGAGGTCAGCGATATATATCATCGTTTACGAACGATGTGATGTTTGTAAAGGCTAAAAAACAAATAATTGAACAGACAGTAATGTTTATGTGTGTATGTTTTTGTTATTACAGTTTTTCTCGATTGCTAAGACACATTTCTCTAAAGCTTCTGTCCTTTTCTCTCAACTGTGAACACAAACCCCAATTTTCAAGCTACATCCACAAAACCTCAGACTCCTCTTGCAAAACCAAACTTTCACCTCAAAACAGTTCAATCTGTGCCCAAAACTGAACTTTGTTGTCAAATCATGCCCCGAGTCAGTCAAAATTAAAAGCGCTACCGAGCAGTCACTAAACACTACCTGGAAAAATAAAAAACACAATGCTCAGGACATGAAGCTGTGGAAATAAATGTTTGTTGTTCACTACAGGCTAAATGCATGTTGCAAAACAAATCACCTGTGCATTTAGCACTAGTCTCCTTCCCTTTCTCCCCCACCTCCCCACATCCATTTCATCCCCTTATCCTCCCTTCTTCTTTTTTCTTCCCAGTTCATCCCTCCCTCCCTCATCCTCTCTTCCTTCACCCCGTCGCCTTTCATCATCTTCTCTTGAAAAACAAAAAAACCTGTGCATTTAGCACAGAATGAATGTGTCTTAGCAATTGAGAAAAACTGTAAAAACAACCAACAAACAAAAAACAAGTACAAAAAATAGAAATCCTGAAATCCTGTGCATTTTGTACATACTGTACACGTAGCACTTGTACAGTACAAAAGTATTGTGCATTTAGCACTTATATACTGTAATCAAATAAAGTACAAAAATCTACAAATGAGAAGTGCATACAGTAACTCAGCCACAGCATTACAGTATTTCTCCGTACTGGATCAGGCTACAGGACTTCATCCTGACCTGTAGGCTACTGGCTTATATATGTTCCCTCACATCATTGGACACAAGTGTTATCAATTTTGAGTTGTTGTGTTCAACCGGTGAAACTTGTGCTTTAGTTGTGTTTGACTTTTGCCACCTGTGCTAAGCATTCTGCAGCACAGGTGCATCACAATGAAAATGTGTTGATAAGGTGTGTCTAAACAGGTGAAAAGTGTTTATGGTTTTGCCAAAAGAGTGACTGATTCAATCACTGGGTTCTGACAACTGAGAATTTGGTTCAGAGAACAGGGTTTAGTGTTTTAGCAATTGAGAAAAACTGTAATACTGTCAATCGTAGATTAGCTGGGTTACAGTTTTTCTCAATTGCTAAAACACTAAACCCTGTTCTCTGAACCAAATTCTCAGTTGTCTGAACCCACTGAATGAATCAGTCACTCTTTTGGCAAAACCATAAACACTTTTCACCTGTTTAGACACACCTTACCAACACATTTTCATTGTGATGCACCTGTGCTGCAGAATGCTGAGCACAGGAGGCAAAAGTCAAACACAACTAAAGCACAAGTTTCACCGATTGAACACAACAACTCAAAATTGATAACACTTGTGTCCAATGATGAGAGGGAACATATATAAGCTAGTACAGGTCAGGATGAAGTCCTGGAGCCTGATCCAGTACTACGTATACAGAGAAATACTGTAATGCTGTGGCTGTTACATATGCACTTGTCATTTGTAGATTTTTGTACTTTATTTTTTACGTAGGATTACGGTATACAACTTCTTTACTGTACAGTACAAGTGCTACGTGTACAGTATGTACAAAATGCACAGGATTTCTACGTTTTTGTACTTTTTTTTTTTTTTTTTTTTTACAGTTTTTCTCAATTGCTAAGACACATTTATTCTGTGCTAAATGCACAGGTTTTTTTGTTTTTCAAGAGAAGAAGATGAAAGGTGATGGGGTGAAGGAAGAGAGGATTAGGGAGGGAGGGATGAACTGGGAAGAAAAAAGAAGAAGGGAGGAAAATGGGATGAAATGGATGTGGGGACGGGGGGTGAAAGAAAGGGAATTACAGTAAGGAGACTAGTGCTACTGTAAATGCACAGGTGTTTTGTTTTGCAACATGAATTTAGCCTGTAGTGAACAACAAACATTTATTTCCACAGCTTCATGTCCTGAGCGTTGTGTTTTCTATTTTTCTAGGTAGTGTTTAGTGACTGCTCGGTAGTGCTTTTAATTTTGACTGACTCGGGGCACGATTTGACAACAAAGTTCAGTTTTGGGCACAGATTGAACTGTTTTGAGGTGAAAGTTTGGTTTTGCAAGAGGAGTCAGAGGTTTTGTGAATGTAGCTTGAAAATTGGGGTTTGTGTTCACAGTTGAGAGAAAAGGACAGAAGCTTTAGAGAAATGTGTCTTAGCAATCGAGAAAAACTGTAACAGGGTTAACGGTTAGCTACACAGTGGTGGTGATAGTAAAGCAGCCTCTAGCTCGCAACATAACGAGTGGTGTGTTGATGTTGCGTAAATAAACAATATGTTGCAAATGGCGATTGTTGAACAGTTTTTCATTCATGTTTTTTACGTTCACCTCTACAGAAAAAGTATTGAACCAGGTTAAGACAGGCAGAGAGGAGGAAGATGATGATAAGAGACAGGAGTAAGAAGATGAGATCATGAGGGGAAGAAAAGAGAGACAGGTGTAAATAAGAGGAAAGAGTAAGAAAGAGCAGAGAGGAGAAAGTTGAGAAGAAGCAGGAGTAAATAAGAGGAGACACAAGACAGGCAGAGCCATCAGCCAGAGAAAAATGAGTCAGCTGTCCACCTATGCTGATGGACTATAGACACAGCAGATTATAATCGTTACAGAGAGAAACTGCAGCTCCATGATGGTGATACCACTGTGACACTTCCAGACCCCTATGGGTGGTTTACTGACCCTACTAAGCTCCCCCCTGTCCAGTATATGGATATTTATAATTACCTTGTAAATACTCCAGGTCCCTTCACTGGTGAGGCGTTGAGGGCATATAAATCATTAGAAGCCTATAATTATTACTGTCTGGCACATAAGACAACACAACATCACACCAAAAAGCACAGCTACTTTTGTAGCTGTCCCCGGACAGCGTCTCACTGACCCCCCTTACCACTCCTGGTTGTGTTTTGACAGCAGGCATGGCTATGTAATAGCTGGTCATTGCACATGTGCAGCAGGCTTACTAGGTGAAGCATGTAGCCATATTGCTGCTGTTTTATTTGCTATTGAAAATTCACAACATACAGCCAACAATGTCTCTTGCACAGACATTAAATGCACATGGAATGTAAACAATAAGAGACTGTCTAATTGCACAGCAGAAAACCTGGACTTGTCTCACCCTAAGCATGGGAAATCCGTGAGCCACCAACGCAAGAGCAAGAGAAGACCACAAGGATTGTCTGATGCAGAAAGGCAGGAGGCTCTGGATGAACTTGAACGCATCCTCCCCTCATCAGCAGCTGTACTACAGAACAAGACTGATACTGACTCTGCATCAGAGTCAGAGGATCTGTATCCACCGCCGCCCCACAGAGTAGTGAGAGGTCACAATCCAGAGAATTATTTAGTCCAAGAAATTGTAGCTGATCTCACTCCCACCAGCCAACAGATATTACATCTTTCTGAAGCGACTGCTGACCAGGCAAGCTCAGCACTCTGGAATCTCCAGAGAAACTCTCCATACAGCAGCCTGGCATCTGGCGTATGGACTCAGGCTGCATCTGACAGCTCAGCAGCTACTACGGCCGAGTCGCCGACAGCCTTTGTTTCAAAATCCCTCCGTTTATTTTTAACACATTAGCGACCAACGTCAGCGTTCAATCTCCATCTTCCTCACCCGTATGGCCTACTGTCCTCGCTGCGCTGTCGGACCTGGGTCTCTGTCACTGTTGCGCTGTAGAGCTTCACCCCCACTCTCTGCTCCATGTCAGGAGCCCGCCCGGGACTGGAGTCGGATCAGAGACCCGGGCGCGTGGCGTCTGTCCGACTACCCATCTCTCCGACCACACGTCTGTCCGACTACCCATTTGTCCGACCATACATTTCTTTATTTTTGCGTCCATTAGTCCGACCTCCCATTTCTCCGACTTAAGTAGCCCTAACCTTTTTCCTTACCCTAAACCTAACTTTAGTGCTGTAGAATGAGTAGTCGGAGAAATGAGCTGTCGGACTTTGGGGCAGTCGGACTGACGTATGCTCCCCCAGAGACCCAGGTCCGACAACGCAATTTGTCCCGCTCTGAAGCAGTGGTCAGCTTCACTCCAGTCTTCACAGTCCACAAAGTTGAAAGAGTTTGTTGTTGGGGCGCATGGCGTCTGTCCGACTACCCATCTCTCCGACCATACGTCTGTCCGACTACCCATTTCTCCGACCATACATTATTTTATTTTTGCGTCCATTAGTCCGACCTCCCATTTCTCCTACTTAAGTAGCCCTAACCCTTAACCTTACCCTAAACCTAACCTAACGCTGTAGAATGGGTAGTCGGAGAAATGAGCCGTCGGACTTTGGGGCAGTCGGACTGATGTATGCTTCCCTTGTTGTTGTCAGTTTTTCCAGGTTCTCCTCCGTTGTAGTTACACCTGTCTCTCTTTTCTTCCCCTCATGATCTCATCTTCTTACTCCTGTCTCTTATCATCATCTTCCTCCTCTCTGCGTGTCTTAACCTGGTTCAATACTTTTTCTGTAGAGGTGAACGTAAAAAACATGAATGAAAAACTGTTCAACAACCATCGCTCTTGCCCCATCCAGCGGCCCTGCTGCATCCGGTGGCCTTTCTCCACCTGGTGGTTCCTGCTCCATCCAGAGGCCCTGTTCCATCTTTCTTTCTTTTTTGTGTGTGTGTCATTGTGATGTAAGCTACTGGACTAATTTGAATTTCCCTCCTTGGGATGAATAAAGTAGGCTATTCTCTACTCTACTCTACTACTGTAGTGTAGTTTTTGTGTTGAACCCTGGGTGAAGCATTGGGAAAGAATATACAGTGAGAATAGTATTAGACCCTGTAACGCCGCATTATGTAATAATGTCGCATTATGTAATAATGTAATAAATCTTCACGTCATTATGTAATAACGCCGCATTTTGTAATAATCTGCCGCATTTTGTAATAAAAATCTTGAACGCAATATGTAATAAACTTCGCCGCATTTTGTAATAAGTTGTTACATTTTGCATCACTTACTACATATTGCGGGTGTTACACTTTTTTATGAAAAAAATGTAATAATTTGGTGCATTATGTAATAAACCACTTAAATGGATGTCTTAATTAGAAAAAACATTAACAATAATACACGCTGCTCCTCCTCCCCGCTGAGCAGAGCGGTCTCCTCCGACAGCGGGTCCCACGCGGATGGTAACCGCTCCGCGTCTCTCCCTCCCCCCTTGCCCACCGACAATAATACGCCCGGGTCATGTTCGTCTGTGGAGGGATGACATGGACCACGGTCTGACTGGAGCTCCAGGCCGGGTCCAGCTCTGCTCCAGCAGCGGCAGGGGCGGCTGGGACCACCACCCCCGGAGCCGCAGCTGGGGCGAGCTGGGGGGGGTCGAGCTGGGGGATTTCATCGGGCCGATGATGCTGGAAGTGATTTTGCCTCTGATTTTCACCAGATTTAACATTTTATCAAAATTTGCCCAGCTGATCCATTTAAATTACTGAAAAATTATCATCATCTGCAAGCAGCAGCTGTAAAACGAGAACCAGTCCCAGAAGCTCCAGGCCCGGAGAACCAGAGAGGGGGCCCTGCCAGAGCGCTCCCCAAGAATGGTGCATCGCTGCCCGGGTAAAATACGTGAGGGAGAGGGAGAGGGCTGGATGATTTGACGCTTTTTTCAAAACTCCGATCTAAAATATCAGATTATACCACTTTCCCTTGGTCGATTGAGGTCCAGTAAAAAGTATGATGGTCTTTTAACTCTCCTCTAGCCATACGTGTATTATGATGTCATGTTTTTACACAGAGTCACGTGACCACACGTTTTTTGTCACAAAATTCATCTTAACAGAGCGCGAGCGAGATTTAACACACACATTCACACAGGCGACACACACATACGGGCTACACATGATACACATACCCCCACACACACATCTGAGGAAAAAACTCTGGTGTGATGACAAGGATCAAACCCAGCACACACTGATCTGCAGCTACTGAGACTGAGACTGATTCTGTCACCTGTTGACGATGTTTTGTTTTGTTTTTTTCTTTTTTCTTGCTGAAGGGTGTGCCCAGCAAAAATGGAATAAATATAGTCTGACACCAATATAATAAAATGGTTGTTTGGCCACTGTTTAGAATCATAATATAGGCTACTGTAGGGAAAGAATCGGATCCAGAGCAGCATTCATTTACAAGTTTAATCAGCACCAATTAAACTTCTTATAAATAAACGTAAACATTCAATAACTGGGGTCAGGTCTCGGAGCGTTGCTGCGCTATGAGCAGACGTGGCGCGCGTACATGTCATGTCATTGTCATATGAGTGTGTGCTGTTAATTAACGAGTGTTTATGGAGAATGAAAACGTAAAGTCCCATCGTCATGTAGTCGACGGTCCAGACCGAGTGTCACAGCACCACTGACAGCGGTGTGTGTGTGCACGTGAGAGAGAGAGAGAGAGAGAGAGAGAGAGAGACGGTGCGCCGTGTTTGTATGGGATAAAATACAGAGTCTCTCCTGACACCAATATAATAGGAAAACAAAGGACCTGTATGTAAAAATCCGATGCGATGTTCAGCAGCAGGGAACAGCAACCACAAAATGAAGCCTGCGTAAATTCATACAGGGCACGGAAGTCGGCAGCCCCAGCTGTAGTCAGCTGACAGCCAGCCCATTAGTCTCTGTCCAATCACATTCATGCTCCTACCATAGGCGGTCTATTTAAATGTAGGCTGTCACACTGATTTCCCCCTCGACACGGCTCTGATCGCTGCGCATTGCTGCGCTGGAAAAGCTTGGACACGTTAGACACGTTGAAGTTACGCACTATAGCATTAAGTATCATGGTTAGTGTACACGGCTCTTGCTGCTGCTTCCGCCGCCGGTTTTGCGAGACGGGCTTCCGCGTGAAGGAAGGATTACTGCTCGTGTTCGTGCTCGCCCTGCTGCTGCTTGTGTCGATGCGGACCGGCGGCGGCTGACGTGTCATGGGGCCGCTGCGAAGCTCTCGAACGGAGGACGCCATCTGCGACGACGGCGGGGCTGCTTCTCTCCAGCGGGGCACACCTGGCAGGTGCGGCGGCGTCTCAGCTGTTCCATTGATTGACGGCGGCCGGTCCGGTTCCGGGCTGTGGAGGTTCTGTTGCCAGCCATGCTGCCACGCGGTCGGAGTGTCACACAAGGAACGGTTTGCTTTATTCTTATTCGCGCTGGGTTTCAACCTGCATAGCAATAATGCAGAATCATATTTGGCATTGAATTATCAGTTGCAGCTTTCGCTCGTGGGTTTGGGGGGTTCTTTGTCTATTTTCTTATGAGCAATGAGCAAATTTATTAGAGTCTGCAAACTCTAACATGCTGCTTACAAAATAACGCTGTTCTGAGGAGATGGCTGGGTAAAGTCATGACCTCGTTTGTTGCGCATTCAGAGGTCTGCTTCTGCAGCAGGCGCTGCATCTCACAGGCTCACTAAGGTAGTATGACCTCTTCTGAGTGGCATGCTGCTCTCATTTAGCAATTCAGAGGTGAGAGGGTCAGAGGTCAGCAGCCAGCGGCTGCCACACATATACAGTATAGGCACATCCAGATAGAATGACCTTTTTGCGGGATGCATGCTTGCGCCCAATTAAAACATAATTCAAGGTCTGCAGAGAGCCTCTGCAACACATATTTAGGCACACTCAGGTAGGATGACCTTTCGCGGGATGCATGCTTGTGCCCAATGAAAACATATAATTTAAGGTCTGCAGAGAGCCTCTGTGACACATATGTAGGCACATAAGGTAGTATGACCTCCTCTGGGTTGCATGCTGCACCCGTTTAAAACATAATTTCTGAGGTCTGTGGCAAGCTGCCGCTACACATAGCAGTGGCTGATGCTCCGCATGGGCTTATAGGCTGGCGTTGGGCTCCATTGTTTTTGGGGGGTTTAAATTGTCTCCCTGGAGCGACATAGCATGCGCTTGTCCATCCAGGGAGCTCCCAGATTGGAGCTTCAGCGCCAAGCCGAACTGTATTCCATTTGTGGCTATAAATGGTTTTAATCATGACGAGAGTGTTCCTGAATGAAATGAAGCCTGCGTAAATTCATACAGGGCACGGAAGTCGGCAGCCCCAGCTGTAGTCAGCTGACAGCCAGCCCATTAGTCTCTGTCCAATCACATTCATGCTCCTACCATAGGCGGTCTATTTAAATGTAGGCTGTCACACTGATTTCCCCCTCGACACGGCTCTGATCGCTGCGCATTGCTGCGCTGGAAAAGCTTGCCTCCTCCACCCCAGCCTCCACCTTTTCAGTGTCTCAGTGCTTTCTTCCACTCTGGGGGGTTTAAATTGTCTCCCTGGAGCGACATAGCATGCGCTTGTCCATCCAGGGAGCTCCCAGATTGGAGCTTCAGCGCCAAGCCGAACTGTATTCCATTTGTGGCTATAAATGGTTTTAATCATGACGAGAGTGTTCCTGAATGAATTATAATCTATCATTTTATTGTCATTGCAACAATGTTTCAACTTTGGCCACCAGGCCCCAGACGCTCACAGCTGCCGCTTCTCTGCGGCTCATCCGCGGCGTTGTCCGTGGTGCTGAAGGTGACAGGTTAACTAGACAAACAAACTGCAACATAGTTCTGTTTGTGTATCATGTCAGTTTTGTGTGTGATTTAGTAGTTTAATTGTTGAGATTAAGAACATCACTCCCTGGTGATAGGCATGCTGAAAAGAAAAAAAGAGAGAGACGCGCCTGGGTATCGCAGCTGTAAAAAAAAAAAGAGAGAGAAAAAAAGGATGTGTCGGAATAGCGGTACCAAAAAGTGTCGGATTACCGGTATGTCTAGATAGAGAGACGTCGGAATAGTGGCATGTCTAAATAGAAGCATGTCGGAATAGCGGGATGTCTGAATAGCGGGCGGACCCCCATCTTTCTGAGGGGCCGAGGCGCCTGCCGAGCGGCACGGAGAAAAGCGCATCTGGTGGCGTGCTCCTCAGGGCGCTAGATAGATAGTTAGATTTGACCGTCCTACTGGTTTTAGAAATTAATTCATATTTATGATTCATGCATGCTGGTATGCTTAGTCAGTGTTATTCTGATGGTCCTAATGTCTCTTTTTTCTAATTAAGACATCCATTTTGGTGGTTTATTACATAATGCACCAAATTATTACATTTTTTTCATAAAAAAGTGTAACAGCCGCAATATGTAATAAGTGATGTAAAATGTAACAACTTATTACAAAATGCGGCAAAGTTTATTACATATTGCGTTCAAGATTTTTATTACAAAATGCGGCAGATTATTGCAAAATGCGGCGTTATTACATAATGACGTGAAGATTTATTACATTATTACATAATGCGACATTATTACATAATGCGGCGTTACAGACCCCATTAAATTTTTCATCATTTGTTATTTTGCAGCTTTATGTTGAAATTAAAAAAAGCTCAGAGACAGAAGTGTAGCAAAGCACAGATCTGGACAAGGCTACAAAAATGTTCTGCTGCACTTATTGTTTGTAAGAGCACAGTGGCCTTCACCATTCTTACATGGAAGATGTCTAGGTCTCGCCGTCCGGCAAAACGGAACAGTTGGTGAGAAGAGCCTTGGTTAGAGAGGTAACCAGGGACACAAAGATCACTCTGACTGAGCTCCAGAGATCCTGTGTGGAGATGGGAGAAAGTTCCAGAAAGTCAACCACTGCTGCAGCTGCAGTCAATCTGGGCTATATGGGCTTTATGCACAGCTCCACTACTTCCTGAATTTAGGCTGCTCTTTTATTTCCTGTCTTACATTGTTGGACAAACTGATTAATCCAGCAGTGTCTGAGTAGTCACAATGGTCAGACACACCTGGATTAATCAGTTTGTCCAATAATGTAGGACAGGAAATAAAAGAGCAGCCTTAAATTCAGGAAGTAGTGGAGCTATGTGCATAGAGCCCATTGTAGAGTGAAAAGAAAAAAAAGGGACTATCCGCACACTGGATTAAGGCAATGATTGTAAGGATAATTGCAATGTTTCGACCAGATGTGGTCTTCCTCAGGCAACTAAAGAAATGGCGTGACAGGTAGCAGGCATACATAAACAACAAAATGCATAAAGTCTAAAGAACACTATTAGGAGATTTTCTCCATGTTCTGGTCCATATATTGCAATTATGCAATAGGAGCCTTAATCCAGTGTGCACATATTCCCTTTTTTTCTTTTTAATGATTCTATGACTATCCGGCACCTGGCCTAAAATAGGCACTGGATGTGTGCACAACTACCCTGTTTTTCTATAGAGTGGCCTGACAAAAGCCTCAGTGCTAGACACAAAGGCTGTATAGAGTTACTCACAACTTTTGATATTTAAAAGCAGTGCAGTGGTGGTGTTGTTAGAAACTGGATGTCATGCAAACTGCCCCAGGTCCTACATTCTCTACCTAGGTCTTATAAAGCAGGGTCAATGATCACATGAAAGCACAACAGTGGTGTAACCAAACATTGTTATTTTATTATCTTAAAAAGTAACACAATCCCCATAGGGTATCACATACACTACAACAACGGTAACACCAGTACTACACATCAAAGGGACTTTCAGATATTATAGACATTTAAAAAATCCCTCTCTTTATTGTTTAAATTATTTGACTAGGCATGACAGATAAACATCATTTACAGGTATGACATACCGTCACCATTAGAAACAATGTTATTGTTGAACCTCCATTTTTGTATACCACCGCCGATGTTAAGGGAAGACATTTGATGGACTGTCAGTGTAGAAAAGGGATCGAGGGTTACAGGACTGTGGCTGGAGGGAGTGATGGCTCGATGGAGGACCACTGGGCCAGAGAGTTGAGGGGACGGTCGGTCAGGTAAGGGGGCAGTGCAAACATCAGATGTGAGGGATGGAACCCATGACTTCCACTGTAGGCAGGGCAGCTAACAGAGACAGGCACCCCACTGTAGCTGTGGTGCAACAGATGAAACTCCACTGTGGGGGAAGAAAAACTCAACCGTAGTGGTAAACCCAAGATTAGTGGTACAAGAAACTAGTGTAGTCACAGGGACGTGGTAAAGGTAGAACTGAAACTAGAACTTAACTAACACAATCTGGACTCCCTGTCTGTCTGTGGTCATGGGATGGGGGGGGGGGGTAGGGCTCATAATCTGTGAGTACACCTGGCACTTCAAACCCCACTTGGAATACTTGGACAACACATGTTGTTGTGTATCCATATCACCCTGAGGGGTTGGAGTTTTCCTTGCATGGTGACCCTCGGTGTCCCTGGAGACTAAAACCCAAGAGCAGTGGTGGAAAGAACTGTCTATCTATTTCACTAGGAGAAAAGACATGAGAGGATTATAGAATAGTGATCAGAATGTATACCTAACCTATATAGTAACACACAGGTTGGACCTCTGTATGACTGGGCGATGTAAAGAAGAACCAATTAAAGTGCTAGGATGAAACGTAGAAGAGTTTTGTCCTAACATGTTGTTCCATGCTTGGTGTGTCTCTACTGCCAAAGTGACTGTAACCATGTTTCCATCCACAAGTTTTTATTTGCATTAAGCAATATAGGATTAAAAATGCCTTATGGAAACAGTAATTCCATTAAACATCATGAATATCAATAAAAAGTTAATACACTCATCGGATTTTCTATTGATCAATACAAAGTTTATGTGACAAAATTTGTCACATAAACTTGATGGACACAGTTCTTTGTTGGATAAATGTGAGTTGCGATCGTGTTTTATGTCAATTCCTCTCCGCTTTTTATTCAATTTAAAGGGATAGTTCAACATTTTTGGCCCATTGCCATAGTCTCTACAGTCATAGCAGTAGGTGTGTTACCTTTATTTGTCAGTGCAAGCTATTTTTAGAATGGCGGAGCAGAGCCGCAAGCTGCTCAGAGCTACACTACAGAGGCTCATGGGATTTCTTGGTTTCCCTCATCAAACTCATCGAATACACAGTCCAACAACTCATGTAAAACCGCTGATGTGCGTTGCCTTCAGGGACAGTTTTTGATCAAGCAGTCTCTATATTTACCTTGAAAACAACTCTGTCTGGTAACGTTGTGTCATTATCTCATAGCGTGGTGAATGTGCAGGTCACAACTTGTCCAGCATTTTGAAAGTTGTTGGATTGTGTATTTGATGAGGGAAACCAAGAAATCCCATTAGTTAACAAACCTGCTTCTATGACTATAGGGATTATGACTATGGGCCAATTTGCCGAAATGTTGAACTATCCCTTTAAAGGTCTGAGACGGAAACGCACTTGAGCCAGCATTATTCGCATTAATATTTTTATCGATCTTCAGATAATTTGATCACCATTTGGATGGAAACATGGTTTGCAGTTTGTGATTCTTCATTCATGACAACTAGTTTGCTGTGTACCTAAATATATTCTGCATGATGTTCTATGTGATGACAACTTCTCCTCTAACAGTCAGAGCCACATCAGGCTGATGGGACAGGTGCAACTTCAAAGCAGGTGCAGAGATTCAGAGGAGAAAGAAGAAACAGTTCCTTTAGCCACGGTCAGACAACACAAACCATACTGTTTGTGAGTTTAGTTTAATCCATGCACTTGGGTTTCAGTCCCTTTCTGGGAGCCACAGGTTGCTTTTAAACAGGAAGTCATGTACCACTAGAGGCCATAATGATGAGGAGGACAGATTGGGGGAGGGGGGGTAGTCTGGGTGTGATCCACAGCTGAACCACAATACTATCATGTACCATTAGAAGAAGCCTTGTTAGTGAAAATGGGGAAACAACAGGTGGGAGTCCAGCACTTTGTTGTGTAGTGTGTGTATATATGTTCATGTATGTGTGTATGTGTGCGTGTGTGTGTAGACATTCACAGGCAAGAGGCTGATGACAGTGTGACAGTAGAAAGGATGGGCTGTGTTTTTGCTGCTGTGGAGGTAGTTGTAGAGGAGCCTATAGGACGACAACACTGGGACTGACAGCTCCCTGAGCCTATAGGAGAGCAGGAAACCAGCCGGCCTATAGGACTGCAGGATTTTTCAAGACAGGTAAATTCAGCTCAGCTCAGGTCAAGATGTGGAACGAGACCAAGTCATTTTCAACGTGGGTCTGATTTCACAGCTTCCTGTGCTGTAGTCGGTGGCCGGCCGTCGCTCCGTCTGTCTGTTCAAACGCTTCATAGAAGGGACTGAATGGCCTCGGCCAAAAGTACACAGGTGAAACCTATTACACACACGTAAGCAGCCATTTAATACTATACTCCCACTATATCATCACTCTTTATTATGATTATTATCATGGCTTCACTGACCATAATACATATAGCACCAGGAGTGAGAGCGGCTCAGGGATCTGATTCACGCCGTCATGGACTTGACAGAAACGCAACAGAACAGAAAAGTCTTGTAGAAACAGAGGATCAGTGAGATCAGAGGACGAGGTCACATCCCTGCTGCTTGTGTGCAACACTGAGGTGGACGCTTTTGTTGTTTGTTTGTTTTGCTGTCAATCCGTTACCTCTGGACGGGAAACACTTGAGTGTAGAACAAGCTTCAGTGTGAAACTCAACGAGGATGTGGCGACCTCTGGTGTCCACCGGACGCAGCTGCATCACATTTTCACTCTGAAACAAACGCTGGATTTTACTGCTTTAACTGGAATCAAGGTGCTTTGACTGAAATGTTGTTTAGCAAACATTTCTTCTTCTCTCTCTCCTCCTCCTTTCACTTCATTTGTACAGAAAATAGTGATGAAAGGTTTTAGTTTAGATTTTCTAGACTAAGGGTTCATTGAGGTCTTGATAGTAACTGTCAGTGAGTCTTTACATGTGAATAGTGGAGGTTTTAAGATCTCTGTGATGTCCATACTGTCCCTGCTCAGGTGTTCATGTGATCAGGTATTTGTAGGTAACCTCAACAACTCAGTAACAATATAACGAGCACTTGTTTGGACGACTGGACACGAATGAGGACGAATGGACTGACTGAACTCATGTGAGTGAAGATGCAAGAACATCCATTTTTTAAACTGATTTGGAACTTGTTGTGAGTTTGTATGGCTGCTGGGGCTCGATGGTGCAATAACGGATATATAATAAATACAATTCAATAATTACAATACAGTTTCATTCAACCAACTTTATTTATCCCAAATAGGGAAATTGTGTTTGCAGTCCCCAGTCAGGCAGCACACAATGAAATAGACAAACAAACAACTAAACTAAACAAGACAACACATGAACCAAACAATTCCTCTGTCAGTAGCAACAAATCAGTGTGAGGATAGCAGCAATATCCAGTCCCCCTTGGACCACAGTGCAGTGAATCACACAGTACCAAAAAGAAGGGGATAATAATAATACATTTCCACATTATGACAAGAATAAAATAAATAGATGACTAATTGCTGCTATCTGCAGCATTTAGCAGCTTGATAGCTGAGGGAATAAAAGAACTGGCGTATCTATTTGTTTTCCTTGGAGGGGCAAGATACCGCCGTCTGGACGGCATTAACTGAAACTCCTGGCTGAGGACATGGTCAGGATGGCCCATCACCTGTCTGGCTTTCTGAAAAACTCTTTTTTTCCAAAGAGAGTTCAGGTAGGTCTGTCAGTTTAACTCCGATAATATTGGAACAGACATTGACGATCCTGCTAAGACTATTCTTCTCTTTGACAGACAATCCATAAAACCAAGAAATAAAAGAAAAAGTCAAAAGACTTTCAATAAACGAATAATAAAAGTTACACAAGATATTCTTAGAAACATTAAGTCAAACATGGTTCCCAAATACTTGTCTCCACAATCTCATCATCATCATCTCCATGTACTGGCTACTGACTGAGGGCGACTCCTCCTGAAGTCAATCACTAGCTCCTTGCATTTTGTTACATTTAGATCCAGGAAGTTATCGTCACACCAGTTCACAAATGAGGAAAGTGCACAGCCGTGGTCTGTTTGAGCCCCTGAAGGAGTGATAGTAGGATAGTATCATCCGAGAACTTTACCAAGTAGCTGTTCTCTTGCACAGACCTACAACTGTCTGTGTACATAATAAATAGCAGAGGCGAGAGGACACAGCCCTGTGGAGAACCTGTATTAGAGGTAATGATGGAGGACATGCTACCATTTACAAATACAGATTTTCTTCGTACAATTATTGTCAGAGAAATAATTGTGATTATCACGATTATTATATTCAATACTTTTACAACACTATAATCAAATATATACCTAGGGGGCAAAGTCCGTCATAAACAAGAGATTACGGGTTACAGGTAACGGGGTGTGGGGTGTGTTTGTGTCGCGGTTTTCAGGGGAGCGCATCTATGTTCCCCAGACCTGTTCCCCTATAGGGGAACATAGGATCCTCTTTTTGAAAATGAGTCCTATGTTCCCCATTTTTACCAAAAAGCATTCAATAGAACCATGTAATAAAATAGAATAAAATATGTATTGCGACCGCCGACCGGGGAACATAGGACCCTATTTCTGAAAAAAGGTCCTACTGTATGTTCCCCACTGTTGCTGATCGATGGACTCTCTCTACTTATCTGGACTCTATCTGTCCTGTTTAACCTCTACCTGGTCTTTTTACTAAACTTAACCAACTCCCTTCTTCATTGCCTAAACCCAACCAATGGGGCAATTATACTTATCACTCAAAGTCACAACTCCACGTCTCACTCAAAAACTGGTAAAAAGTCACAACTCCACTTCCAGGTATGGGACCAAAAATTGCATGCTCCCCGGGTCCTTTTGGGGAAAAGCGGGGAACATAGGACCCTTTTTTAAAATAGGGGAACATAGGAACCTTTTTTAGAAAAAGGGTTCTATGTTCCCCTGTCCCATACAAAGTGGGGAACATAGGACCCGGGGAACATAGGGATGATCCCGTTTTCAGTCACAATGTGGAAGGAGCCTCCACTCTCCTTGTAACACGTTACTAGTCATTTATCTAACATCACTATTAGTCCCAAGCTGTTTAATGAGGGTAAAAATGAAACATAAGGTAGTATCATGCATATAGTTTCTCTTTTCTGTGCTGCACTGGTCAGAGCGCCGTCCTTAGCAACGGTCTGTATACTTGACGATGGTCCGCAGAACGCAGCGCTGGGCCAATCAGAGAGCAGCATTCAATAGAACCGTGTAATAAAACGTTTTTCCATACTTCCTGTTGGGGTTTATTTCTCCATAACAGCCGGTAGCAAAAGAACACGTAAGTAGCTGGCTGTAGTCTGTTAGATTTGTTTTTACCGCGCGTTGTGCTTGTCAGAATCTAAGCGGAAGTGGATTTACCCATTTTCCGGTTTGGTCATGTGACCCTCGGCATAGAGCCTATCTATTTAAGACACAAGTACAGGGGGTGGTGTTTAGCTCAGTTGGTAGAGCACCTGCCCCATGTGTAAAGGCTGTAGCTCTCGCTGCAGGCGGCCCCGTGCGTGTCACCCCCCCCCCTCATCTCTGCCTCCCATTTCCTGTCACACTCTTCACCTTATACTACACAATTCTAATATTTCGTGTCTTTACTGATCATATCCATAACTCTTTCACAGTGCTGATGGAAAAGTAACGGTTCACAAACTGGTCTTTGCCTTGAAGATGCAGGTGTCCTGTGTGTGTGTGTGTGTGTGTGTGTGTGTGTGTGTGTGTGTGTGTGTGTGTGTGTGTGTGTGTGTGTGTGTATAGGTGTGTGTGTGTGTGTGTGTGTATGTAGGTGTGTGTGTGTGTGTGTGGTGACAGTTGGAGGGCGGTCATGTGGCTTCTGAGAAATGGAGTGATTTCCAAGTATACATGAAGGAGATAGAAGGAGATAGAAAGTGAAAGTCCAGAGTCCAGAACCTACTCAGTCTTCACCGAGAGTTGTCTGTGGGAGGGCGGTTATGTGGTTTCTGAGAAATGTAGTCATTTCAGAAGGAGATAGAAAGTGAAAGTCCAGAGCCCTGATGTATTCACCTTAACTGTCTTCGCCGAGAGTTGTCTGCACTGCAGATGTTCAGCTGAGGGGATACGCTGCTCAACTGGCTGTTGAGCTGAGCGTCAGGAGCACCTAAAAAACCCACTGTAACCTACTATCATACGCACATCAATTTCAATAAAACGCACACTCGCATTACATAATTGCTTAAGCTTCATTGCTCCCTGTGGTTACTGAGCCTATTTTCAAGGCCTCTGCTCGAAAATTGCATATCGATAATAAAATGAGTAGTATCTCTGCAACCACAAGGTCTATTTGAATAGGTGTCATTGAATAGGGAATAGTTTGAGGATTGTTCAAATGTGTAATTATTAGTATATCTGTTACTGGTGAAGACTGAATGAAGATGGCACACGGCAAAAATTGAATAAATTCAGTGCTCGCCTAAATTTTTTTTTATATTTTTGATGAGTGTCCTTTAGAATAAAGCTAACTGCTCAAACTCTCTATGGAATCATTGTACAACATATGAACATTGTCTCTGCAGTGGATGATTCTGATAAAGTGAAGCAGGACAAAATTATTGAGATTTTACTACAAAATATTCAGGCGAGCTTTCCAAAATATAAATTTTTGGCACAGCTTGGAACCACCTGCCACTCTAAACCATTGTGTAATCTTTATTTTCACACAATTTGCAAAAAATAACTGAACAAGAATCCACAGGGTTTTTTTTAAATCAGCATTTTCTGCTGTGAGCTACGTTCCTGCGTCTGGGTGCCTTCTGTCTGCCTCACTTTCAGCAGCTGTAGCTTCGCAGCGGATCGACCAATCAGGTTCATTCACCTACCGTTGTCACCGTTAGAGCCAGACCAGAGCGATAGATATAACACAAATCAAATGAGCCCCAGCTTGTCTTTATTGGCGGCACTGGCAGCCAATGAGCTAAGCTTTTGATGCGCCTTCAGAGTGCACAGCCTATGGCTGCTCTGCACCATATGTGGACACAGTGCAGGAAATACGGCACACAGACACAGGAGAAAGAAGAGGTGCATGCTGGGAGTTGTAGTCCTTCAAACTAAATGCAGTTTGTGGCTGCAGAAGACTGTTTTCTCTGTGAAAAGTCCCAGGTAAGACAGCATTTCTGGTTTAGTTTACCAAATGTGCTTGTTGTTATTTGTCTTATTTGGCTGCTGGATCAGTGCAACTTTGGTTGTAGAGGATAAAAATGGTAGTTTTGGAGTCTGTGGAGTGTCTGCTATCTTGTGGCTACCATTAGCTCTGGTTCACAACAATGAAGCATGTTTACTGGCTCGGTTTCACTGTCTACGTTACTTTTCGGAATATGTTAGCGATTTTGCGACAATTTGTTTGGTTGCTCGGTGTTGCAACTGTGTTTGTTTATCCTATGAATGGTTTATATGAGCGTTTAGCAGAGATTCTAAGCTTTCTATTGATATGCAACATGGCCGTGTGTGTGCTACGGGCTTGCTCTATTGTCCTACGATGTTTTTATGTTGTTTTACGATATCGGATACGGGGGCTTCAGGGAGCAGCAGGAGGATGGGGTGTAAGTTAAAGACCATCCTGGGTGACCCCCAACACCCTCTTTACAAAACCCTTGCAGGTCAGAGGAGTAGCCGCAGCAACAGGTTTATCTCCCTGGGGGGGCAATCGCCATTCTGACATGCTGCCACTCCGACATTAGGCCCTAATTGTCGGAATGGCAACACTTAATCCTTTAAATGTCCCATCATTCCGACAATTTTCATCTCCTAAGGTCGGAATGGCAGTATTTTTTTCTTTTCTAAATGTGTTGCCATTCCGACAAATCTTTTAAAAGCCCCACACATGTGGAGTGTGTGTGTGAATGCGCGTGCATGAGCGCACAGTCTCTGTCCGTGCAGACGTGTGCGTGTATGGGGGTTTGCGATCACACAGTCAATGTTCATGCAGGTGTGTGTGTGTGTGCGTATTGGCGCGTGGTGAGGGCGAGTGAGAGAGAGAGCTTGTCCTACTGTCCAGTGTCCACATGGGAGAGACGCTGCGGCTCCGCCGAGGTGACCACTCCAATCCTCTCCCTCGTCCCGCTTGGCTGAAACTGGCCTTTACAATCCACAGGTTATTCCACAAGGAAAGCAGTGGATTTACTCCCCTCCCCTCATCTCACCACATAACTTCCCCGTTTAAACCCTCGGTCCCATTACTACACCTGTGCGCATTACGCACACCATGACAGCAGAAAAAACATTCATTCATTCACACGGATCTAAACGCCCTGACCAGAGGGATCTGAGGGATCAGAGCTGAGCAGCCAGGTACTGGAGAGGAGAGGAGAGGAGAGGAGAGGAGAGGAGAGGGAGGAGAGGAGAGGAGAGGAAAGGGAGGAGAGGAGAGGAGAGGAAAGGGAGGAGAGGAGAGGAGAGGAGAGGAAAGGGAGGAGAGGAGAGGAGAGGGAGGAGAGGAGAGGAAAGGGAGGAGAGGAGAGGAAAGGGAGGAGAGGAGAGGAGAGGAAAGGGAGGAGAGGAAAGGGAGGAGAGGAGAGGAGAGGAAAGGGAGGAGAGGAGAGGAGAGGAGAGGAGAGGAAAGGGAGGAGAGGAGAGGAGAAGAGAGGAGAGGAAAGGAGAAGAGCGCACCGGACCAGGGAGGTGTGTCATGCGTAACGGCGCTGTATGGTATATTGTTTCTGATTGCTGTGATTGAGTTTACTGTGACACGTGGGAGACATTGATTGACATCGACATTGACAGATGTAGGTGCCGTGTTACTTAAAAAGCAGTTAAAAATGTTTAATAATTTTATTGCATATAAGAAAAAGGCTAAATGAAAAATTGCCATTGTTAGTAATTATTATTTGCACGAATTCAGTTAATAAAATTTAGTGTTTACTATGCTGAGGTTAATGCAGGTAAAAATCGCCGCCTGCGTCTTTAAGAGAATAGTCACTGCACGGTGTTTCAGGAAGTGCAGCAGTGCAGGAGCCGGCAGGAGCACACGGTTTTTCTGAGCGTGTTGGCGTAATGAGATGCTATGGAAAGTGTGAATAAGTGAGAGTCATGTGGGAAATTATCGTTTATTGTTTTGTATTTTTCGGTAAATACATTTTTGTGAAGCAACCATCGAGGACGCACTTTTTTCTTGTGGACAACACGTGTCAGCCATAAGCTCCTGTGGAACTTTGCATGGAAAACCTACAACAGATATTGATTAATTTATTAACCTTTCACTGACTGTATCACTTCACATCTGTATTAAAACATGAAACACACACACACGTTATGGAAACACCTTGTCGGAATGGCGGGACGAACCTGTCGGAATGGCAGGACGTTTTCATGTCTGAATGACGGTATGTCGGAATGGCAGCATGTAACCATCTCCCTGACCTGCAGAACCAAAAGATTTAAAATAAAATTTGTTCCTGCTGCAATCAGTTTATATAACAATTCCTAAAATGTTTTGTGTATTAATAAGTTTTTCTTTTTTGTGTTTGAGCTACTAGTCGATTTTGAATTTCCCTGTATGGGATGAATAAAGTATCTCTCTACTCTACTCTACTCTACTGAAGAGCCAGAAATGTGTGTAAACAATCGAGAAAAACTGTACTATTGTGTGTGAATGTGTTTTGTTTTACATGCGTGTGTGTGAGTGGCAATTCTGAAATATGTCCCTGACAGCCTCTCATGCACATCCTCCTCATCTTTTCCTCTAAGTCACATGGTTTCAGGTAAATGTAGCTCTTATACTTTCACATTTACTGATGCAGCTTATCTTACAGTTTTTGGCAAAAGTACCCAGATTCTTTACTTGAGTAAAAGTGAAAGTACTTGGGTAAAAAATGACTTAACACTAGAACAGCCGTTAGGTCTTTTTGACCTCTCTCGCTTCTTAAAATGCACATAACTCTGTTTGCGTAAAACCCATTTGTCTCAAATGACACACAAACCATCATATGACTAGACATTTAGAAAAACGAGAAAAACTGTAACATACAGATCACGTTCTCCTCTAGGAGGGGTTTTGAGGGGAGGAGCTAACATCATCCGATCTCTTTCTTACATGAGTACAGGCAGAGTCTTAGACAAAGCAGCACAGACCGACCAGACAGAGGCACAGACAAGGAGGAACCTGTTAAAACGTGAGTGTACACAACTACTTGTGTATTTTTCTGGGGCTGTCAATTGAAAATGTTACTTGCGATTAATCACATCATTTCCATAGTTGACTCGTGATTTATCACAAATTAACCCCACTTTTTGATCTATTCTAAATCTATCACAATTTTGGGGGTAGTTAAGTGGGGGTAGTTTGAGTTTTTCTTGATCGTTTACCCACATTTCTGGTTCTTGAGGCACAATGACCTCAACATCTAACTCATCCACCAACTCTCTGAACCAAATCTGTTAAACTACAAGCACAATTCCTGCTTTACACTCAAACTGCAGTTCAAAAACACACTTTTTCAAAACACTACACACAATTCTCTGCATTTGGCACAATGTTTTCACGAGTAACACAGTGTTATTCAGAATTCTAAAGTTAGTTTCCCTGCTGTGCACAGTGACTCATCACATGGGTAAATACTTGTCACACAGTTTTACAATTAGCAATCCCTTATTCCTAAAGATTCTTAGTGCAAAGAGTTGCTCCTAGTGGCCAAATTGTAAGAACATTCTTAGAATCGTGATGTCTAGTAAGAGTAGATCCTAGTAAAGATAAAAGGTATTCCTAAAGAATCCTAGCTCTTACGTAAGAGAGCTCCTAAGGTGGGATCTCTTACAGTAACACAAGAACCACCAACTGCCGTTCATTGGACGACTTTGATTTTCATTTGTGCATAACTTTATTTAAAAAAACATTGAAGTCCACCAGTCTGTGACTTTTCCTAAAATGATGTTGGGCAGCACCCCCTTTTGTTAAATACAATAAACATTATGTAACAGAAAAAAATATTGATCATGTTTTCACATTTTTACCTATAACTGCCACGGGTCGTTCTTTGGAGAATTGGAGAATTCACTGATTTGCGCTGGCATTATTGGGCTTATGCGCTCGCTCTCTCTCTCTCTCTGTGTTTGTGTGTGTATGTGTGTCTCTGTGTGTACACGTGCGCAGGCTGCACACTCATGTCCAGTCTGGCTACTACACACTCGCACGGCCACGTGGCAGAAAAGATTTTCCAGACTAGACAGACTGGATGTAAAAGAATTGTAGCCTCCAGTCAGGGGGGAATATCAAGATGATATCAAAAGAAAATGAAATTTGTTTTATAAAGCAGCAACTAGTGGAGGACAAGGAGCAAACTAGTGTAAATGCATAGGGGACAAAACAGAGTCACTATGCTTTTCATGTGGCCCGACGTGAGTGCACGTGGCAATCCTACGTTGGTATTATGGACAGCTCCACCTGACAGACACATGGACTATTGATGTTGCTGTAACAAAGAGATCATTTACAGTGGAAACCCGACTTTGGCGGGGGCGGGGCTCCTACGGTTTGTCGTCGTCGTTCTTCTCCATCGCTGTTCACTGGTTTGTGGTAGATTTCAAAGCCAACCACTGCTTCTTATAGGCCGGTCAGCAATCACAGACACTGGTGAAAGCTGAGTCATTTTACCCCCGTTACAGTAATTAGCCTCGTAAACCAGCCTCCCCCGGAAATGCATTTAATTCATTTCACAGGGGGAGTGTGGCCTCATCCCCGTTGAAACCGTTTTGCCAGAAATCGGCCGTCTACCGAGCCAATCAGCATCGCCGCTGTGATTGACACAGCACATGGCGGAGCGTCAAACAGCGGCGTAAAAACAGCAGTAAGGGAAGTTCTAAATGAAATACCATCAATTACAGAACTTAAACAAGAGCAAGAGTCGGCGCTGGTTGAGTTTCTTGGAGGAAAAGACATTATCGCTGTTCTTCTTCAGTCCCTGATTGGCCAACGTGCTGTGTCAATCACAGCACGTTGGTCAATCAGGGACTGATTGGCTCGGTAGGCAGAGTGTTTCGGCGAAACGGTTACAACGGAGATGAGGCCAGACTCCCCCTGTGAAATGAATTAAATGCATTTCCGGGGGAGGCTGGTTTACGAGGCTACCCGTTAATACCATATTGAGTTGAAATGTTGAAAGTTGAAAGTGCAAAAATTACCGTCATGGCAACTAATATAAGCAAATAAATATAAGTATCACTATGTGAATACTGTGCAAGTTTTCACACATTTTGTAGGATAATTTGAAAGTATAGCTTACTATTCATATTTTCTTTTATGTGAAATATTTATTTTTACAATTACACAGTCCTATAAGATTAGATTTTATGATTAAGTTTATCGATTTGAAGATCCATCCTTTGCCCATTATAATCAAAAGTATATTTTTTATCTAGCTTTTTTTTAAAGTATATTTTTTTGGCTTTTTATTGGCCTTTAATTGACAGAACAATTGAGAGACAGACAGGAAATGGGAGGCAGAAAGAGGGGAATGACATGCAGGATAGGACTGCTCTACCACCTGAGCTAAACACCGCCCCTTTATCTAACTTTTCAGGATCAACCAATCACAGCGTTTGAAATGATACCTAGCAATGGGGGTCAACCACACCTCCTCACTAAGAAAGGAGTTTCTGTCCACTTCTTGCTCAGAGTTCTCTGAGAGTGTTATGGAATCACTCCTAAGCTAAGATTCCTTGCTAGGAATTTTTAGGTTAAAGGCTGTATCAGCGATTCTGTGCAAAAACACAATTTTTCACTTACAGGATATATTTCATCACAAACTGTTAAAGGGCCAATGAGGAGGTTCTATTCGGTTATAAAACAGTCTCACGTTAATGTGGATGAATCTACGCTACCCACACTTGTTAATGGCTCCATTTTCGATCATCGTTGTCTCTATCATTATTTTGTTATTAGTGGTGGCGGAAATGCTGGTCGAGCCGACCAGCGTTTCCTTACTTTCGGTTTCGCGGACGCAAATGAGAATAACGGCGATTCGGGCGGCGTTATGGTCGGAACTACGACGGTAACTGAACCTCTTTGAACCTCTGACTTTAATCCTTGATGAATGAAAACATGAGTCCGTCTTGCGCCGGTGGAGGAATTCTACAGTGCGCACGGAGGCAGCGTGAAAACACTTCACTTTTCCAAAACTCCTCGTTGTCCCTTTAACAGCTGGTCTCATTAGTGAGCAGAAACAAACTCTGTTCTCTGTAGGCCACCTAGTGGCCATGTGGGCTCACAGAAAGATATACAAACTGTATGAACCTACCCGTCCACCCCCAAACCACAACAAATGTGTTCCAGCCAATCAGAGGGCAGGAGTGGATTCTGCGCCAGTTACGTGCTCGTGCACGACAAGCAGACACTAGAGGCCTGTACCACGAAGCAGGATCACTGTCTTAGCGAGGTAACTTCAGGGTTAACGGCTTTCCGGTACCACGAAGCTGGATTCATTCTTACCGTCGAGGTGAGTTACCATGGTAACTTACTCGCAAACCTGCTCCGGTGAAGGGTAGGTTTCAGGATTGATCTGAATCCAGTAAAATACTCCACCCACCGACCATCCGGGGATAATGACACGTGTCCTGTCACCGGTACCGGAGCTCAGATAGTTTTATGATGTTCACTGTGCCCTTATTTTGAAATCCTCCTCGTACCGGTGCTTACTGTTCCCAAGGAGACGGAAATAAAAGTAGCGAAGCTACGGACAGAGTTGCAGTGATTGTATCCACTTTATGATACATCATAAAAACATCACAATCTGTTGGATCATCACACTGATTATCCATACGAGAGGTAACGTTAGGCTGCCGGTTCTCACGGCCCGGACTTCTGACTTTTTTTTTTCTCGAGTGTGTGTGTGTGGGGGGGGTGTGAGAAGAGGAGAATAGGGCAGAAGTGTGGAAGAAGACAGTGTGGATGACCCTGAAGGCCACAACCCGAAACGCATCGGTCTAATAAAGTTGTTTTTCTACCACAAGTGTTGCTGGAGCTCCTTTGAATGTTCTCCACTTTATTTTTACTCTCCATGCTCCTTGTGGATAGGTGAAGTTGCGCCAGAGACCACTCTCTACTTCCGAAGAAGACAGTGTGGCCTGAAAGATCTCCATGGTGAAGCAGAGGAAACTGGGCCTTGAAAGGTCAGTACAGGACTTTTGTATTTGCTCTCCAGCCACAGCTCCACACTAGACCAGTTCTGAGTTCAGTTTCATACACTTAAGACATTCTTGTAATTACAATGATAGGAATAGTATTCAGTATTAAATCTGCTGTTTTTAAAAAAATCTTAAGCAATGTTGTCTTTTCCCTCTGTCTCCTCAGAGTACAGTACAGTACAACAGTTTGCAAATATGATGTGTATGTGAGTGAGTAAGTGAATGAAAGGGGGCAGGGGGATCAATATTACATTAGACAGTATAGTTAAAGCAGAAGTAAGTGGTCCGGTCGTTTTCGCTAATGCTGCGTTCCAGGCAGGCTTTTGAAATCGTAAATTACAGCTTCAAGTCACAACTTACGACTTTGTAGCGTTCCAGGCAACCCACTCGTGTTTCTCCGACCTGTTTTACCGGTGAAAGTCACTATAACAGCCACTCGTAACTTCCGACCGGTGAACTCGTACCAGATCGAACTGGTACCACTTCACGGTCGGAAAAATACGAGTTTCCTTGAACGCACCATAACAGTCCTCGTCCCTACGTCGCCACATTCACGGCGTTCCTTGGCTGCACACACAGCCCTGCATGCCGTTCTCTCTCCTCATTGGATAAAAACTGTAGGATACGATAAATGTTTTCTCCTCGGCTCAGAGCAGAGCAGAGTGACTGACAGACCCGTGTTTTGGTCCAAACACTCTATGTAAGTGATTGCTGTCGGAAGATATAACTATTTAAGACTTATATTAACACAAATATATCACTTACTTCTGCTTTAAGGCGCATTTCCACTGCAGGAACTTGAGGATAATTTTATGGGGCTGGCCCCGTTGGTGCGTTTCTCCACTGCAGGAACCTCCCCCACAGGGCCGTTTACAGGAACCCTTACGGGGCCGAACAGAGTCCCTGCCTGGGGGTAGGTACTCGGATCGGCCCTGAAAAAGTTCCGGTGGGGTTTGAGATTTGCTCTGTGCTGATTGGTCAGACTAAAAGCAGGATGTGACGCTAAGAGAAAGGCCCAAAGTAAGTGGCATTTTTGAAACCCACCGTTACTAAAAACATGAGGGCTGGAAAAAGCAAGAAGTAAAAGATGAGAGTAGCAGTAGGCCTAGTAAAAAAAAATGTGTTAAATACGTGATCGCGGGATTATGTGATGATCGAAGCGGCAATCCCATCTTTTTTTATTTCTTTATTTTAGAAAGGCCATATACTGCTGGAAAAAAAACCTGACAAGAGCAGTAAAAAAAAACAAAACACTGCACAATGACCACGCAATGATCGAAACTGTCACATGTCGCCATCAGAGCCCGGTGGGTCCTGTCTGCAGTGGAGACACGGCCACTGAGTGGGCCTAGTGAGAAGACGGTTCCTGTAGAAGTTCCCCTCCTTTTACCAAGAACTCCTGCAGTGGAAACGCAGCTTTTGTTAAAGGACAATTCCAGGCAAATTCAACTCGGGGGTGTATATTCCTGTCATTTTAGGTCTAAAAGAAGGAATGTGAAGATTTTAAGAGTTTAATCGCTCCTGTTTTGCGGTAGCTGCGTCTGTCCCCGGATCGCTCCGGCAGCAATGAATGGGAGTGGATGCAAGTTCTGCTGCTTAGGCTATTTACATCCCTCAAAGCCGCAATTTTTTTCCACAGACAGCGTCAGATGGCGACTCAAACATGCACCGAGAAGTTTATTTACTCCAAGCAAGCCAACATGCTTGTAAAACTAGATCTAATTCAAAGTCTCGCGCAAGACCCTGTTGCCGTGCTCGGTGCATTCAGGTGCAGTAGGAGCTACCGTTTGTGTCATAAACACAGGAATATCGACTCTTTACTTGCTTCAAGTGTAAATTTTTTTTTCAACAGACATCGTCAGGTGGCGACTCAAACATGCACTGATAAGTTTTTTGTACTTCTACTTTTGTAAGCAAGTCAAGAGTCGATATTTCTGTGTTTATGACACAAACAGCAGAATTGTAACTGCCCCTGAATGCACCGAGCACAGCAACAGGGTCTCACGCGAGACTCCGGGAGACTTTGAATTTAGATCTAGTTTTACAAGCATGTCGGCTTGCTTGAAGTAGATTAACTTCTCGGTATTAAAGGGATAGTTCGGGTCTTTTGATATGAATCTATATGGCTTCCCCATCACTAGTTACATGCTGTGACAGCGACTTTTCCCGGACCGCGTCCCGTGAGCGGAGTTCCGGCCCGGTTTCGGTGCTGACGAATGTAGTCCGGCTAGTTGGCTGGGGTCACGAAAGTAAAGCGTTTTGCTTCTCAAAACAATATGCGTTCAAAAGAGTGATACATTTGCATCACAAAACCGTTGTCCAGGAAAAAGTCTGACCTCGCAATCGCTTGGCGCTATTTTCTCTCCCTCCATATCGCTGCGCGCTGCCGCCTGTAGACGCCTGTGCACGTTTCCATCAGCTGTTTCACTGAGTTTACTGCTCGGATAGTTCACATAAACTTATCTGGCTATGACAGTTCATGGTGGAAGATCAGACCTACAAACATACACAGACAGACAGCGTGCATCACCTGCAGTACCGGACGGTGCTGCTGAAAAAAAAAGAACGGTACTCTCCAGCCAGCTGAAGCAGCAAACCTGCAGCTGTCAGAGGAGCCTCGCTCTCTCTTCAGTCGGTGTTTGGCTGCACTTCGTTTAAAATAGTTCAACGTGTGAAGATCTATAACCGCCATCTGAACAGCAGTCAGCTGAGCCAGAGCACAGTGGACATGGCTGCTGTGTATAACGGCAAGGAAAAAAAGTCGTCCTGATTGTCTGTGTACATTTGTCGGACTGAATCACGGACTGCGCTGCATTACTGATCATCACCCGGTCACCCTGTCTGTCACAGCTACAACTGTGGGTCTAACTTCAGCTTGTCGCCTCCCTGTCCCTGCTCTCTCTCTGTGTGTGTCTGCCTGTATTAACTCCATCTGACGAGGTTCAGCATCACAGCCTATATTCAGGTTCATAATGGTCTCCATTTGGCTCTGTGCTAAAACAAGGGATGGCTTCATCACTTGTGTCATAATCAGATAGCCTATGCCCTATGTTTATGTGAACTATCCAAGCAGTAAACTCAGTGAAACAGCTGATGGAAACGTGCACAGCCGTCTACAGGCGGCAGCGCGCAGCGATATGGAGGGAGAGAAAATAGCGCCAAGCGATTGCGAGGTCAGACTTTTTCCTGGACAACGGTTTTGTGACGCAAATGTATCACTCTTTTGAACGCATATTGTTTTGAGAAGCAAAACGCTTTACTTTCGTGACCCCAGCCAACTAGCCGGACTACATTCGTCAGCACCGAAACCGGGCCGGAACTCCGCTCACGGGACGCGGTCCGGGAAAAGTCGCTGTCACAGCATGTAACTAGTGATGGGGAAGCCATATAGATTCATATCAAAAGACCCGAACTATCCCTTTAAGTTTAAGTAGCCATCTGACGCTGTCTGTGGAAAAAAATTGCGGCTTTGAGGGATGTAAACAGCCTAACTAGCGGAACTTGCATCCACTCCCATTCATTGCTGCCGTAGCGATCCAGGGACAGCCCAAGCTACCGCAAAACAGGAGCGATTAAACTGAAAATCTTCACATTCCTTCTTTTAGACCTAAAATGATAGTAACATACACCCCAAAGTTGAATTTGCCTGGAATTGTCTTTTAAAAAAGTGCACCCCCCTGAAAAAATGTAATGCCCCCCCTTTAATTTGTTTCTGCAGCCGGGTCTAGCAAGACCGAAGCCAGGATGAAGCGGAGTTATCCCTCTGGGAATGAAAAAGGGAGGAAGAACCAGGATGACGATGACCTGCAGGAACAGCAGTCAGGTAACGCTCCTCTCCGGGTGGGAGGGACTAGTCCGTATTTGACCTACATTACAGGGCGGTGGGCCCTGGGTGAACCCCGGCCTCTGGGTGCGTCTTGCTGGCTTCTATAATTTTAGTTGTAGTGTAGTTACATCTGCATTTGTACAAAATAGAAAGTAACGCCTGGTTCACACCGGACGCCGAAGCCACGTCCCTCCTGTTCACACAGGAGGGACGTGGCTCCACAGCAGTCTCAAGCGAGTCTCCTTCGCAGTGCAGGCCGGAGGAGTCGGTGTTTTGTTTTTTGCTCGGCCTTTATTTTGAAAGGACAGCTTGAGAGAGACGGGTGGGCTACGTGGAGATAAAGTGAGGGGGGATTGACATGCAGTTCCATTATTATCTGAAGCTTTTAGGCAACGTTATCACCCCTAAAAATATTGATGAGAAATTAAGGAGGAGGAGGGAAAAAAAAGGCATGTAAACGATTATTGATTTTTCTAAATGGTTATGATTTGTTATCCGTGTATTCGTTTTCAGGTATAGATGACCCCTAATTTGCACCTGTCAAAATTGCCGCTCATAATTTCCACCACAGCCTCCATGTTTCAACCTGTACAGTATGGTTTTAACCAGGGAAGAAGTAGAAAAGGCACAATAAAAACAACAATGCCCCTCAATTACTGAGATGCAGATTTGCACGGGATGTCGGTTTTTGGTGAAATATCGGAGGTAATTCGTTCGGGAATTTTTACCCTACAAATTACTGACATGGTGCATTATCATGGAACATTTAAAACTGTATGATTATTTGTTTACACTGTTCTGATTTTTTCTGAATTTATTCAAAGTTAGACTGACAGTGCAATAGCGGGGATGAGTGGAAGCACTGGGTGCGACTGTTGAAAGTTTTTGGAGTTCAGTTAGGGCCCCTTAGCAGAATTTTGCCTGAAGGCCCCATGAAGGTCTGAACTGGCTCTGGAGCCCAGTAACTGAAGGCTCTACCTCCCAGTCTGTTTCTAGAGATACTGGGAGTCACTAACAGACCTGCATTCTGGGAGCGGAGTGCTCTGGTAGGACAGTACGGAGTGATTAGTTCTTTCAGATAGGATGGAGCTTTATCATTGAGAGCCTTATAAGTCAGTAGAAGGATATTGAAGTCTTTTCTAAATCCTACAGGGAGCCAGCGGAGAGAAAGCAGTGGATCGAGGTGGTCTCTCCTTACTCCTGTCAAAACCCTCGCTGCAGCGTTTTGGCCCAGATGGAGACAGGGTTCGTACTCCTTTTTCATGGTCAAATTCAAGTACTTTTCAAGACTGGTTCCTCCGGTCACACGTGAGGCGAGGATCATCTCACACACACACCAGCTATCTGATGTAAACATTAGTATTAACTGTAATAGCGCTATCACCATAAAATAAGACGGGTAAATGATGATCAAATCTCGAATCTGAGTCCTCCACACACCGAGCCCTGAGCAGAGGAACAGCTGATCATTATATGATAAGTTCATGCACACGCAAAATGGCGTTTATTAACCAATGTTTTGCAACACACGTCTACTTCTTACTTCTTTCTACCTCCTTTCTCTGTCTTTTTTTCTTTCTTTCTTTCTTTCTTTCTTTCTTTCTTTCTTTCTTTCTTTCTTTCTTTCTTTCTTTCGCCACACTCTCTACCTACACTGCTCAAAAAAATAAAGGGAACACTTAAACAACACCTCTTCGATCTCAATTAATGAAATATTGCAGCTGAAAATCATTATTCAATACAGTAGGTTCTACTTCAAAGTGGCCATTTCTCTCGCGCAATGCGTGTAGTGTAGGTCACATTATAGCCACTAGGTGGAAGCATCGTACTGAGATGCAGCTCAAAAGATTCCACGTTTGACCGCAACATAGACTGCAATGGAGAGTGGCGCTGTTCTCAGACCATAGGCTACTTCATCTGTGGCTGTGGTGGAGAGAGCTCTCTCCTGAAGCCTGGCCGGGTCTGGCTCCAAGTTTGAGCAAATTGTCTCATATCTATTTTCTGTAAGTTCTTGTGAATGTAACAATCCGCTCAGAGCCGACGATCGCTCGTTCACTGCTTCGTCTGTGCCAGCAGCCTGGACCCGATGCGACTGAACTCACACAATTTGATGGGACAGATTAGATGTTTATTTTGATACTACTTGAGTGACAATGGGCTGATTTCAGCCAAGAGCAGCAGGTTGTTTTAATGGAAAGACGAGCGATACAAAAAAAGCTGATCACAGCCTGAAGCAACAGTGTTGCTGCAAATTAACAAGTGGAGGCTGCTTTTAATTTCAGACAGCTGAACATTGCGCTTTTAAAAACGAAGCTTATCCAAACAAAAAATATAGCAGACTGTCATTTCTATAATTTGTGTTTTATATGGTTTTCATAGAATGCAAGTGAGTTTTATTGAAAGCGAGACTTGGTGTGTGTGTATGAAAATCATATGAAAAAAAAAAACATGGACCAATGCGGCTCAGTAATATGCACAAAAGTGGTCTCAATCTGTGTTTTACGCATGGCTCTGTGCGTCTGGCACGTGTCTTGGAGTTCTTGGAGTGTGAAGAGCTGTCCTTATTGGTCACAGGCGTCAAACAATGGAATGCGCTAGAAGATGAAATTAAAAAATCAGCAACTCTAAGAATTTTAAAGAAGTGATGGACGGCAAAAGAGCAGTGGACGTCAATGTAATTCAATGGGGCGCGTTATAGTTTTGTGAAATACCGGGGTTGTAAGGTTTCCCCTCCTTTTCCACTGAGCTGAATCGAGTGCTGGTTCGGAGCCAGAGCCTGACTAGCACCGGTTCTTTGCTTTTCCATCGCTTAAGAGCCGGTTATTGGTCCTTGAAACTGTTTTTAAGCACCAACTCCTCGCTGGGCTAGAGCTAAGAACTGGTTCCTCCAGGGGCTGGCGGCAGCGGGCGGCGGGGTTACATGAGCAACAGGACCAGTGTGAAGATATACTGACACATTATCGATGCCATTATAAGTTAGTTTATCTACACTAGTGTATAGTTGATGTAAACACAGTTGAAGCTAACTAGCCGAGCTACATGCTACGGCTAACAACAGCTAACGCTTGTATTAAACATAGCATCGTCACAATGTAACTGCCGCCGCCGGCCGGTCACGGCGATTACAATGAAGACGGTTTCCTGTTTTCTTTTATTTTTCAGTCGGGTTTAATCAGAGAATGATCACTAATTATCCAGGTCTTCAACACCCACGGGTCGGACCAGGTTTTACTGTCCAGGTCCGTTAGCTGTAGTTAGTAGCAGCAAAGACAGCAGCAGCTTCTGTATGGGGAGTGTGGCTCTGACCTAACGTTAGCTCCTCAGCAGTGGAAAAGCAAACAGAAAACTGAGATAATCTACAGCCAATTACAAAAAAACAAACAGATTATTGCAACGGATGAGTAGATATTCTATTTTAAATAAGTGATAATGCTGTGAGGTTGTAATGTGAAGTGATCGAGCCACATTGTTGGACGGCACCGGACGGCACCCATAGACAGTACATTATCACTGAGCGCTTTTTGCCGTCCAACATGGCGCCGCCCCCAGTGCCACGTCATAATTGTGACGTAGCTGCAAGGGGTCAATATGCCCGGACGGAACCTTCATGTCCGGCTACATGCTGGATGGATGGGAGAGGTGGAGAGTCCTTTGCCTTGCCCCACTGGATGTAGAAGATGTCGAGGACATGTACATCTTCACGTTCATGGCAATTGGAATGGCCGCCCTGGGTTTTGTCGCCTACATGCAATGCATCGGAAAGTGAGAAAGATCGCCACCGAGCAGACCGACGCGAGGGAGGACAACGCCATAACTCGGAGTGCTGTGGTCGGGCTGCGGTCCGACATCTCCGCAATCCGAGAGTATGTTTCACTGATGCGTGCTGACATAGCCAAAACTCGGGAGGATATGGAGAAACTTGCGGCTGACGACAAGGAGGATTAAAAAGAAGAACCGGCATAAAATGGGCTCCCACCTCATCCCACCAATAATCAGTGATCAGTCAATCGAACCACGCCGAACTTTGTTCTCTGCAAATTGGATCACACTGAACTTTGTCCTCTTGTGACTTTGGGACACTCCAGGCAATAAGATGAGACTATTGTTCACTTGTGATGGACAAAAAAAAAAAAAAACAGACAAAAAAAATGTATATATATAAAAATGTATGTATGTTAAATACACACTCGTAATCTGTATGTACCGTCTTGAGCTAGACTTCAGCTCAACATACTGCCTACTGTTGTAACACACTATGTCAAATGTCACAAGTAAGAGGAAAATGTCATGCCAAAATGTAATATGCAAAAAGAACGAAAAGATTAAGATGAAGTTTATTATGTTAGTAATGGGGGCGGGACTCAACAAGCTTTGGCTTCTCCCGCTTTCCCTCTCGGTCATGTGTATTGTATTATTGAACTAAGATTATGTGTGATGTTGATGATCAATTGAAATGCCCGAGATGAACTAAATAAACTAGAAACAGCATTTCCTGCAGAAAATGCATGTGGAAGCTGAAAGCCATTGCTGGAGCATGTCCAAGGGATGATTTGAACCCATGACCTTGTGAGTGATAGTCTGAGACACTAACCACATGGCTACAGAGGACCTGACTTGTACCCAGCTTTATACTGTCAAGATTCAAAGACTGTCCAATGACAGCTGAATAGTTTGAATGAAAAGTCAAGATACTATGTGACATGACAGAGACTTTGCATTTAGTTAGATGGAAAGTAAGCAAGAAAGCTTGAAACAACATGACAGAGGCTGGTTGCGAACCCACAACCTCATGATCTCTAACCATTCACTCTACCACTCCGCCACAGAGAGCACACTGATCACAGGGGGCAGCGCAGGACAAGAAATTATGCATAAGAATCATTTAAGCACTTTACATTTTTATGCTGTGTTCGAAGTTCCAGTGCAAATCAATAATAATAGTGCATTATCAAGTTTGCTCATGTGACCAGACCAAGTGATATTGGTTAAAGTTGAAAGAGTTGAGATTTTGAGGAACCACAGAGAGCAGACACTGTGGAATGTTGTCATGGATTGTAATTGTGGATTTGTTGCATTGTAAACCAGAGATGGTAATGGAATGCCACAGAGAGCATACTGATGCTGATGTGACACTGATCAATGTGATAACAAACACCTGTAACCAAGCAAATGTAATCACTGTGTCTCTTAACGACCACCTGAAACCAAGGTGGTAACAGAGGGGAGCAGAATTCGACACAACATAACAACAATATGCAACTGGGATTTGAACCAGGAATCTGTGAGTTGCAGAGCAGGCACCTTAACCCCTACACTACAGACAGAGTTGGTCCGATGGAGACAGGTGGTGAATTTCATGCACTACACAGAGGAGCGCAGAGCAGAGTAGGATTTCAGCTGAATTGCAGAAAAAGTTAAATATTGTAAAAAGTATAAATAGTATGAAAGAGAAAAGTCATAGCATAAAAGTGTTCAAGAAGCTGCACATTTTGATACATTAATTGTTGAAACAGCACAAAGTATGAAGGAGTAGTTAGGTGCGCGGAAGACGTAAGAATAAGTATAAAGAAACAAAATGGCCGACCAGAAGAACACTTCCACAGTAATAAAATAAATAAAAACAGAGCACCAACTCGTCAGAGAGAAGCGAGCGCACCTGAGCACACACTTCATTTCTCCTGAGAGGAAGAAGAGAAAAAAGAAGCCTGTGGTCCAACCTGACCCAGTTATTGAATGTTTACATTTATTTAGAAGAAGTTTAAAGCTGGGGTCTACTATCCTGAAAACGTAGGGAGAGAGCTAGCAAGATTTGAAAATAGCACCTCCTCCTGCCTCCTCTACGTCCAATCCCCCTGCTCCCCCTCCCGTCAGTGTCTCGGTCTAAGCCACGCCCCCGCAAACCGGCACGCGCACACCAGAGCGATAGATTAAACAGAGTGGCGACACTCCCATAGGACAATTTTAAGTCATAAAGTGGTAATAATCTTTGCCATGTACAGTAATTATGCTGACTTAACAAAATAAAATTTATAAGACTGATCGGTTTCTTAAAAAACATGTATTTATTTACGTAAAGGTGGTGATTTCAGTCCGTAGCCCAGAGGCAGTCCTGCTCACTTTTCAAACAAACTAACGCCACTGCCACATATTTAATCAATGAAACCAACATTAATCTCCTACAAAGAGTTTAACCAGCCAGTGGTAAATGTCTGAAAGTGTGCGGATACATTACTTGGGTCGTTGTCTACCCCGGGAGGACGAGGGACTGCCGCCGGCAGATGAGGTCAGTAGAGCGGCTGCTGCAGCGGCTGAAGGTCGCGGCTCACACAGACTCACTCCTACCAAACAAACGCCGGGGCAAACTGACCCCAGACTTCGGATTAAACTGTGACTTTCTCGCATGGAATGGCGATAGCGAATGCTAATTATTGTTAGCCCGTCTATGAGATTTTACATATACATTAGCATTAAGCTAGCGGGCTTTATGTTGAGTTGTGATACTGGTTGTGTGTGTTTTAAACGTTGTTTGAAACTATGTGGGTTTGATTGAACATCTTTGATGCTATTCCCGCTTAATATATTGCTTTACTCCTCTTTATATTTTACGTATGCCATTTTTACTGTAGGGCTGGCTATCTTCAATTTGGAGTACAAATAAAACCTTGAAGCAAAAAGATTTTGCCTTTTGTTTGAAAACTGACATAGATGTGTATACAGTAATTCAGTAACAGTTGAAAATATACCTTTGTACGGTTTATTTTTAACATTTTACCGTCCAAAAGCAAGCTCATTACTGTCTGTCCCATAGAAGAACATGACAGCGGCAGCCTAGTTTGGAACTATTGGGAGCTACATGAACCATGTGACCACGCTGGCGGCGAGATCAAAAGCTGTCGCCACTTGGGCGGCACGGTGGCGCAGTGGTTAGCAAGAAGGTCCTGGGTTCGAATCCTTTCTGTGTGGAGTTTGCATGTTCTCCCCGTGTCTGCGTGGGTTTCCTCCGGGTACTCCGGTTTCCCCCACCACCAAAACATGTTAGCTAATTCTCCAGTCAGCGCCCCTGACCAAAAGCACTCGCTTAAGATCTGGACTTGGTCCCCGGGCGCTGCTCCGTGGGTTAAATGCAGAGAGAGAATTTCACCTGTACAACTATGTGACTAATAAAGTACCTTTACCTTTTACCTTTTACTCTGTTTAAGCTATTGCTCTGGCGCACACAACAAGAAGCTCGGGGGGGGGGGGGGGGGGGCGCGAACGGCAGGGACAGAGTGGGGTGTGCGTGCAGAAGGATTTGGATTGGTTGCTTGGTTAGTTTTGTGACATGAACTGAAAACTGTGAATTATGTGTGTGTGTGAGCTACGGACATATTTTCTGGTTATACAAACAATTGAAGTTGAACAGCTGTAAAGTAACTACTGTAAGGGGGCAGGGCTCCTGCCTGACAATGTACTAACTTAAGTAGGCTACTGTATTTACATACACATACTGTACAGTATTCAGTCAGAGATGAATGGAGGTGCTAATGTGTCTAATAAGCTCATTTTAATAGACCCGAGAAAGTGGAGCATAAACAACCATTACAAGCAGAAAAAAAGCCGGTGAAGAAAGAAGAACTACGTACGCCACGTCATGTCAGACAGTTTTCTCTAGCTTTATTAAAATACATAATCAGCAGCTTCACCATAGTCGGATACAGTAGGTTATTTAAAAGGATAGTTCACCCAAAATTCAAATTTCACTCATTATCTACTCACCCTCATGTCGACTAAGAGTTGAGAATCCTCCGTTCCTTCTCTGAGTTACGGGGGGGGTCCACACAGCAGAAATTAAAAGCAGCCTCCTCTTGTTAAAGCAGAAGTAAGTGATATATTTGTGTTAATATAAGTCTTAAATAGTTATATCTTCCGACAGCAATCACTTACATAGAGTGTTTGGACCAAAACACGGGTCTGTCAGTCACTCTGCTCTGCTCTGAGCCGAGGAGAAAACATTTATCGTATCCTACAGTTTTTATCCAATGAGGAGAGAGAACGGCATGCAGGGCTGTGTGTGCAGCCAAGGAACGCCGTGAATGTGGCGACGTAGGGACGAGGACTGTTATGGTGCGTTCAAGGAAACTCGTATTTTTCCGACCGTGAAGTGGTACCAGTTCGATCTGGTACGAGTTCACCGGTCGGAAGTTACGAGTGGCTGTTATAGTGACTTTCACCGGTAAAACAGGTCGGAGAAACACGAGTGGGTTACCTGGAACGCTACAAAGTCGTAAGTTGTGACTTGAAGCTGTAATTTACGATTTCAAAAGCCTGCCTGGAACGCAGCATTAGCGAAAACGACCGGACCACTTACTTCTTCTTTAATTTGCAGCAACACTGTTGCTTCAGGCTGTGATCAGCTTTTTTGTATCGCTCGTCTTTCCATTAAAACAACCTGCTGCTCTTGGCTGAAATCAGCCCGTTGTCGCTCAAGTAGTATCAAAATCAACATCTAATCTGTCCCTTCAAATTGTATGTTTGGAGCAGCTGCTCTGTGCTCTGTTTGTGATTTATCTGCTGCCTTGAATCTGCCCTTATATGTGCGAGTTCACAGATTCACAGCAAGACAAGCCAGGGTTGATTTTATGAATGTAATGTAAAGTAGGCTAATAGCTAGGCTAATAACTTTAGTTTATATATTTAAAGGGACAACGAGGAGTTTTGGAAAAGCGAAGTGTTTTCACGCTGCCTCCGCGTGCACCGTAGAATTCCTCCACCGGGGCAAGACAGACTCATGTTTTCATTCATCAAGGATTAAAGTCAGAGGTTCAAAGAGGTTCAGTTACCGTCGTAGTTCAGACCATAACGCCGCCCGAATCGCCGTTATTCTCATTTGCGTCTGCGAAACCGAAAGTAAGGAAACGCTGGTCGGCTCGACCAGCATTTCCGCCACCACTAATAATAACAAAATAATGATATATCTATTATTTTTAGGCACAAAACTCCAGACCCTACCTTTAAGTTTTATGTTTTAGCGTAGCCTTTTTGAACATTTCCTCAGCAGTTTTATTTCTTCAGCTAACTCAGCATTGTTTCAACAATTTCTTCAGCTCATTCAGCAATAGCGTTCAGCATTCACACACATTTTCTTCAAGAAATGCTATCTTTTTCTAGTTATTCAGACATTTGTGTTACAGTAATAGCTTTATCTGGTGTCTGTTCCCTTCATCAGGTGATGAGATGGAGGTGGAGAAACATGATGACACTGGAGGGGGAGGAGGAGAAGAGCCTGAAATGAAACTCCCAAGACCATCTGTGAGAGATGACAATGGTAATATTTAAATGTGTTAATGAATTCATTAAAGGTGTACAGAAAAGAAAACTGAATTTGAGCCCACCCTGGGTCATAAAATTAGTGTAAAAACTCATCTATCAGACGTTGTAGGCCAAACTTTGTGCAAAATTCTATTTTTGAGTAAATCCGGGATGGGTAGGGTAGGGAAGGGTATTTTGTTGTATTGTTTTTCGCATTTGACAATGCAGGCGCACGGATTATATGTCAGCCTGTACACGATTCAAACGCCACTGATATTGGATCTGTCATCCGTCATTCAATGTCTGAGACACACACACACACAACTGGCTAACCCTACCCCCCTTTAGTGACACCTCAACATCTGTACAGTTGTTCTCTTGTAAATAACAACAAAATCAACACTGACAAATGACTTTTGATGGGTTACGTGCTGCCATTCCGACATGCTGCCACTTCGACATAGTGCCATTCCAACATTCCACTATTCAGACATGTCACCATTCCTACATACATTCCGACAGTTTCGTCCCGCCATTCCGACAATTCCCCCTCATGTTTTAAGACATGCGTACAGATGTGATACTGTCAGTGGAAGCTTAATAAATAAATAAACACAAAGTCTCGCCATTTACAATCACACACTCCGATGTCAGTTTGTAACAATTTCCCTTATTACCCAGGGGGCAAAGCAAAAAAACAGACACGGAGCGTTGTAAAAGGTTGGCCACCAGAAATGATATCTAGGACCTTCAAGGATTAAAACCTGGGTGGACAACCCGGTCAACTAGCTGCAGGAAAGCTACGGGGTCCAAAGCCCCTCTTCTTGGGTCATTTTGCTGGCGAAAGTATGTAAATGCAAATATTTGGGTACTACAATGGCATAAATAGTCATACAACTATAAAATTTGGCAGAGAGTATCTTGACACATAGGGGAAGGCAAGAAAAAAAGATTCTGGGGTTTGTTGCAACTTGATTTTAAGATATCACCCTCAACATCCCAAAAAAGACCAAAAAAAGTACTGTCCGCCTGACAAATTATCATGGAAATTATTATTTTTCAAAATCACAGCCCACACAAAAACCTCTTTTTTTCAAGATTTTGCTGCCAAAATGGCACTATATTCAACCGCCAATTTCAAAAGACTGAAACAAGATAGAAACAAATGTAGTAAAAGTAGGTAGGTACATGGTGGGTCTACGAAAATCAGTCAAAAAGCTGGAAAATGCCTGGTAAGCTGGAGGACGCTGCTCTGAGAATGGCTGGCAGTCAAAGAGTTAAAGATCGCCCTTTGAAAAAAAATCACGATCAACCCCTTCGATCACCGATAGATGATCCGATCGAAAATCACGCCATCCCTGGGTAGGACAGACTTCAAAATAAAACAGGAAATGAGACAGACAGAGCACTCAACAAGAAACCTAACAGTCTTATAGCTAGACCACATTATGTGGTCTTGACATTCTGCAGCTCAAACTAACTCTGTGATCAGACAAGCTGCTTATTTCTCCTGTGATATGTGTAGCAGTTGTAATGTTCCTTTAACAACATAAAAGAAACATGACCATAGTTATTAGAAATCGAAATCTTCTTTTATTTTTTTATTGAGATCTCAATTGGAGATATTTTATCTCCCAGCCGTAGCTGCAGCTCACTGAAATGCCACTGATGCTGTGATTGGGAGAGAGCAGTGGGTGATGCAACATGCCAAAACACAAAACATAAACATGATTTGCAGGGTGGAAATTTTTTTTAAATGTACATATTCTGGTTGTACTAATGTTGTCAGTTAGATCAGTATTTCAAATGAATTTATTCCTTAGTCTCTTGTGACATAGTAAGTGATTTTATGATTACCTGCTGTACATTTCTTACATACAGCTCGACCAAGGGCTGTCAGAAAGTCAGGAACACGCAGAAATGTGCCATAGCATTAGCGGTAGCAACTTTCAGGAAAACAAGCCACGCAGCGCTCAGAGATGACATCATCCAGGTCAGAGGTCAGCAGGTCAACCTACAGACCTCGGATGTTGATAACAAATAACCCCGGACTCATAGTACGGAAGCGTATTGGATTCACTTGAATAAAATATTAAATGTAATTATTTCTGATTAAATTACCCAGAAAAACGGAAATAATTACCTCCAAAAACAGACCAAAAAAATTAATGAGTTGTTTTTTTTTCAAGTCAATGCAATCCGTTACTTAGAATAGCACTAGCATATCATAACAAAATATTGGTGAAATGAACGAGTTTCTCTGCAGATGTCTTATTTAGAGGCTTCATTGCGCTGTCCCGTATACTCGCATAATACTTATATACACGGCTCTCAACTGGAGCTAATCTCATCTGAACGACTTGTAATGACACCAAAGTTATCTGGGTGAGGAAATGATCGTATTTTATGCTAGAAATAAGGTCCAGATTGTAAAAAACGTAAATTCCTCTTTAACATGCAAATGAAATCACAATGACTGCTGTAAAAAAGATTTAAATTCTATATTCAAATTAATGTTGTGTTCATTGCTGTAGGTGCCAACGATATCGACATGAGTGGAAATAAGGTGAGAAATCGTTTTTCTTTTCACAAGGTTTAATCACTATTAACTTCTTCCCACTGAGTGACATTACTATTTTTCTACATATTTATTTACAGCCAACAGTGGAGACTTTTGTGGAGCCGAACATGAATAATCAACATCAAAAAGAAACTGAAAAACTTTTTCAGAGACTCCATCTTCTAGACAAACATCAACAAAAGCTGTCGCCAGCAGATTTTCTTCAAGTAGGTCGACCAGTGAAACAGGACCATGAAACATCTGAGGAAGATCTAGCTCATACTTTTCTACAGAGGTTGATGATGTTAGACTACAGAGCCAGATATATATCTGTAAGACAAGACAGTGCTGAGGTGAGCCATTCAAAACCAGTGTCAGGAAAGCAAAACAGTGATTTAAGTTTAACTATTTTGAGCAGAAAAAAGGGATGTGTCCAATCAAGCCAGACTCATGTTCATCCAATGGACGTTCAAATGGCAGTGTTTCACTGCTCAGACAGCTTCCTGAAGCAGAACATGGTGACCAAGCTCTCAAAGTGTCAGTACGCCTTACCTTTGCTTGTCCCTGACCCAGTCACAATGGAAGTTGACTGTCCTCTGTGGACATTCAGACAAATAAGAAAAACATGGAAGAAAACTGAAGTCAAAGATAATTCAACCGTCATCACCATGAAGAGTTTGCCCATCTGTGAAGCCGAGACCCCCATGGTGTCATTTTTCCGCCTGGGTTCACTGTCAGTGTCTAAATCTCATCTGATCAACACTTTGATCAACGACCGCCACAACACCTTCTTCCACAGAGACTGTCCAGGAAGCACCAAGTCTCGCCATCTGATGGATGGTGTAGCAGAGATTGCCTGGTACTGTCCTGCTGGGAAACCCAATGATGCCTTCACTGACTGCACTGCCTTCTGTAATCTTCATGGTGATGCTCTGTCAATGGAAAAACAACGTGACATACTGACTGAAAAATCTTCAGTCAATGTTATTCTTACACCAACTTTTAAAGAAGATGATGAAGTTCTCAAAGCTCTTCTTGAGTCTCCAAAGCCTCTCATCGTTCTTATTGCTGATGACAGTGGTGATGCTGAAGAGATAACAGAGGGGAAATTCATAATGGGTCTTAAAGACAGAAGCCACTCAGACATCTCCGAAAAACTAGGAGGGATCATTAGAAAGATCTTGTCTGGACCACATACATCCTTCCAACTTGAAACCATGGCCCAGGTCTCTGGAATCAGAGTGGATGAAGCTGACACAGTCTGTCAAACAGGGAAATCTGCTGCTATGAAAATAGTGGATTTACTTCAGGGGAAGGATGTTTCAAAAATCAAAGATGAATTCCTCCCTTGTCATGGCCAACTGTGGCATGAGTGGTGCAAAATAAAAAAAGAACTGTATCACCTCACAGGAATTAACATTACGATGGAGGAAAGTAAAAAGGAAAACGAACTGGAAAAAATACGGCAAAAACAATCCGATGCTTCTCACAGCAAACTGGTGGAAGTGTTCATTGAAAATCTCTCCACTTTGACATCAACAGACAAAGAGTATTTCCTGAAATGGACTCATATCTTAATGGACGCCCTCTCCACAGACGAGCTCACATCAATTCTCCAGAGATATGATGAGAAATGGTCTGACGTCTTAGCCTTGAAGAAGAAACATGACAAATCTGACAGCAGTGATGAGAAGCAGAAGAAATCTGAAAAGGAAGACCATGACAAGCAATTGAAAATAAAACAATATGAGCTTGAAGAAATATCAGCAAAACTGCAGTCAGTGAACTTTGGCTTGGAGCACATCTTCAGAGAAATGGGACAGATCTATGAAGCCCATAAATCTCTACAGAAACAACCACAGAGGAGACAGAGACAGACTGACTGGTCTAAATACCCTGAGCTGGCTGCAGAGCTGATGATATCAGGACATCCCATGGAGCTGATGGATGGTGATGCAGGTCATGTGCCTCTAACATGGGTCTCTAGTCTTTTAGATGAAGTCATCAAGAAACTGGGCGACCAGAGAGTTTTTGTGTTGTCAGTTTTGGGCGTACAAAGCAGTGGAAAATCAACCATGCTGAATGCCATGTTTGGGTTACAGTTTGCAGTGAGTGCTGGCAGATGCACCAAGGGGGCCTTCATGCAGCTGGTCAAAGTGTCAGAGGAGATGAAGACAGAGTTGAAGTTTGACTATGTCCTGGTGGTGGACACTGAAGGACTGCGTGCTCTTGAACTAGCAGGTAACACCACTTTTAACCATGACAATGAACTGGCAACCTTTGTTGTTGGTCTGGGAAACATGACACTGATCAACATCTTTGGAGAGAATCCAGCTGACATGCAAGATGTTCTGCAGATTGTTGTCCAGGCTTTCATGAGGATGAAGAGAGTTAAACTTTCTCCAAGTTGTGTGTTTGTTCACCAGAACGTTACAGATATTTCAGCTGCAGAGAAGAACATGGATGGAAAGAGACGCCTGCAAGAGAAACTGGACCAGATGGCCCAACTCGCTGCCAAAGAGGAGGTCTGTGATGTCAAGTGTTTCAGTGACGTCATTGCATTTGATGTGCAAAAAGATGTGAAATACTTTGCCCAGCTATGGGAGGGAAGTCCACCTATGGCTCCTCCAAATCCAGGTTATAGTGAGAGCATCCAAGAGCTGAAGAACTTCATCGTCTCTAAAGCTTCACAGTCTACTGGGTTTACTCTGTCACAGTTCAAAAGCAAAGTCCAGGACCTGTGGAACGCCCTACTGAATGAAAACTTTGTCTTCAGCTTCAAAAACACGCTTGAAATTGCAGTGTACAGAAAACTTGAGGTTCAGTACGGGAACTGGACCTGGGCCCTGAGGAGCAACATGTTGACTGTTGAAGACCAGATGTATAACAGGATTGAAAATGGAAAACTTGACAAGGTTGAGCTCAGTGATCTGTCTAAACAAATGAGCAAAAAATATAAAGAGACCACAGAAGATATGAAGAAGTACTTTGATGATGACAGAGACAAAGAAATGTTGGTTCAGTGGCGAGGCCGATTTGAGACCAAGATCAAGGAGTTTCATGATGAATTGGTGAGAGGAGTGAAAAGAAAACTGGATGAAGTTATCCAGCAGAAAAAGGCTTGTAAAGAGCTTGATGATCAGAAGACAAAGTTTGAGAAGAAGCTGCTCCAGAAAAGCAAAGTGCTCGCTCAGAAGTTAAAACACAAGGCAAAAGATGAAAAGAAACTGAAACAGCAGTTTGACTCTGTTTGGAGTGGCTTGGTGAAAGAACTAACTGCAGGTATAAAACCTATTAAAGACATCAACTTGGAGGAAGATCAGACAAATATCCTCCATGAGCTTGGATTTGAATGGAAACTAATAGATGAACGCAGAAACAGTGGCAGATACAAAAACATATCAGTGGTTGGTGATTACTCTCAGTATGTGGTCGAGAAGGGGTTTAAAGATAAACTAGTCCGCTTATTCACAGGCTCTTTTCACTTTGAAGACCAACAACTGATCAGATCCCTGATTGACGATGTTGAAAATCAGTCACTTGAAACAATTAAGAACAAACCTGTAGCTACAAGTGGCTACAATCAAACTTATTTGCAAGAAGTGGCCAAAAATGTTAAAGACAAAGTGACAGAATTTGAATCAGAGAGGAAATATGCTCTGAAGAAGGAGTTCACAGTTGATCTCTCACTGTATGTGTTTGACAGAGCAGGGCGTTGGCTTTCAGAGTCCCACAACACATTCAAGAAGAAGAATGATCCATGTGTTCATCTAGAAAGCAAAAGAGATGATTATTACAACATTTTCAGAAGCTACTGTAAAGGAAGCTCTTCTGCTGTTGTACTCGGAGAACTGATCTGTGACAAACTGAAGGATTCCATTGCTGAGGCTGTCTGGAACAGGACTGCTATTGGTCTCGCTGGAGAGATGAGGGACAGTTTCCCAGCATTCAATGAGAACAGACTGAACCTGGAGAAACATGTATTGACGTCACTGGCAGAGAAACAGAGGTTCAGTGATTTCATGACCCACATCCGACAGCCAAGAGAAAGTGTAGAAAATTTCATAAAAGAGGAAGTAAAGAAATACATCTCACAAGATAAAGCACAAGATAAACTCAAGAAAAATATTGCAGACCTGAAAGAAGCTGTGAAACAGGCTTTATTTACAGCAACAGACAAAGTCACAGATCAGAGCGGAAACATAGACATGTGGCTGGAGGAATTTTCCAAATTGATAAAAGACAAGTTTAAATTTGATGACATTTGTCCTGAAAACTTCAAAGACATAGACGATTTTGAGTTTCTCAAAGAACAGATAAATGAAGGCCTTGAACGCATCATGAAGGAGATGAGCAGCTTCTCACTGAAAGAGGTGAATGAATTCAGACTGAAGCCTGATCAAATCCTGATTGATCAGCTGTGCAAGTGCTGCTGGGAAGAGTGTCCATTCTGTGGAGCTGTTTGCACCAACACAGTTGAAAACCACTGCACCGTCACAGATGAACAAAACAGTCCTGACAAAAAACACAGTGTTCCTTTTCATCGATCTACTGCAGTGATAGGATATAAATGGGCAAACACACAGGACATGGCTGTTGAATTCTGCTCAACAAATATGGCAAGTGACTGGAGCTTTTACTCTCCTGGTTTAAAACAGTATGTTCCCTTTAAAGAGTACTGGACTGCTGGTCGACGTTATGAAGACTGGGCCATTACCGCTGGTGGGCATAATCTGGCATACTGGAAGTGGTTTGTGTGTCATTTTCAAAGTGATCTGGAACGCTACTATAGGTTAAAATTCCAGGACAGAGGATCAATTCCCGAAGAGTGGAGGAAATACACAAAAAATGATGCAATTAAAAGTCTGGATGAGATGCAGTAGCTAAATTGAACAAAACAATCAGACCCCAAACTTTGGTTTAAATTGGACTGTAAACAATTCAACACAAACCACAGGACTCACAAATCTGAAGAATCTAAGTCATGTAAAGACAATATTACTTAGCTTTTGATCATGGATGTTGTTTTGCTCTGTATTTGATTCTGATATTCATTCATGGTAGTCATCATAGAGAAAATGTCTCATGTATCATGTATCTAACTTAGCTTAAATTAAACTTAGTGACAATTAATGACAATTGTATAACATCTGTTGAGATCAACTGTGCATTATTGCTTAGTATAATATAATAACCACACCATATCTATAGAAAGAGCATGTTTCTTTCTTGTTTGAGAACCAACATCTTGTTGTAGTAGACATCTTGGAGTTGATCCATGGTAAATAGTAACCTAATCTAAACTGCTTCTATATAATTGTTCTTGATTGGCATCTGTTTTAAACTGGTAATAAAATCACATTTGGCTCTTAAACGTTCTGCTTTATTGTCTCATAGGTATCACACCATCTTTGACTTCAGTTTTTTTACACACACCAACACAGTCTCACTCCCAACGCATAATAAAACGACGTTTGGTCAGGGCCCTTTCGCGTTGTTTCCAGACGCTCTAGGTCTCCCTCAGCGTCAGACTTCCACGCACAGGGATTTCAATTGATTTTAATGCAATCCCCTCCACGGCGATATGTGACGCTCAGAACAAGTGCTCCAGCCAAGACGCTGTGAGCTCCCCTCCCAGTGGATAACTGAACCTCGTACCATTTTCAGCTTCAATCAATGAATACATTTCCTACGTGAATAATCCAATATTTATTCAGCAATTTGGCCACAAAAACAACATTTCAACATATTTTTATGACCTTTCTAACGAGAAATGTGTGTTTTACTTTCAAAATCTATGTTGAACGAATTCAAATTATGTTTTGTTTTGTTTCTGTTAAAATGTGTACATATTGAACGTTATATTTATTCAGCTCTTTCTGGCCGTAAAAACAACATTTCAGGATATATCTGGCATTGTTTGAGGACATTTCTAGCGAGAAATGTATGTTTTACTCTCTAAATATGTTGAATGAAAGCAAATTTTGTTTTATTAGAGGTAACGATATCCGACAATGTGCTTGTGACTGTCCACGCGCTTTGGGCGTCATGTTGTCATAACAACGGGCTGCAGAGACTCCGTTCCGGAGTCAGAATCATGGATGTATTGAAGCCGATGGGCCGTGATGACGGATGATGAGGTACCTCCACGCTTTTCAAGCCTGCTAAGCAATGCAAACTTTAATATGATCTAATTTTAACCAACAGCATATCCATACGTAGGATTCAAACGATTTAAAGTCCGGACCTATTTCACCAACCGACAGGCGGACAGCTTTCACGTTCTGCCGAGGATGTGACTTCAATGCCATGGCGCCATCGCTGGACGCGACACCGCCACCTACGGCGTCTGTAACATAATACATCCATGGTCTGGATTGTCAGTCAGCTGTGATCATGAGTGGAAATGAAGCCATGTTGATTTAATTCAACAAAATGTGAATAGACAGTGAGGAATCAGAACAGTTAGAAAGCTCTTTTTGAACAAAGTCCAAATGATTCAAGTGACTCAAGTCATATAGGCCTTTTTTTTTTCTTCCAGAAAACAACATTTCTCCCCCCTTCTCCCTCCTCCCTCCTAGGAACCTTAGTTTATAATATGGTGTAACATGAACCCATCCACTGTAGTAATGTTTATGCACCTCTTTAGCCAGCTCCTTTATTTCTGGTTTTACATTGGACAAACTGATTAAGGCTCCATTTTCAGGAGACAGACTGTATATTGGGTAATTAATAATAAGGTAATCACCATGAAGACACTCTGTTGGTACTTGTACACAAGCAGCAGAGAATGTTGGGCTCTCATGGGCAACTCTCAACCCAGTCCTCAAGGACCATCCCGGTTCCACTGTCCTCATGGACTCGATTTAGAAGGCTGTGGAGTACAACAGTAACTTGATGGGCATATCTTGTTCTAATCACATTGGATGCCTTCAGAAATGATGTGGCTGCTGCCCAGGGGTGAAAGTAGTTTCAAACTCTTGCCGGTACTATTACCAAAACCTTCATCCCCCCCTGCCGACGAACAAACAGAAGAATATAGGCTATTATAATCACTGTTGTGAGGGTTTCTTTTAAAATGTATTCCCAGAGTACTTTCTGGATTTCTTCTAGTGTACTTCAAACCTGCCTGAGCACCTTTAACACTGAATTTGATCTTACACATGATCTTATAGGCTATATGGTTCCTTTAAATTAAATCATCAATAAATGTGCACCAGGACACCTTAGGTCGGAGGTCGATGATCGACTTTGTAGTCGTATCATCTGACCTCCGACCGTATGTCTTGGACACTCGGGTGAAGAGAGGGGCTGAGCTGTCAACTGATCACCACCTGGTGGTGAGTTGGATCCGCTGGCGGGGGAGGAAGCCGGTCAGACCTGGAAGACCCAAGCGTATCGTGAGGGTCTGCTGGGAACGTCTGGCAGAATCCCCTGTCAGGGAGGTCTTCAACTCCCACCTCCGGGAGAGCTTTGCCCGGATTCCGAGGGAGGTTGGAGACATTGAGTCCGAATGGACCATGTTCTCCACCTCCATTGTTGACGCGGCCAACCGGAGCTGTGGCCGTAGGGTCACCGGTGCCTGTCGCGGCGGCAATCCCCGAACCCGGTGGTGGACGCCGGAAGTAAGGGATGCTGTCAAGCTGAAGAAGGAGTCCTATCGAGCTTTCTTAGTTCATGGGACTCCCGAGGCAGCTGATGGGTATCGGCAGGCCAAACGAGCGGCAGCCCGGGCGGTCACGGAAGCAAAACTCGGGTCTGGGAAAAGTTCGGGAGGCTATGGAGGAGGACTACCGGGCGGCCCCGAGGAAATTCTGGCAAACCATCCGACGCCTCAGGAGGGGGAAGCAGTGCTCCGCCAACACTGTTTACAGTGGAGGGGGGGAGCTGTTGACCTCGACAGGGGATATCGTCGGGCGGTGGAAGGAATACTTCGAGGATCTCCTCAATCCCACTGACACACCTTCCACTGAGGAAGCAGAGGCTGAGGACCCAGAGGTTGATGCATCCATTACCCAAGCTGAAGTCACCGAGGTAGTTAGGAAACTCCTCGGCGGCAAGGCAGCGGGGGTGGATGAGATCCGCCCTGAGTACCTCAAGTCTCTGGATGTTGTGGGGCTGTCGTGGCTGACACGCCTCTGCAACATCGCATGGCAGTTGGGGACAGTGCCTCTGGATTGGCAGACCGGGGTGGTGGTTCCCCTCTTCAAAAAGGGGGACCGGAGGGTGTGTTCCAACTATCGGGGGATCACACTACTCAGCCTCCCGGGGAAAGTCTATTCCAGGGTACTGGAGAGGAGAATTCGGCCGATAGTCGAACCCCGGATCCAAGAGGAACAATGCGGTTTTCGTCCCGGCCGTGGAACACTGGACCAGCTCTATACCCTCCGCAGGGTGCTCGAGGGTTCATGGGAGTTTGCCCAACCAGTCCACATGTGTTTTGTGGATCTGGAGAAGGCATTCGACCGTGTCCCACGTGACATCCTGTGGGGGGTGCTCCGGGAGTATGGGATCGGAGGCCCTCTGCTGAGGGCTGTACGGTCCCTGTATGACCGGAGCAGGAGCTTGGTTCGCATCGCCGGCAATAAGTCAGACCTGTTCCCGGTGCATGTTGGACTCCGGCAGGGCTGCCCTTTGTCACCGGTTCTGTTCATCATCTTTATGGACAGAATTTCTAGGCGCAGCCAAGGGCCAGAGGGGGTACGGTTCGGGAGCCACATGATTTCATCTCTGCTTTTAGCGGATGATGTTGTCTTGCTGGCTCCCTCGAGCAGCGTGCATTAGGGCGGTTTGCAGCCGAGTGTGAAGCAGCTGGGATGAGAATCAGCACCTCTAAGTCCGAGGCCATGGTTCTCAATCGGAAAAAGGTGGCATGCACCCTCCAGGTCGGGGGGGAGATCCTGCCTCAGGTGGAGGAGTTCAAGTATCTCGGGGTCTTGTTCACGAGTGAGGGAAGGATGGAGCGCGAGATCGACAGGCGGATCGGTGCAGCGGCTGCAGTCATGCGGTCACTGTATCGGTCCGTTGTGGTGAAGAGGGAGCTAAGTCGAAAGGCGAAGCTCTCAATTTACCGGTCGGTCTACGTTCCTACCCTCACCTATGGTCATGAAATCTGGGTAGTGACCGAAAGAGCAGGGTCGCGATTACAAGCGGCCGAAATGAGCTTCCTTCGCAGGGTGGCGGGGTGCTCCCTTAGAGATAGGGTGAGGAGCTCGGTCACCCGGGAGGAGCTCGGAGTAGAACCGCTGCTCCTCCACATCGAGAGGAGTCAGCTGAGGTGGCTCGGGCACCTGTATAGGATGCCCCCTGGACGCCTCCCTCGTGAGGTGTTCCGGGCATGTCCCACCGGGAGGAGGCCCCGAGGAAGACCCAGGACACGCTGGAGTGACTACGTTGCTCGGCTGGCCTGGGAACGCCTCGGGGTGCCCCCGGAAGAGCTGGAGGAAGTGTCGGCGGAGAGGGAAGTTTGGGGATCCCTGCTCCGACTGCTGCCCCCGCGACCCGGCCCCGGAAGAAGCGGAAGATAATGGATGGATGGATGGATGGATAAATGTGTTTGATTTTGTCAAAACACAGTTTAATTTCTCATCCTGACATATTTTTAAAATAGCCAATCAATCACAATAAATTATATTAAAACTGAGCAGCTTCAGCCTCTGAACCTTTAAAAAAAATTGATACACAATTTAAAATAGGTTTTGTTTGTGAGTGTAGGGCCAGCAACATGATGATATTTTGAATATAAAGTATGTATGTTTAGTAACACTAAACTCACTTCTCTGCTGCTCTGCTGAAGTTGGTGTCATTTTGGAAACACTGTGACAGAGTTAGAGGAGGAATATTGCTGAGCAACTCGAGAGCGCATTACCAAAATGAAGCCAACTTCAGGACGAGGAGCGTCCTTTCATCCCCTGCATGAGAGCACTCTGGGTCGGCGGAGCATCCGACGTGAGACCTCAGCAGTCGCAAAGTGATCCCCCCTGCACCCCCTCCCCTCTACTGATACACACACAACCTAAGCTTATGACTCTCAGCAGCAAGGTGACAAAGGGGCGCCCCAGCGCTCATTCCACTAACTTGAGACGTGGAAATGAGCGGTCTAGAAATATTGCGAGTTTTTTTTTCTTTTTTTTTTTGAGCGCGCTCGTGCGACCTCACAAAGATTGCGCCCTGGGCGGTCGCCCACATTGCCCATAGCTAAAACCGGTCCTGCAGCGGACAGTTCAGAAACAATTCAGAATTAATTAAAATTAGTTTTTATTAACAGACAAAGCAGTTTTCAAGACTATGTTTCTATTGATCTATTTTCTGACTCAGAGTGCAGGCAGCCTCTCTCTCATGATCTTCCTGGTACAGTACCACCTCTGAATCTTTTAGTGGTACGCATATATTATATATATATATATATTTATTACATTGTCATAACGGTGTCATGACAGTCAGTTCATCCTTCATGATATGTTAATGACAAATAAAAATGCTACCACTTTACTTGAGCTCACAGAATTTCTTCATTACACTGTCATAATGGTGTCGTGACAGTCAGTTTTGAGTAACCTTGCACATCTAATTAATCATAATTATGTCAGTTAAACAGAAAATATTTCATTAATGTCAAGTTGTCATGACAAAGACATTTTCTGGTAATGTCACTTTGAGTAATGTCAAGTTGTCATAATAAGGACATTGCAAACAAATTTAATGTCAAGTTGTCATGACAAAGACGACTTCTGGTTGATTAATGTCAAGTTGTCATAATAAGCACATCGCAAACAAATTTGTCAAGTTGTCATGACAAAGACGACTTCTGGTTATGTCACCTTGATTAATGTCAAGGTGTCATAATCAAGACAACCAAAATAATGTCAACTTGTCATTACAAAAACGAATGACACTTAATGACAACAGTCATAAATGTTTAATGACATTGACATAATGTTTATGACACGTTTATGACTGTGTCATGACACTCTTATGACGGTGGTGTCAAGTAAAGTGTTACCCAATTTTCTTTGAAACTGCAGCAGCTAAAAACCAGAGCACCAGTTCACTGTAGCGATTTTCACAACACTGTCACTCCGGATCAGCAACGCTGGTTATTAACTCAGACTTATGTCACACAGAACCTCACGCGTCCATGTGCGCTAGCCTGTTTAGAAGTCTGATTAAACTTGCAATGCTAATTCTTTACTCATAATTCTGATTATTTTTAAACAGTGGCCAAAGAACCGGCAGCCTGCCTCTCGTATGGATAATCAGCGTGATTAATCCAACGGATTAATCTGGAAAATATATAGCCTATAGACTCATGTGTTGAAGTGGATACAAGTGGATACAGTACAATCACCGCAACTCTGTCCGGAGCTTCTCCACTTTTATTTTCATATACTTAGTAACAGTAACCCGGGTACAAGAACCCCCCTCCCCAGTCCAGATGCGTTCCGTGGTCCATGGCGATTTTCATACACACACCAGCCTCGCTTTCAATAACACACACACGTCTCCTTTGATGTCAACTGGCACAGAGCGTGAAGCTGGGTTGATAACCAGCTTCGTAGTACCGTGTTAACTCGGACCGGGGCTTGAGGTTTTGACCCGGACTCCTTCCAGTCCAGGCCGGCTGGCGGTGTCACCGGTCTCATTACTGGCTGTTTGTGTTGTCTGTCAAAACATGGATGAATGAAACCAATCGACTTTGTATCGGCCGCGTCCTCTATCGAGGGAAAGTTATTTTCCCCTGCTCACCTCAGCACCATGGGGAGGAACTCCTTACCACCTCACATCCGTAACACCGACTCTCTCCCTCTCTTTAAAACAAAACTCAAAACCCACCTGTTTAAAATTGCCTATCCTCACCACCCCTCACTCTTAACTTTCCCCTCTATTTATTTCTCTGTTTTATCGCCCAGCCCCAAAGTGACACAGACCTGTTCATTCACGAGAAATCATCCAGCTGCACTCTCGTACATGGTGCGCAGTGAGAAATGCGGCATACTGTACAGTAGCTAGTTGGCTCATTTTAAAAACACAGACGGGTGTGTTTGGAGCTGACGAGACAGAGGACCGAAAAAAGAGAGTGAGAGTATACTGTAGCTGCCGTTGTTACATTCTGTCATTTAAAGACTATTATTATTAGGTCTATATTGCATTCCCCATTCGTGTTCACTGCTGAGGCGTTTTATCCTGCTCACAGATGCCACCTGGCGGTTGTTTGGGCGCACTGCAGCTTCTAGTGAACTCCTCCACAAAAAATCTGCCTGGCTCTCCCGTGCCTCACGCGTGAAATCGTCCAAATGAAACTAGTACCCACTGTAGATTCATACAAATTCTCCTTTCATTGCGCTAATGGCGTTGAGAATTGGGCTTGGGCTAGCTGAGCTACTAGCCTCCACCTCTCTGTCTCCATTGTTAGCATTAGCGTCTGGCATTCCCGGATCACCTGTAGCTTCTGCTTTAGATGATTTCTGAGTTTTTGCAGCTTGTTTCGGAGGCATTGAGGCTGGTTTTTCTCAATTCCGCGCAAATTGTGACAATTCACAGGACCTTCACTGGCTGTTTGGTTAATTTATTCTCTGATTTTTCACGCGAGCCCCGACACACGTGTGTTCAGCACAGTGCCATAACCGGAAGTCCGGACGGAGATTTTTGCGCTCCTTATGGACGGGCCCGCTGAGTCCTTCAGTTCCAGTACGAGGCGTGCCTTCTCTTGCTTATACCCTAGGCTGATGGGTTTGATGGGGAGCTCCAGCATGTTCTGGCCAAAAAGGCCTACGTCCAAAAAGCAGCGTGGCAAACCCAACCACGTCTGAATATATCGATTGGCAAGGCCGTCCATCTTGCCGACCTCGGATGTAGGGATTTCACAGATCTTTAGAGGCCACATCACGCGATGATACAGAGTGTGCTGGTGGCACCACACTTTGTGCTTTCTGAGCAGGTGACTTCCCTCCCTATGATTAAAATAGGCACTGGATGTCTGCACAACTACCTATATTGTACAGTGGCCCGACGGAAGCCTCAGTGTTGGACACAAAGGCTGCATAGAGTTACTCACAACTTTTGATATTTAAAAGCAGTGCAGTGGTAGTGTTGTTAGAAACTGGATGTCATGCAAACTGCCCCAGGTCCTACATTCTCTACCTAGGTCTTATAAAGCAGGGACAATGATCACATGAAAGCACAACAGTGGTGTAACCAAACATTGTTATTTTATTATCTTAAAAAGTAACACAATCCCCATAGGGTATCACATACACTACAACAACGGTAACACCAGTACTACACATCAAAGGGACTTTCAGATATTATAGACATTTAAAAAATCCCTCTCTTTATTGTTTAAATTATTTGACTAGGCATGACAGATAAACATCATTTACAGGTATGACATACCGTCACCATTAGAAACAATGTTATTGTTGAACCTCCATTTTTGTATACCACCGCCGATGTTAAGGGAAGACATTTGATGGACTGTCAGTGTAGAAAAGGGATCGAGGGTTACAGGACTGTGGCTGGAGGGAGTGATGGCTCGATGGAGGACCACTGGGCCAGAGAGTTGAGGGGACGGTCGGTCGGGTAAGGGGGCAGTGCAAACATCAGATGTGAGGGATGGAACCCATGACTTCCACTGTAGGCAGGGCAGCTAACAGAGACAGGCACCCCACTGTAGCTGTGGTGCAACAGATGAAACTCCACTGTGGGGGAAGAAAAACTCAACCGTAGTGGTAAACCCAAGATTAGTGGTACAAGAAACTAGTGTAGTCGTAGGGACGTGGTAAAGGTAGAACTGAAACTAGAACTTAACTAACACAATCTGGACTCCCTGTCTGTCTGTGGTCATGGGATGGGGGGGTAAGGCTCATCATCTGTGAGTACACCTGGCACTTCAAACCCCATTTGGAATATTGGACAACACATTGTGTATCCATATCACCCTGAGGGGTTGGAGTTTTCCTTGCATGGTGACCCTCTGCGTCCCTGGAGACTAAAACCCAAGAGCAGTGGTGGAAAGAACCGTCTATCTATTTCACTAGGAGAAAAGACATGAGAGGATTATAGAATAGTGACCATTAGTAGAAAGATCAGAATGTATACCTAACCTATATGGTAACACACAGGTTGGACCGCTGTATAATTGTGAGATGTAAAGAAGAACCAAATAAAGTGCTAGAATGAAACGTAGAAGAGTTTTGTCCTGATACATATTGTTCCATGATTGGTGTGTCTCTACTGCCAAAGTGACTGTAACCATGTTTCCATCCACAAGTTTTTATTTGCATTAAGCAATATAGGATTAAAAATGCCTTATGGAAACAGTAATTCCATTAAACATCATGAATATCAATAAAAAGTTAATACACTCATCGGATTTTCTATTGATCAATACAAAGTTTATGTGACAAAATTTGTCACATAAACTTGATGGACACAGTTCTTTGTTGGATAAATGTGAGTTGCGATCGTGTTTTATGTCAATTCCTCTCCGCTTTTTATTCAATTTAAAGGGATAGTTAAACATTTTGGCAAATTGGCCCATTGCCATAGTCTCTACAGTAATAGCAGTAGGTGTGTTACCTTTATTTGTCAGTGCAAGCTATTTTTAGAACGGCGGAGCAGAGCCGCAAGCTGCTCAGAGCTACGCTACAGAGGCTCATGGGATTTCTTGGTTTCCCTCATCAAACTCATCGAATACACAATCCAACAACTCATGCAAAACCGCTGATGTGCGTTGCCTTCAGGGACAGTTTTTGATCAAGCAGTCTCTATATTTACCTTGAAAACAACTCTGTCTGGTAACGTTGTGTCATTATCTCATAGTGTGATGAATGTGCAGGTCACAACTTGTCCAGCATTTTGAGAGTTGTTGGATTGTGTATTTGATGAGTTTGATGAGGGAAACCAAGAAATCCCATTAGTTAACAAACCTGCTGCTATGACTATAGGGATTATGACTATGGGCCAATTTGCCAAAATGTTGAACTATCCCTTTAAAGGTCTGAGACAGAAACGCACTTGAGCCAGCATTATTCGCATTAATATTTTTATCAATCTTCAGATAATCCGATCAACATTTGGATGGAAACATGGTTTGCAGTTTGTGATTCTTCATTCATGACAACTAGTTTGCTGTGTATCTAAATATATTCTGCATGATGTTCTATGTGATGACAACTTCTCCTCTAACAGTCAGAGCCACATCAGGCTGATGGGACAGGTGCAACTTCAAAGCAGGTGCAGGAATTCAGAGGAGAAAGAAGAAACAGTTCCTTTAGCCACGGTCAGACAACACAAACCATACTGTTTGTGAGTTTAGTTTAATCCATGCACTTGGGTTTCAGTCCCTTTCTGGGAGCCACAGGTTGCTTTTGCAATGGATGTCATGTACCACTAGAGGCCATAATGATGAGGAGGACAGATTGGGGGGTTGGGGGGGTTGGGGGCGTCAGGGTGTGATCCACAGCTGAACCACAATACTATCATGTACCATTAGAAGAAGCCTTGTTAGTGAAAATGGGGAAACAACAGGTGGGAGTCCAGCACTTTGTTGTGTAGTGTGTGTATATATGTTCATGTATGTGTGTGTATGTGTGCGTGTGTGTGTGTAGACATTCACAGGCAAGAGGCTGATGACAGTGTGACAGTAGAAAGGATGGGCTGTGTTTTTGCTGCTGTGGAGGTAGTTGTAGAGGAGCCTATAGGACGACAACACTGGGACTGACAGCTCCCTGAGCCTATAGGAGAGCAGGAAACCAGCCGGCCTATAGGACTGCAGGATTTTTCAAGACAGGTAAATTCAGCTCAGCTCAGGTCAAGATGTGGAACGAGACCAAGTCATTTTCAACGTGGGTCTGATTTCACAGCTCCCTGTGCTGTAGTCGGTGGCCGGCCGTCGCTCCGTCTGTCTGTTCAAACGCTTCATAGAAGGGACTGAATGGCCTCGGCCAAAAGTACACAGGTGAAACCTATTACACACACGTAAGCAGCCATTTAATACTATACTCCCACTATATCATCACTCTTTATTTTGATTATTATCATGGCTTCACTGACCATAATACATATAGCACCAGGAGTGAGAGCGGCTCAGGGATCTGATTCACGCCGTCATGGACTTGACAGAAACGCAACAGAATAGAAAAGTCTTGTAGAAACAGAGGATCAGTGAGATCAGAGGACGAGGTCACATCCCTGCTGCTTCTGTACAACACTGAGGGGGACGCTTTTGTTGTTTGTTGTTTTACTGTCAATCCGTTACCTCTGGACGGGAAACACTTGAGTGTAGAACAAGCTTCAGTGTGAAACTCAACGAGGATGTGGCGACCTCTGGTGTCCACCGGACGCAGCTGCATCACATTTTCACTCTGAAACAAACGCTGGATTCTACTGCTTTAACTGGAATCAAGGTGCTTTGACTGAAATGTTGTTTAGCAAACATTTCTTCTTCTCTCTCTCATCCTCCTTTCACTTCATTTGTGCAGAAAATAGATGGTGAAAGGTTTTAGTTGGGTTTTCTAGACTGGTGGTTCTCAAACTTTTTCACATCAAGGACCCCTAAACTGACACAATAGACCACGGCCCCCATTGGACAAAATTTTGAAGCAAACACCATTTGTTCCGAGACTGAATAAAGTTTTCTACGTTCAAATTAGGTCCAATGGAGTGGATTTTTGGAAATATTATGGAGAAATTTCTGGAAAAAAGTGGTACAATTTCTCCAAAAACGTTTCTAGGAAGAAGTGGTAAAATTCTCAAAAAAAATAAATAAATCTAATATATATATTCTGAAAGAAAAAGTTTAACAGTCCTAGAAAAATTGGTAAAATTTCAAGAAAAAGTTGGGGACCCTCGTTGAGAACCACTGTTCTAGAGGAAGGGTTCACTGAGGTCCTGATGGCATACTGTCAGTGAGTCCTTACATGTGAGTAGTGGAGGTTTAAAGATCTGCACACATGCATATCTATGATGTCCATACTGTCCCTGCTCAGGTATTCATGTGATCAGGTATTTGCAGGTAACCTCAACAACTCAACTGGGGCTTGATGGTGCAATAACAGAAATATAATAAATAATAAGAATAAATACTGGTAGGAACTTGGTGAATTTGAACAAGATTAGCACAGTTACCTGAGCAGTCAGTATGGATACATGTCCAAGCTAACAGGACAAGCTCTCTGACAGCTGACCTCAGCAGGTTGTATTGGAACCCAAACATTGATCAATTCTAAAGGGACACGCTAACTTTTTTTTTTTGTCACTCACTCCCGAGTCCATGACCAGCAGATAGACACCACCCTTTTGACTGTGCGTGCAGTAACAAGGGAGATAGAGCCGTATCTCCTGTAATTAGCTTAGCTCAAACACTGGAAGTGTATGGGTAGTGTTAGTCTGCGTCCACCTAAAGTCATCAGAGAAACTCTTCAGCAATTCTAAATGGACAGATCTTCGTCTCAGAGCTGACAAAACTCTCCGGTAAGGCATCTTGAGCGGTCAAATCCTGGTAACGGGACGAGATCGGTCTAAAACGAAGGGTTCAAGCAAAGACGGTTTATTTTGGTTCAAGCTAGCTATATCGAGGCTAGGTTAGCTTCCTATTTCAAAGTAAAAGCACAAATTCTATCATCATGGTTTTCTCTAAAGGGCAACGGGTGTTTTATTTTGTGACAGTAACCAGAAGTGCGTTGGTCACAATGGCTAGGGTTAGGGTTAGTAGAAGAGAGCTGTAGAGTAGAACAGCTGGTATTTAGACAAATTAACTGATCTAAACAGATACTTTCTTGCCTAAAAATGTTTGAAATGTTGATAAAGTGATATATATAGAGTTTAGAGCTAAAATGAAAGCTTCTAACTGCTGATTCCAGCTTGGGTAGCAGGCAGGCTACCACTACCCATACACTTCCAGTGTTTGAGCTAAGCTAATTATGGGCGATACAGCTCTATCTCCCTTGTTACTGCACGCACAGTCGAAAGGATGGTGTCTATCTGCTGGTCATGGACTCGGGAGTGAGGCAAGACACGAAATTAAAAAATGTTGGCGTATCACTTTAAATTTTGACTTTTGGTTTTAAATTCAGATGTGTTCTGGGCCTCAGACTAAACACTGGAGTTTTTCCTCAGGGATCAATAAAGTTTTGCTTTCATTCATCCATCAGCTCCATCACTTACTTTGGGATAAGTTGCCAAGCTGTCTATGTATGCAGACAAACCTCCACTCACACTCACACTCACATTCAAATGCATGTCTTTGGATGTGCAGATACACACGGAACTCCACATACAGAGTTCCAAAAGCAGAAGTTTGCTGCTCAGAGGCGACGGCGCTAACCTGCTCTGATAGAAAACAGCGTGTGCATATAACGCAGGTGCATCCTGTGGACACGAAGAAGAACGTAAAGAGACAAAAGTGAAAGATCCGAGCAGTCGGACATCAAAATCCCATCCCTGGAGCTGCACCTCAGGCCGTCTGCACACGTCACCAAAACTGGAGCCGCTCGCTCGCATTCACTCTGTACGGACGTCGTCACGGCGCAGACGGGTCAGTCGACGGACCGCCCCACCGCCTCCTTCTTTTTGCATTTCCTGTCGCTGCTGCTGCTGCACCTGGCAGGGTGTGTATGCCGGTGATTAGATGTTGGAGGGGAGCTAACAGACAGCTGCATCAGTGAGTGTGTGTGTAGTGTCAGTAGCAGTAGCTGGCAGAGCTGCGTCTCTTCAGTGTGCGATGCCAGGACACACCACTAGAGGGAGATGTACTGATCTGAAAGCAGCTGGAATGGGGGTGGAAATAACATGACCTGAGATTACAGATTATACAAACATAACCCACACGCGCACACACACACAAGCCCACACGCACGCACACACACACATGCACTCACGCACACACACACACAACTAGAACCCACGTAAGTGAAACAACACGACAGCAGTGTGTGACATGTTCAAGAGTCTGCCCAGTGGCCTGGTGTGTATGTATGTATGTGTGTGTGTATTTATATATTTATATATATATGTGTGTGTCTGAGTAGTTTCCTGGTGTATTAAATATGTGTGTGTCTGTGTGTATGTGTGTGTTAACAGCTATAGTTCCACAGTGGGCCTGCCGTAGCTCCACTGGTTCAGTCTGTCAGTCTGAAGGTGTAACAGTCCTTAGGGGGCGGAGCTATTATTTTCTGCCCCTCCCCTCCCCTCCCTAAAAGTCCATTGGCTGTCAGCATCCCACGCAGCCCTCCTGTGTCCCGCCCCCCCGCCCCCCCTCAGACGCTGGTGATTGACGCAAGGCAGGCGCTGGGCTTCTGGAGCTTCTCTGGTTGGCTGCCAGCAGGTTCTGGGATAGTGCGGAAGGAGAAGGGGGGGCCGTTGCCGGTGGTGATGCCGAGGTGGCCGGGGCTCAGCGCCAGGTTCTGCCGACGGTTGCTCTCCACTATGGAAGAGGTGTTGGACGCTAGGCTCTCCCGTGTTCTGCAGGAGACACAGAGACGCACAGTGAGACACACGCAGAGAGAGAGCAGGAAATGGACAATAGCTGTTGCCACGTGAACCTCCCTCACCCCTCACATCTGTCCCACAGGGTCAGAGGGAGGATTACTCCTTTAATGAGCAGCTGGATCAGGACGCTTCTCTGCAGCCTCCGACACAACTCACACAGCTGTCTCCATCAGCAGAGTCCTGCTCGGGGTTGTTTGTGGAATTTGAAAGTTCAAAACTGTTGGACTCAGACTGTGACCTGAGCCGACCTGTTGGAGTTCACCCTCCTGTTGTCCTTCTGGGTCAAATCTGTTCCCTTCCTCCATCCTTCCTTCTTTCCTTCCCTCCTTGAACGAATCTGCTCTCTCCCTCCATCTTTCTTCCCTTCCTTCTTCCCACAATCCTTTGCCCCTTCCTTCCTTCTCTTCATCCATCTTTCTTTCCTTCCTTTTTCCTTCTTCCTTCCTTGAACAAATCTGTTCTCTCCCTCCATCTTTCTTTACTTTCCTTCCCTTTTCTCTTCCTTCTTTCCACAATCCTTTTCCCCTTCCTTCCTTCTCTTCATCCTTCCTCTTTTGATCCAGTTGACCTGTTCCCTCCCATCTTTCGCTCCTTCCTTTTCCCTTCTTCCTTCCTTGAACAAATCTGTTCTCTCCCTCTATCTTTCTTTCCTTCCCTTTTCCCTTTCTTCTTTCCACAATCCTTTTTGCCTCCCTCCCTTCTTTCCTTCCCTTCACCCATTCTTTTTTTACCCTTTTTCCCTTCCTCCTTTCCTCCCATTGTTCCCTTTGTCCTTCCTTCCTTCTATCCCTTTGTCCTTCCTTCCTTCCATTCATCTGTCCCTTCATCCTCCCTTCCTTCCTTGACCCAGGAGGACAACAGGAGGGTTAAAACCAGGGAGTCCCAGGTATTATTGGTCAAACTCCCAATAACAAGGGAGCACGCAGCACTCCAGCTGCTGCTGAGGGAGCTGTTAGTGCAGAGAAGGTCGAAACTCATCTATGAGTTTTCCTCCATCAGTCTTTAAAGGGATAGTCCGGCGTAAGTTTAACCTATGGTCTAACACGCCATGACACTGAGTAAGACCCCTCCCTTGCAGACCACTAGCTTCTCTAGTTGTAGCAACTTCAGCAAAGACTGCACTGCACAATACACTGCTGTTGATTCCTCCACCAGCAAACCACCATTAAAAAGCCACTCACAGCCACGAATAATGCTCAGAACAGCACCTAACAGTACAAACAGGGTCCCAGCCCATAATACGAGGCCTTAAAGTCCCCCTCCAATGATCCTTCTTAGTTATTTTAAAGCATTCTCTGTGGTCTTCAAATTTTTCGCCAAATTTTCGCCAAAACCTGTGCCATTTCCCAGGGCTCTCCTTCTGCACAGCACCAGCAGCTCATTAGCAATGCTCCTCTGGAGGGTGGGCGGAGACTGCGCTGCTCTGCCAGTCTCCCTGAAACTGCCCATTGGTGTCTGCCATTGGTTCACAGCAATTTGAATCCGAAGCATCCGAAAAACCACAGGAAATACAATTTCATCAGCGTTATGGCTCACTCTAACATCCGCCCTATGCCACAGGAACACAACTGTCATCAGCCCCAGTTCAAATCTTGCATAGCCCCCCTTCCAATTTCCTGTCTCTCTCTCTCTCGACTGTGCTTTTGATTTAGGCAAAAAAGCCCCAAAAATTATACTCAAAACAAAAAAACACCTGCTAGTTTTGCCTGAAAGGAGACAAAAAACAACCCCCCCCCTCTCCTCTCCTCCTGCAGCTTGCTAGTTGTAGGGAAGCCCTAACCAGTCGATTACCGAGTGCATCAGTTGTTCAAACTGTCAGTCAGAAAACAGTCAGAAAAACTGCTGCAGTTTTGGAACCAAGTGTTTCAGGACTCCTGACTTTTCTACTGCACTCGGTAATCGACTGGTCAGGGCTTCTCTATTCATTATCTGTGGCTATGATTGGTTGCTGGAGGTTTCCTGGTGGAGGAATCAACAGCAGTGTTTTGTATCGTGTGGTTTTTGCTGAAGTTGCTACAACTGGAGAAGCTATAGCGGTCGACAAACTGGAACTCTCGAGGAGGAGGGGAGGGGGTCTTATTCAGTGTCATGGCGTGTAAACTGAGCCTGGTTTTGTCAGATTAGAACAAAAGAATGAACATTTCATTCTTTCGTCACTCACTGCGATGTACAGAACCAATATCACCTGTATGTAACACCTAACTGAAGTCTGTAGTGACAGTTAATGATAACGATGTGAAGGTGGGTGAAGATTCATTGCATTTATCTTTAAACAGAAATAACAAACCCAATAGAAACACAGCAGTTCCACGACCACAGTGAGTCGGCCCAGTTCTGGTGCACATGTGTTACAGGAACTAAGTGATTTAAAGTGTAACATTTTGGAAATGCATCAAAGACAAAGACAAGACAAGTAAGCAGCAAGAAAGTCAAAGAATGGATAAATAACTTACAGGATAGTCTGTATGTAATAGATGATATACAGTATGCTCGGGAAATTTTAAGTATTTTTGCTTTTCAAATAATAATAAAAAGCAGCACTTCAAGAACAGCCTTGAACTTTCAATCAAATTTCTGTCATTTGTGTTGAATTTGTTATGCAACGTGACATTAATCAAATTTACCGGCATCAATTTTATTTATTTTTAGCCTCAAAGTTAGCCATACCTTTTCTTACAAATTCTCACTTATTTTAGAATAATAATGATTTGTGTAAAGCACTTTTGGTATCTTAAAAGGTGCTATATAAAACCAATCCATTATTATTACTATTATTATTATCATTATTATTAACAGGTAATGATATAAAAGCTAAGCCATAAAGCAAGGTATAGTAAGAATTTATAAGATTAAGATGACATGTATGTAAATGTTTTTAAATCTCTTTAGTTAGAAAGTGTAAAGGTGACTTTTTTTTAGATTGATATGCTTTTCAATATAATAAGTGAGACATTATAGATGCTTCCATTTCCATCCATTTGAGCAGCTCATGTACCTGTAGGACGTATTTACCTGTGAGCTCCTCATCACTAGAAATCACAGTGACCTGATCACACTGATGGTGACGTCCCAGCACAAACAGGGGGACTTATGAGACAGAAGACAGAGAAAACCTAAAGCTCCTGGTCAGGTTTGCACTTGCACAAATCAGCCAGCGCATCAAAGAGGGTCACAGCTTTAGCTGAAGTTGATTGGTGTTGATTAAAAGACTGTAAATAGAAGCCAAGGTTTAAAGTTAGTCAACACCTTTTATTGTGGAGTTGAATCGCATGACAGAGAATGTTGTATGTTTCATCCTGTGTGACAGTGTGTTTGACTGATTTGCTCAAAGTGTTTACAGGTTATTGCAACTCCTAGTGCCCATTTGTGTATTGTGTAGTGTTTGCATTTTTCAGTCGAGTTGAAAAATTAATTGTTGTATACATTTTTTAATATTTGTTTATGTGCTGAACCTGCACTGTGAGTCATTATATATTCACATTACTAGAGGTTTAGGTGTTTTATTGAGATACGACTGTTTGTGCAGTTTCATCAGAATAGCTGTCTTACAAATGTCTTCAAGTGTCCAGGGTTAGTGACTGTCATCTGGAAGGGATCGTGTGTTTACACCAGTCTTTTCAAGTAAGTCTTCAGTGATCACATCTTAGTTTCTGCTTTTTACACAAATAAACAGTGTGGTAGTTCAGAGCAAAAATAGACAGGGCTGCTGTCAGTGTATCAGTGTGAGTGGTTGAGGGAATCATGGCACTGTTTACAGCTCTACAGTGAGTTCAGGTTTTATCCCCCTGAGATAGTCCAATGTTTGGCTTCATAATCGAGCTGTGTTGGGACACCTGGGACTGAGACAGAGTACTTGGTCCTTCAGTGTGATCAGGACATATTAGTGATCCCAGCTCCAGTCCATCCTGAATGTGTCTTTGGTGCTGAACTCAGGTTTATTGCAGTTACACATAGAAGGTTTCAAAACACTGTTAAAGGGCAATTACTGAGTTCATGGTAAAGCACATACTGGCTGCACAATCCAGTGCTGGTTTTTGTTTTTTCAGTACAATGTGGTAGAAAAGGTAACATTTTAAAAAATACATCACAATAAACTATAACATCTATCCTTACCTTTATTTATAGTAAGTTAACTAAATTAAACATAACAAAAGTTTTTTAGTGTCACCTCGAGTGAAACTTTAACTCTTGTATTCAGTCAATATTCTTATTATCATCAAGTGAAATAAAAAAAAATTTAAAAAAGGAAAAAGAAAGTATATCAGTTAAGATCATGGAGTTTGTATGGAATCAGAAATTTAAAAAATTGAGAAAAACTGTCTGTAACAAATACAGATGTTCATTAAATTATGAATTAGTTAATAATTCAATAGTAAAATGTACAGTAAAACCCGTAGATTTACTTTAGTAGTAAATTAACTAAGTAAATTAAATTTAAAGGGATACGCCAGCATTTTTTTTTCATGTCTTGCCTCACTCCTGAGTCCATGACCAGCAGATAGACACCATCCTTTCGACTGTGCGTGCAGTAACAAGGGAGATAGAGCCGTATCACCTGTAATTAGCTTAGCTCAAACACTGGAAGTGTATGGGTAGTGTTAGCCTGCCTCCAACCCAAGCTGGAATCAGAAGCTGATTTAATTTTAGCTGTAAACTCTGTAAATATATCACTTTATCATCATTTCTAACATTTTTAGGTGAAAGTAGCCGTTTAGATCAGCAGTGTGTCGTTAATTTGTCTAAATACCAGCTGTTTACTATTTTGTTCAGATGAATTTGGCGCTACTCAAGCTAGCTGTTGTGACCAACGCGCTTCTGGTTACTTTCACAAAATAAAACACCCGTTGCCCTTTACATACAGAAGTGCTTTTACTTAGATGTAGCTAGCTTGAACCAAAATAAATCGTCTTTGCTTGAACCCTCCGTTTTGACCGATCTCGTCCCGTTACCGGCATTTGACCGCTCAAGATGCCTTACCGGAGAGTTTTGTCAGCTCTGAGACGAAGATCGGTCCGTTTAGAGTTGCTGAAGAGTTTATCTGATGACTTTAGTTGGAGGCAGGCTAACACTACCCATACACTTCCAGTGTTTGAGCTAAGCTAATTACGGACGATACGGCTCTATCTCCCTTGTTACTGCACACACAGTGGAAAGGATGGTGTCTATCTGCTGGTCATGGACTCGGGATTGAGGCAAGACAAAAATATGTTGCTGTATCCCTTTAGTAGAAAATACTAATTTCATCTGACTTGAAAAAATGAAGTTGCAACAAAGAAAAAACGAAGTTGACTCATATGAGTAAATGTAAATGTAAATGTTTGTCAAAAGGAATTTTCTGATTCATATCAAATCAAACGCTAAATAATAAATGTGAAACTGATGAGAGTCACGTTTTGTGGTTCAGTGTACTGTATGTTCTCACCGTGGTGAGTTGAATCCACTGTCAACAGTGACAGAGCTGGAGTCCATACTGTCCAGTCTAGCAGAGTGGGCCGACTGCTGGTTCTGACTGGACTCGGGGTGGTTCTCTTTAGCACCAGGGAAGGTCAGGGTTCTTTCAAACCTCCTCTGTAGGTCCCTCTCCTTCTCTCTCTCCAGCAGCCACTGCATGGTGCCCGCCCCGCCCCCTCCCACCCCGACCACGCCCCCTCCGGCCTTCTCGTTCTCCCCTCGACTCTTAGTCCCTCCCTCCTCCAGCTCGTCGTCGTCGGAGACGTTGTAGTAATCGAAGGAGGCCTCTGCGGCGCTGCCGGCGGGCTCGGCCCCCGGCGGGGGGACGGACGGTGTGGCCACCAGAGGTTTGGGAGCGTCGAAGGCCTCCTGGGAATCAAGTGCATCGCAAGACGAGGACAGAGTGGAGGAGGTGAGGGTGGGGGGTTTTCTCAAGGAGCTGTAGCCGGGCAGAGGGAGGCTCGGAGGAGGTTTGAAGAGTGTGTCTTTACTAAAGATCTCCTTACGTTTCTCCTGCCCAGAGGAGGCACTGTGGGGAGGGCGTCCATTAGGGAGGGGCGGATCTGGGATAGAGAGAGGTATTGGAGGCAGGCTGCCACCCTTAGGCCCCACCTTTAAGTCCTCCTTAGTTTCTTGTGGGTGGGGTGCTTGTCTTTCTGTCTGTCTGTCAGTGTTGCTTACTTTTAATCCATCATGGCTACTTTTACCCAGAGTTCCCAGCGGGTTGGCCGCAGTGAGAACGGCGTCGGAGGAACCGGAGCACTGGAAGTAATCGTCAGGAGGTACGGAGGTGGGCAGTGGTTTGGGGGAGTACGCCGGCAGGCTGTCCCTGCTCTTACTCTTCTCTAAGCTCCTGCCGCCGTCCATCCCCAAAGAATCTCCGGGCAGCTTCGCCGTGGGGGGCGTGGCTCGAGAGTAGTGAGAAGAGCTCTGATTGGCTCGCAGGGTGCCGTCGTCGGTGTAGTAACGGCTCCGTTCGTCGTAGTAATCGGGCGGTCCGATCAACCCGGCTCCAAGAGGTCCTTTGGAGTTGTCCATGGACCTGGAACGTTCCTTGGCCTTGTCGCTGCGTTCGTTCCTGGACTTCCTCTCCTGGGTGTGGGAGTGGGAGCGGTGGACTTTGGAGTGGTGGGCTGAGGGGCCATGGCTTGGCTCGGGGAAAGGCATTTCTGTGCGTCGCTTGGCGAGCTCTCCGGACACGTCCCACTCCGGCGTGACGGGGAGGTGGGAAGAGTCGAGGATGTTGGGGTTGCTGTGCGCCAGGTGAAGCCGAGCCCGCTGGCGCTCCATCGCCAGGGCGTGTTCCCTCGGCGACCGCGCCAGCGAGGACGAGTAGGCTCGGTAGTCCCTGTCGGCCAGCTCCAGGTGGGAGGCGTCGCCGGGCTCGCCGCGCGTCGCCCTCGTCTTGCTGTGCGAGCGGCTGTGTTTGGTCTGGGATTGCTTCCTGTGCCTGCCCCCGCTCCTCCGGCTCCTGGAGCTCTGATTGGCCGAAGACGCTTTGCTCCTCTGAGCGCGCTCTTCTTCGAGACGCTTCATGACCGCCGTGTGCCTGGCGAGGTTCTCTACGGTGAGGTCGGGGTTGATCCTGCGGATGATCTCCATCTCCACGTGTCGCGGCAGCTGGCTGGGCGCCTCCTCGTCGCGCAGCGGCCACTCCTCCGGGGGGAACTGGGCGGAGAAGGTGGCCAGCTGCTTGGCCTTGTCCTTCTTGAAGCTCAGACGGAACAGCTTCAAACCAAACTTCCGACTTCCCGTACCGCTCCCTCCGCTGGCTTGTTTCTCTATCTCGGAGCTCCCTCCCCCGCTTCCTCCCCCTCCCCCGCCGCCGCCGCCGCCTCCCCCTCCTCGGTGCTTGGTGAGCGTGTCCGTCTTGAAGGGAAACCCGAGGGTGCTGCGGCTCTTCTCTGCGTTGCCTCCCGTCTGGGGAGGAGTTTGCGGGGAATGCGGGGACGAGTACGCCTCCCGGTGGTCTTTGGGGGATCGGCGCTGTAGCGTGGTGTGGTGACTCGGGGGGTCGTCTCCACGGTAAGCGTTGTTGTAAAAAGAGTCTCCCCCGCCTCCCCCGCTGTGGTTTTGGCTGGACTTGGGGTGCGTTCGGTCTCGTACGCCTCCAGAGGTGGACGGGGTGATGGTGCCGGAGAGAGGAGAAGTACACTGCGTCTGCTGATGCTGCTGTTGGTTCTGATGCTGCTGCTGCTGCTGCTGCTGCTGGTGGCGCTCGATGGATCTCTCGTCTAAGTGGTACCACTTGGAGCTGGTTCGGATTAGGCTTGGAGTGATGAAGTAAGTCTGAGGGGTCACGATAAAATATCCGTCTGGCGTTGGGTAGATCTTCCGCTCACGGACCAGCATGCTTAGAGTGTGGTGCAGAACCTCCTCTGTTGGCGTGGGAACACCTGAGCGGAAGAAGAGATGAGCAGAAGTTAGACATGGGACCTTTAACACAGATTCTGGCACAGGAGATTTAAATGATGAAGTTACCCCAACAAGGAACCGTGGAAAAAAATTGTGTTTTTTTCCAACACCTTTTATGGAACAAAACATCAACAACACTAAACATCTAAAATGTGTCAAACAGAGAAACACTCAACACCTGATTTTCTTATGTCCACAAAGAATCAGGAAATGGTTTCAAAACAGAAGGCTTCAAACTTAAAGGAGAATTCCGACCATTTTTGACCCCTAAATCGTTGTCCTGATGGTCACCCAGCGTTGGGGGAGAAAAAAACTTGACTAAAATTGCTGCAGGCAAACCGAGTTACACCATGGCTACCTGGCGCTAGGGATAGCCACAATGCTAACCCATGGGGGCAATTCTTTCAACCACAACAAACACTCAGAAAACAATCAAATATCTCTGGTACATGACTGGAATTCTTTCAACCACAAGTGTGTGATGGGGGCAAACACTCAGAAAAACAGTATAATCTATGTGAGACGACCGTAAAGTTTGACCGGGGGGGGATGAAAGTAATGGCAAACAAACACTCCATTTCTACAAAATCAGGCAGGTTTCCAGGATGCCAAGTAGCATAGTACTCATTTTAACGTAAAAATTGCCAATGAGAACCGGTGTCAAAAAGGGAAAAAAGGGGGAGGAGAAAAAAATCCATCACCAACATCATGATCAATTACCATGGCAACGAACGAAACTTCATGTTTGTTGTGGTTCTTACAAAATAAAGTTTGTGAAGGTTCTGACAGATGTGCAGCTGACAGCGACAGTTTCCTCATGGTCAAACCTGAGCCACCATCCAGGCCAAAGTCTCTTGGACGTATAAGCACTTTGGGTTGCTTGTCAATGCATGAAAAGTGCTATATAGTTAATTTGATTTGATTTGATGTGTAAGTATATTCTCTTCATTTCTAACAGACTCACTTAACTAAATCAAATGACAAAATCAATAAGTATCGGTATCAATAAGCAGTATTGGTATTGATAAAATCCAGATGATATTTAACCCTATTATCAGTATCAACTTGACCCTCACAACCAGACCAGACTGTCTCTGTGTTCAGACCTCATGCCCAGCTGCTAGGAGTGATGTCATCACATACATCCACAGAGCTTCTAGTCACCGTGTCAACCAGTACAACATGTCATGACTCATCTGCTGGTTCCTGCTCCTGTAAGTGTCAGAGCCTTTGTGTGAGATCCTTCAACTGGTCATTCTGTGTTTTTAAAACTTCCTACATCCTGCAGCTCACTCATCCCTACCCAGCCCTATGGCACCCCCCTCTCCCTCCCCTCACTTCCTCTCTCTGCACTGCATGCTGGGAGTGTGGTGATGGAGAGCATGTGAGTGGGACCTAAGAGGCCGGCTCCTGTTTCTCAGCAGGGGCGTGGAGTCCAGAGTCCCTCCATTTATTTCTTAAAAAAGAGCTGGAGCACTTAAGGAGGTTTGCGTGTGGATTCCAGATGGTGAATGTGGGCTGTGTGGAGGGACGTCAAGCTGGAGCATGTTCAGCCACTGAGTGTGCAGGTGCTCCCGGTGCTGAACTCTGTCTCTCTATGTCAAGCATGCAGAAGAAGCCAGCTCCAGGTCCATCAGGTGTTCACAGTCTCCTGTCTTTACAGGCAGAATGCAGCGCTGCCTGCTCTGGCTGACAGAGTCCACACCTGCACAGCTCACAGCACATCAGACCAGTGGCTTTCTGGATGACACATGCTTGGTTAGAAGATTAATGGCTGAGAAAAATTCATTCACTTCATCCCTGCTCTTCAGACAGTTACTGGGTTAGACTGGGATAGCTCAACATTTTAGCAAATGCCTATTGCCATAATCCCGAAAGTCATAGCAGGAGGTTCATTACCTTTACTTGTCGGTGCATGTTGTTTTAAGATCAGCGGGGCAGAGTTGTGAGCTGCTCAGCTAATGCTATGGAGGCTCATGGGATTTCCACATTTCCCTCATCAAACTTAATACAGAGACAATCCAACAACTCCAAAATACACTCTGGTGGACAAGTTGTGACCTGCACATTCACCACACTATGAGCTATAACACATTATGTAACATCACGACACAACACTGCATTTGCACTGATGGCGCAAATTGCGCGAGATTTAGACGGACCAGGAAGAGCAGTGCTGGGAACTTCCGCTACAAACAAGCGTAAAATATAGACTTATTTAATTTTTTGGGGAAAATTTTCTCATGTCTGGGCTTCAATACGAGAGGGACATTACAGACGAACAGTATGGAGGTATTTGAATGTTTTTTGGTGTGTCTTTTTGGATGAAGGAAAGTGAACACCGTTCGCTACTGTCATGGACATGCAGTGCTGCTCGGACCCCCCGTAACTCAGAGAAGGCACGGACTAATTTGAATGAACTATCCCTTTAAGAATCAGAACTCTCCTCCAGATCCAGATCTCCCTCTCCTCTTCACAACATCTCTCTCCTTTCCGTATCTCCTGCTTTCTCTTTCTCACCTCAGTATCTCTCCCCCTCTCCTCTCCTCAGCATCCCCTTCTTTCTCTCTCTCTGCAGTCTCTTCTCTCTCTCCTCAGTCTCTCCTGCTCTTTCTCTCTCAAGTATCTCTCCCTCCCTCCCTCTCTCTGTCAGTCTGGAGGTATTACTGCCAGTTACATCATAGCAGCCTTTCAGCCCAGCCAGAATGATGCAACACTATGCAGACAGACAGACTACACACACACACACAGGGAGAGGGAGAGGTTTTGTCCATCCATCTTGTTGATAAGGCCAAGCAGAAGGAAAGACACACACACACAGCGTAACACACATCCAAAATCTAAATGTCTGCAGGGAGGAAGGAGCGGCCTCCATCTTCCCTCCGTGCTGAGGTGATGTGGAGAGGCTGGGCGGGGCTTCGTCTCTCACCTCAGGTTAAAGGTCACGGCTGAGAGGAGGTAGCCGTGGAAACTGTGTGCCTGTGATGTGATGTCACCCGGCCGTCAGTGAGGCTGGGTGTTGAATCAATTCACAAGCTCCTGATCTAATTTGACTCCAAATTCCATTTGAAATTGATTCAAAGTTATTTCAGTAACAATATCAGATGTGTTTGGATGTGAAGGAGACTCTCAGAGAACTAAATCTGGAAATGTTTCTTACAACCTTGTTCATTATCAAAAACATATGAGTAAAATATGAATGGACTCAAAGCTCTACATGAATGCACTTTCTATTAAAGGGATGGTTCAACATTTTTGCCAAATTAGCCTATTTCCATAATCCCTGTAGTCACAGCAGTAGGTTCATCACCTTTGATTATCGCTGCATGTTGTTTTGAGATCAGCAGAGCAGAGCCGTGAGCTGCTCAGTGAACATAATGGAGGTGAAGAGTACAGGTCCCTCATCAAACTCATCAAACAAGCCAACAACTCCAAAAGTCTCCCGTGGACAAGTTGTGACCTGCACATTCACCACGCTATGAGAAAATAATGTAACATGAGACAGAGTTGTTTTCTAGGCAAATGCATAGCCGGAACTACATTCCAGACACGGCTTCTAGGAGGAGTGATTTCAAAAAAGCAAGTAGGCAGAGTTCCGAGTATTTGCTTCATGTGTCATAATGTTAGATAATTATGTGTTATCTCATAGTGTGGTGAATGTGCAGGTCACAACTTGTCCACCAGAGTGTTTTGGAGTTGTTGGATTGTGTATTTGATGAGTTTGATGAGGAACAGGGGATCTGTGCCGTTCACCTCCATTGTGTGCGTTGAGCAGCTCACGTCTCTGCTCCGCTGATCTCAGAACAAGAAGCACAATAATTAAAGGTAATAAACCTACTGCTATGACTATAGGGATTATGGTGATAGGTAGGGGTGTAACGGTACACAAAAGTCACGGTTCGGTACGTACCTCGGTGTGGGGGTCACGGTTCGGTACGGTTTCGGTACAGCGGAAAAAAATTATCAAAAGCTCACACATGTACAAGACTATCTTTTTTCATTTATTTTGAGCAGACACCAATTGACTGCAAAATGTAAAACCATCTCCTGATATAAAAGTAATAAAAATAAATAGAATAGAACATATAACAAATGCATTGGGAGGGTTATCATACCATTCATTCTGTTCATACAGAGGAAAAGAATCCGAAAAAAAATTTAAGTCCATATTTTTTAATATAATTTGCTTTAAATGTTTGCTTGTGTGTTTTTCTTAAATATTTATTATATAAAATATAAAAATTAAAATGAACAAATGTGTGTAGCGCAAGGACTGGCTGCAGAAACAGCTGTTTGCCTGCCGGTCGCACGGGGAGCAGCTTCTCGTGCTCTCTCTGCGCCGGTCAAATGCGGCTCCACAGGTCTGTCTCTAGCTCTGTATCGATGTGTCTCATGTGCAGACGCAACTGACAAGTATTTATAGATGGACAGGCAACAGCTAAATTAATCATCCGTTAATTACCGGTACTTTATTTTGAAAACTGACCGGATTCTCTCTCCTTTTATTTTCTGTTCCCGACTTCCCGTCTGGTACAACCTGGTCTGCTTGACAGACGGAGCTCGCGGCTCACGTAAAGACACCATCAGAACCTGCCTCTGCTCCAGCGCTGCGGTTTCACAGGCAGTGCATCCGGGCCGTTTCACGAGCTAATGTGTGGTTAGCATGTTGGATGTGTTTCCAGCGACGTAGCGCACCCCCGTAAAACATCGCCGGCAGTCCGGTCAACCACTCTTTCGCCGTCGCTGTTATGTTGCACCGGGAAACCAAAGTGTTCCCACACGGCTGACTTAAATGAAGCCGGCGGCTCTTCCAACTCCACACTCGCCATCACTCTTCTTTTGTTTGTTTTTGTTTCTAACCGTTTCTTCTTCTGTATGATAGCTGTTATGCTCATTACCGCCCCCTGGATTGGAGTGAGGACTCGACTTTTTTTTTTTTTTTTTTCTCACTCACTCAGACGTATTCGTCGTGTGACTGCGTGCACCGAACCGTGACCCCCGTACCGTGACGGGACGGGACGAATACATATACCGTTACACCCCTAGTGATAGGCGAATTTGCCAAAATGTTGAACTATTTCTTTAACATAACCCATCTCAAGCAGTGGGTAGTGTGGGTTTTGACTAATTGCAATGTGCATGAACAGACATTTAGGTTGTGTTCACACCACACAGGCCAAAGTTCAACTGGGTCGACCTGAACACTGCCTGTATGAAAACACCCTCTTTACTTTTATCATGGCCACATTGGAAACATCCATTCAGCGGTCAAGCTAAGCTAACAGGCTAGGCTACGAAAGCCTAACTAAAGCAGCTTCATCTATGGAGGCACGAAGCAGCACAAGCCGTCCGAGTGACTCGATAGGCAGCAGACTCACCCTGCGCCAGACCCGAGCTGCTTCTTCTCACACTACAAATGTAAACCTGTTCTGCAGCTCAGCTTGTCGAGTCACTGACATAATGAAAGTGACCTGTTGACCTCACTTTGGCAGCTGGATGGAGAAGTGGCTGCTCAGCTGCAGCACACGTGGAAGCACAGCAGTAGACCAGACCAGGTACACGCTGCTGTTCTAGAGAGGGAAATATTCAAGAATTCTGACCAAATACATAGAATACAACTGAAGCAGTTAGAGAATGATGAGGCTGAGCCTCTAGGACCACTACCGACATAGAGCTGGGTTTACATGGAGACAAATATTCACATTAGAATCAGTTTGGATGTCCAATATACTATACTCAATCAAAATGAACAGGCCCAAACTGAATGGGAATTCATTAAGTTTAAGTTCGAACCAGGGACGCCTGTGTTGAGGACTGTAGCCTCTACATGGGGGTGGCCGCCTTAAAGGACAATTCCAGGCAAATTCAACTTGGGGGTGTATGTTACTATCATTTTAGGTCTAAAAGAAGGAATGTGATGATTTTCAGTTTTATCGCTCCTGTTTTGCGGTAGTTGTGTCTGTCCGCGGATCGCTACAGCAGCAATGAATGGAGTGGATGCGAGTTCCGCTAGTTTGGCTGTTTACATCCCTCAAAGCCGCAATTTTTTTCCACAGACAGCGTCGGATGGCTACTCAAACATGTACCGAGCAGTTTATTTACTTCAAGCAAGCCGACATGCTTGTAAAACTAGATCTAAATTCAAAGTCTCCCGGAGTCTCGCGCGAGACCCAGTCGCCGTGCTCGGTGCATTCAGGGACAGTCAGAAAGCTACCGTTTGTGTCATAAACACAGAAATATCGACTCTTGACTTGCTTCAAGTAAAAAAAACTTGTCGGCGCATGTTTGAGTCGCCACCTGACGCTGTCTGTTGAAAAAAATGTACACTTGAAGCAAGTAAAGAGTCGATATTCCTGTGTTTATGACACAAACGGTAGCTCCAACTGCACCTGAATGCACCGAGCACGGCAGCAGGGTCTCGCGCGAGACTTTGAATTAGATCTAGTTTTACATGTCGGCTTGCTTGAAGTAAATAAACTTATCGGTACATGTTTGAGTAGCCATCCGACGCTGTCTGTGGAAAAAAATTGCGGCTTTGAGGGATGTAAACAGCCTAACCAGCGGAACTTGCATCCACTCCCATTCATCGCTGCCGTAGCGATGCAGGGACAGACGCAGCTACCGCAAAACAGGAGACGTTAAACTGAAAATCTTCACATTCCTTCTTTTAGACCTAAAATGATAGTAACATACACCCCCGAGTTGAATTTGCCTGGAATTGTCCTTTAACCACGCACCGCCCCTTACCCGCAGGTTTACCGCCGGGTAGTTACATTCTGTATAGGAGATAAATGCTGGTCTCATTGATGAAATGTAACAATTGTGGCAGTCGCATTAGTTTGTTCATGTGTGTAGTGGACAGAGGAGCAGCGCTGCCTGGGGCTCTGGAGCCTACGGACAGAAATCACCACATTTACATCAATAAATAAATGTTTTACAATGAACCGATCAGTCTGCATTACATTTTATTTTATTTTATTAAGTTAGCGTGGTTTTGAATATAGGATTTGTGACGTATGTGACTGTTGAAGTGGTGTCCCAATTGATTTTCAACCCCACAAATTGTAGCTCTGTTTCAAGGGGCAAGGGATAAGGGCTAGGGGTAGGGATGAAAATTAGAATTGGAATTGGGCATTTGCCCAAGACAATGTCGACAAAAAAATGTGATGATAAAATAGGCAAATACACATAATAGGCTATTTTGGCCGGGCTCGGTCTAAAAACAGCTGCCATGGTTTGGTTGGTGCTCAGGTGGGCATGTGTAGACATCAGAGGCTTTGGACACACTCTTCCAGTCACCAGCGTGTCCAGGCCTTTGTCTGCTGCTCTGTATTGACTTTTTGACAGTGAGGGACATCACTAAATGATCATAATGTCAAGGTGTGTGTCCTCACTACTATAGAAGGGCCCACATGTGTGTGTGTTGCCTGTCATTACATCATACTTGTGCCGCTGCTTTGCTCACATGACGCAAGTTGTCTAAAGAGGGAACCCCAGAGCCGTCTGACACACACACACACACAACAGGTTTTACTCCAACCATAGAGAACACTCATTGACACATGGATTTATTCACCGTAGTGGACATGGATGTTTTTTTCTGCCTTTTTAGTTAAAGGATAATTAGCGTTTTTTTTTACAATCTGGACCTTATTTCCAGCATAAAATACGATCATCTCCTCACCCAGATAACTCTGGTGTCATTACAAGTCGTTCTGATGAAATTAGCTCCAGCCAAGAGCCGTGTATCTGTATAACGCGAAAACACAGGGCAGCGCAATGCAGCCTCTAAATAACACATTATCTGCTGCAACTTGTTCATTTCACCAATATTTAGTTATGATACACTAGTGCTATTCCCCTCTGAGTCCGGGGTTAGCTGTTATCAACATCCAGGGTCTGTAGGTTGACCTACTGACCTCTGACCTGGATGATGTCATCTCTGTAGGTTGACCTACTGACCTCTGACCTGGATGATGTCATCTCTGTAGGTTGACCTACTGACCTCTGACCTGGATGATGTCATCTCCGGCTCATTCTGATAATAACCATTCCACTTCTGCATTCAGGTCCATTTTTATCTCAACTATCCAGAGCTTTAGTGAGTCCAGGTCAACTTACAGACCACGGATGTTGATAACATGCCACCACGGACTCAGAGGGGAATAGCACTAGTGTATCATAACAAAATATTGGTGAAATGAACCAGTTTCTCATCAGATAATGTGTTATTTAGACTCACATTATACAGATCTACGCGGCTCTCAGCTGGAGCTAATTTCATCAGAACGACTTGTAATGACACCAAAGTTATCTGGGTGAGGAGATGATCGGATTTTATGCTAGAAATAAGGTCCAGATTGTAAAAAAAACTGTAATTATCCTTTAACTAGACATTTGAGAAGATGTCCCTTAGACCTACTGCTGCTAACCCATCCTTCAGCCAACAGCTAGAATATTGTATGCTTGATTTTCTACTTCACATGTCTCCAGTGGGTCCACTGAGTGGGGACCATTGTTGGATTTGGACTGAACATCTCCTTCTCCTTGACATGAAGAGAATGAAGTCCACACAGACAGCCCAGAGGAGGAGGACACTGTGCTGAGTCTGACCCCAGTCCACCACATTGCTCTGTCCTCCACTTCTCTATTCCATCTACAGAGTCACTCAGATATTAACAATCATATTAAAAATGTGTGTGATCTGCTCTACGTTCAGGTGAGAAGACACTGAGGACTGAGCCCAGACCAGATTCAGTGACAGACTGATTATCCCAGCTTTAGTCTGATAAAGCAGTTTCAGATTTAACCCAATATATTTAACTATTTCAAATTGTTACAAACTAGGCCAGCATGATATGAGCAAACTGTGCCATGTCTGTGACTGTTCAATAGCCTGGCGTCACCAGCTCTTCAGAGAGAGAGCCTGAAGTCTGTTTACTCCAAATTTTGTCTGCATTCTGGTTTTGGTTCCGAAAATCACCAAATTCACCAAAATAAAAGTGTTCACCAACATAAAATTTAACTTGTAATACAATAAGCGAAAGGTTAACTTCATGGGTTTTCTTGTTATATTCCTTAAATTAAAAAAGTTTTGTTTGGTGCTTTTATTTTGACAGAAAGGCCTGTCTCTCTTGTCCTGGTTCCAGTTGCTTATCAAAACAGCGAGTCAACGTCCCCAGACTACTGTTCAAAGCTGCCATGATATGACTTGCATTGCGATAAATAAGCATTCATATCAACAGTTCCAGTGTGTTTCTGCTTTATGCACCCTGCTAATTAGCCAGGCTAGCACCGCCTAATGTTTCTGGCCAATTTCATTTGCCTCAACCATATAGTCAGGAAACTAGTAACACGTTTTCGTTTGCTCTGTCCGCCAGAGCGGACGGACCAATCAGCGAACAGGTGGGGAACTGAGGGCGAAGCCGTTGAACTCAAGCGCTCAAGCTAACCTATGAGCTTAACCGGTGCATAGCACACGTGACCACCAAGCAGCAGCGATTAGTTGAAGCAAACGTAAGCAACCGCCTCCCGGAAGCAAACGAATCCCTATGGCTCGTTTTCAGACGCTATATGAAATGTAATGAAATAAGCGGCTGATGCATCAGGCTACCTGCTAATGCCCTCAATCCCCAAATGAAGAAAATATAAAAAACATTCCTAAAACCATCTTTTTCTTGTTTGTTCTCAAAAATGTTGTTCCATAAACACATCTTTTCAAGAAATGTCTGCATACACACAGATCCACAGAAAACAACACTGTAGCTGCGTCCTAATTCAGGGTGTGCAGCCTTCGGAGGATCCAGCCTACGCGGTCTCCAGAAGCAACGGCCGCATCAACTATCGGTAAATGGGACGGTCTAGCCTTCAGAGCATTTCCTGATTGCATCCGAACGTAATAAATGGCCGAACGTAAACAATGGCCTAAAGTTAAACACTTGAAAGTGGCGCTTGCAACGGCTCTTCCGCTTCTCACTTCTTTTTTTTAATAAGTAGAATAAATACAAG